>JAPXFQ010001877.1:0-83588 GCA_028564705.1 Apricaphanius iberus | reverse complement strand
ATTGCACCACAGCAAGGGTTAGCCATATTAGCTATCTCAACCACAGGCTAATACACTTGCAACAATCAATCAATCAATCAATCAAACTTTATTTATAAAGCGCTTTTCAAACAAACAAAGTTACTCAAAGTGCTTTACAGATTTAAAATAACCCCACAACCCCCCCTTCAAAAATAAAATCATCAATGCAAATACAACCCCCTCCCAACCCAACCCATCAGCCATACTCACACACACACACACACTTAGAAGCTACAAAAAGCGGGCTGAGTACAGATGAGCCAGGAAATGCCATCATGGGAGCCATCTGCATCAGCAGCAGCAGATCTACAGCAGCAGCCAAGACTCCGACCCAGGGCGCCAAGAGGAGGGAGGGCTGGTACCCCCACCTCCACCCAAGCGCTACCTGGGGGGCACCCAGGCAGCCACAGCTGACCACCGCCTCCGATGCAGGGGGCCCCCCAGAGAGGAAACACTGGCAAGAAAGATTAAAATACATTAAAACATAAAGTTTATATAATATAAAGTATAAAACAATAAGTGTAAAACAAATAATAAAAATGCAAAGCAGATTAATAAATAAACAGTTAAAAGCTAAACTAAAAATTAAATCAGGTAAAACATGCTGAGCGGTTAAAAATATATTAATAAATAATAATTAGTTAAAGGCTAAGCTAAAAAGGTGAGTCTTGAGCCTGCTCTTAAAAACATGAACGTTCTCTGCGGCCCTGAGATCCTCTGGCAGCCTGTTCCAGAGGTGAGGGCCATAATAATGGAAAGACGCCTCACCATGAGTCAGTGTCCTGACTTTGGGGATGACAAGGAGACGGCTGCCAGAGGAGCGCAGAGACCGCGAGGGTTCATACGGTAAAAGCATTTCTGACAGATAAGAAGGCCCAAGACCATTAAGACACTTAAAAACCATTAAAAGAACCTTAAAATCGATCCTAAAACATACGGGGAGCCAATGCAGTGATTCTAAGACCGGTGTAATGTGCTCCCGCCTCCTAGTCTTCATCAGGACACGAGCTGCTGAATTCTGTAAAAGCTGTAAACTTGAGGTAGTCTTTTTGGGAAGACCAGAAAGCAGGGCATTACAATAATCAATTCTACTGGTGATAAAAGCATGCATTAGCGTCTCCGTATTGGCCCGAGAGAGAATGGGGCGGACTCTGGCAATGTTCTTTAGGTGATAAAAACCTATTTTGGTAATGTTTTTAATGTGAGGGATAAAAGTCAGCTCAGAGTCAAAAATCACACCCAGATTCTTCACTTGTAAAGAAGGATTAAAAGACAATGATTGTAGTTTTGGTAAAAGTTTCTCTCTCTGAGCCTCAGGACCGATAACTAAAACCTCAGTTTTGTCCTGGTTGAGCTGGAGAAAGTTTTCTGCCATCCAGGATTTAATGTCTAAAATGCAGTTAAAAAGTGCATCCATTGGCCGTGTGTCATCAGGAGACATGGAGATATGTTTTAAACGAGTTAAAAGAATAGTGTGGTCTACTGTATCAAAGGCAGCGCTTAGATCCAGAAGAACCAACACTGTCACCTTTTTAGCATCATAGCTTAATCTAAAATCATTTAAAATCTTTAAAAGCGCCGTCTCTGTGCTGTGGTTCATCCTAAAACCAGACTGAAATTTCTCTAGGACATTATGAGCGTTAATAAAATCATTAAGTTGAATAAAAACAAGTTTTTCTAAAACTTTGCTTAAAAATGGTAAGTTAGATACTGGTCGGTAGTTGTTTAAATCATTAAAATCTAAATTGCTCTTCTTCAGCAGGAGCCTAACTTCCGCCGCTTTAAAGGCAGCAGGAAAAACCCCCATCTGAAGGGAGCAATTCCTAAAGTTTAAAATCTCATCTTTAAAATAACCATAAAATTGCTTAAAAAACCTGGTGGGAATCGGGTCCAAAGCGCTTGTGGTGGGCCTCACTGAGGAGAAAACTTTATCAAGGGTCCCAGCTTCTACCAGGACAAAACTTTGAGGGGGTTTTCTGAAAAGTATTAGAATTATGATGTAGAATGTTGTCAATGGTGGAAAACAGAATTTTTGGAGTATTTTTATATTCTGAGATGATTCTGGAAAAGTATTTATTTCTGGAATTTCTTAAAGCGTTATTGTATAATCTGAGATGTTCTATGTATATCTGATGATTTATTGTGATTTTATTTTTCCTCCATTTCTTTTCTACCACCCTGCAGCTCCTCTTTAATTTTCTAATAGCTGCATTTCTCCACGGTACTGTACGTTTTGAATGAAGGTTAACAACTTTAATTGGAGCCAGCAGGTCGAGAGCAGATTTAAGCCTACTGTTAAAATCATTAACGATAAAATCACAGGGGGCAGGTCAAGGCATAGGAGGACATTTTTAAAAAACTTCAAGAAAGCCTGCAGCCACTTCAGGGGTTCGATGACGCTTCCTGACAGTTCTCAAAGAGGTCTCTGATTGGAAAAAACTGGTGATATTAAAAAACACACAGTAGTGGTCAGAGACGGCCAAGTCAACAACAGAGGACACACTGGTGGACAGGCCATACGTGATAACCAAGTCCAGAGTGTGTCCTCTGTTGTGAGTCGGCTGCATGACATGTTGACCAAAATCCATATAATTTAAAATATTTAAAAAATCTGTTGATAAAGGATCTAAAAGGTTATCTATATGTAAATTAAAATCACCAGCTAAAATTATCCTCTCATAAGAGTTGTGTAAAATTGATAAAAACTCTGGAATAAAAAGTGCATTCCTTTTCGGAGGCCTATAAACTGTGAAACATAAAATCTGAGGAGTGCTAAAACAGAGGCAGTGTATTCAAACGTGGTGAAATTATTAAATAAAACAAGTTTGGCGGAAACAGTCACTCGGCTTTATTGTCAGCTTCTGATCTCAGTGCTCACCACTTTTCTTTTAGCAACGTGAGAGGGTCCGTTCGTGGTCGCCAGTGTTAACCGTTCCCGCTCGGTCCCCTGACTGTGGTTGGGAGACGCGGGGAAGATGCTTCCTCCAGGGCCGAAGACACGTTCCGTCTCCGGGGTTAACTCCCGTCTCTTGCGTCGGTGTGGTGGAACACAGAAAAACAGCGGAGGCACCGGGTTACTGCAGAGATGGGCTTTAATGGCTGGACTGCATCGTTAATACACTACATGTATATCTTTTCCTGCTGCTGCCTACCCCGGTTGCCAGCACACGCACACTACACCCCCCCCCCTAACAAACCACTCCCCGAGCACACCAATCACTTCCGGTTTTTCAAAACCTGCAACATAATCATGTAAAGCACCCGGAATTGCCATGTGTTGAAAGTGTGCTACACAATAAAATTACATTCCCTTGACTTAACAAGATGCAATCTGATCTAACACAATGACGATACTCAGAACAACAGGTCTGTTTGATGAGCTTCCAACAATGTGTTTTCAAAATTTTCTTTCTAAAGTGACTGCATGGGGATATTGCAGATGAACCCTAAACACCTTTACACACTATCTTCTCACTTAAATACAAATTTAGGACTGGGATGACAAATAGTTTATTGAATGGGCTTAAACGGCTTGTCTGAACAACAACAAACCACATTAGGAGATTTATTGGCTATCCAAACATGTTTCATTTTAATCTATTTACTAGCACAACAATTGATCAGTCACCATGATTTGTTCTTAAAGTTGTAATTTATATTTATTGTACAACAAAATCCTATACAAAATCCAACAAAAATAAAATTGCACATGGACTAGACATCTTTGAAAAACCACAATACATGTAATCTATTCTGAATATTTTAGCCTAAATGTCGCATAAGCCTCACAGACGTGTATTTTCTGCCTTCTTTTTTGCTGTGCCAGCCAGTGTTCTCAGTGCGCAACAGAGAACACTGGCTGCATTGTTTATGTTTGCCTTGTGTTCATCTATACTATCTTTTCCAGCCAAGGATGGCTCCTTCCCACTACCTAAATCTCTGTAAGCCGTTTAATCCTATGATTTTTAAAGGTACTGATGGAAGCGCCAGTGTGTAGTGTTACCTGATCAATCCTGAGCGCGCATCCACTCGCGCAGCAGCAAAAAATAATTTGCGGTCCCGTTTGATCCTGCCTTTAGAACAGTTTTGCTGAATGTAAGGTGACAAAATTTTTATGTTTATATAGGCTACATAGTTAGAATAAAGCAGTATGAAGCCTATGACGGACACACATGATAGACATTTATGAAATGTCCGTGGCATCAATAAACACCCCCAAGTTCAGGAGTAATTAGAGTATAAAATCTTCAGTGGAGAAAAGCCAGGCTGAGTTTCACCTCTGCAGAGAGTGGAGAATACCTGTCCCCAGCAGCTGGGTCCAAAGCATTCTGAAGCTCCGCTGCAGACCGGCTCGTTTTATTCATTCAACAGGGAGTGGGTCACAGCACATACACACCAATACATTTGCTGGTTATTTCCCCACACCCACATTTCAGTTACATCTTGCGAGATAACAGGGAACCTGGTGGTGCCTGGTTCTGCAGCTTCTGCTCTGAAAAACAACTCCATATATGGTACAGCATGGTACAGCACATCTCATATCAGATACTACTTCCTCTTAGGTCTTGGTTACTTTCAGCAAGCATAAAACATTTAATCACATTAAAAATCCTCATTAATCCCCCTTTTTGAAAGCACACCTCAAAATTTTTTTTAAGTACTTCAAACTCATCCTCTTCATTTTCTTCCACAGGTTCTTCTCCTAAGAGAGCAATCATCATGTGTGTTTTGTTTTTTCTGGCCCTGTAACAGGTAATAATTATTCTATGCTACTGTAAGTTGATCCCTCTTTCAGCTGTTTAGGCCAGTCCCACTGCCCTCAGGAGTCCCCATAAAAATACAGCCATGATTATACACCAAAAAACGATAAGCACGTGGAGCCAAGCGGTTGTCATTTTTTGCTTCAAAGTTGATTAGATATACAAGTGATTATTTAGTCTGCAGAGGTGAAAACAGTAAAATGATAAATGAAAATTGTTACAACAAAAGTTTTGCTCTTCTTAACCTGGCACTTCCTTTCCCCCTCTCTGGCTCCTGGCAGCTGGGAAGTGTGGTTTCGCTCTTTGTCTTTGTAGCCGTTGGCTGGCCTTCCGTTCCTCCTTCTGGTCGTCTACTTGTAGTCCTAGTCCTCTTCACCTTTGTGGGCTCAGGGGTCGACTACCCTGAACCCTGTGATTTGGCCGGGGATTATTCTGCCCCACTATTTGGCCTCCTCACTTAGCTGGAGATCTTTCTTTGTCTCAGAGAGGGATCTCTGAGGTCCCTCCGTGGGGGCGCACTGGCTCCAGTGATACCAGGTGTCTCCTTTCCCCTTTAGGCGGACGGCGTGAGACGTCCTCTCTGTAACGTGATACGGGCCTGTCCTCCTGGGTTCTGACCACCTTCTCTTACTGACCTTTAGCAACACCCACTCGACTTCTGGTGAGCTGGTGACCTCCGTTTCGCCTCTTTGGTCCTGGACCTGTTTGGAAAACTGAGATACCACACTTTGCAATATGTTAAAATACACTCTATTGCACAGTTTCTCATTTTCATCTGCAGACAAAGGTAGTTTAGTACTGGGCCCAGGAAATGGTCTACCCGTTCGTAGTTCATGTGGAGTAAACCCTGTGGAGTTATTCACTGAACTCCTGATGGACATTAATGCCAATGGGAGTGCATCTACCCAATTCAATTCGGTCTGTGCACAGATTTTTGCCAATTTGGTTTTAGAGATTGATTCATTCTCTCCACCTTTCCCTGAGACTGAGGATGATAGACTGTCCCAAATTTGTGTTTCAAACCCAAGGCTTTTTCAACTTCCTGCAAATCTTTGTTCTTAAAGTGTGTTCCGTTATCTGATCTGATCTTTTCAGGGAACCCATGTTGGGGAATGTAGTGGTTTATCAGGCATTTGACTACCGTTCTACTGTCCTCTCCATATTGTCTAGCATTACACTAACATACATTAGTACTACTTTTCCTCACCCTTTTTTCTGGAACAAAACGCCATTCATCCTTTCCTTTGTTCCAGAAACATCCAAATGAAACGGCAGACTGTAATTAGGGGTGACCAGTTCAGTTGCTGTGGACAGACGTTGTTTGAGCGTAATGAAAGCCTCCTCTGCAGCTTGAGTCCATTTCAGAGGAGGAGACAGATTCCTCATGCTCAATTCCCTTACCAGTTCCCTTAATGGTTGTGTAAGTCCTACATAGTCTGCCACAAAGTTTCTGCCGTATCCCGTTAGGCCCAGGAAAGACAACATTTCTTTCACTGTGTGTGGTAGTGGATGATGTAAAATAGAAGATCTATGTTCAGGGGAGAGGGAGACCCCCTTTTGAGATACCATTCTTCCTAAAAACGAAACCTGTTGTTGAATCCTGGGGACATAAACTTGTAAACATCTAAAAATGACAGTTTTTGATCCGGTCTTGTAATCACTCTTGATGATCATCAAAACAATTTAGAGGGCCTTTCGCCGATAAGCCCCAACTGCGCAGTCATGTTAGCCAATTTTGATCTTAGATTAAGATGCAGACGTACAAGTGAATACCAAAAGAAATCCGCAACCCTGACCGAAGTCATCACGTATGTAATCAATCATCACCTATCCATTTAACCCAAACAGACCTTAAAAAAGTTCCCATCACAGTACTGACAGTAGATTATCCCCAAACCTGGCCTCATAAAATTTAATTCGAACTGCAATTTATTAAAAACCTACTTATTATTTTGCATAATCCCGTTGAATCCCAAATATGTTTAAATCCTGCAACCATACATTATCAATTTGCAAAAAATTAAGTCCTAAATTGTGTATTGCCCTGAACCAATCTGCTACACAGACTTGGTTTGCCTGTCATAGTCATCCTCTATTTAAATTACATTTATTTTGATTAAAAGATTTTGCTTTATATCCGGTGGTTCATTAAATTAAAAAGAGTCATAATCTGAAAAAGAATTAGCCCAGAATGTTGGTAACTATATTAAATGTTGCTATATCATATTCCTCTATTAATAATACTTTGGTCTCATAATATAATGTTTGTTTTTCTCTTTTCTGAGTCCTGAGTAACCCTGCAGAATGTGTCGTCCAATTAGAGATTAGTTTCTGCCAGTTACCTCAGCCTTATTTAGTATCCATGTTGATAGGAGGAGTATATACCAACATTACCAAGTATGTCATTTTAATAACATAACAATACAAATGCACCCTCTAAAATGCAAAAACTAAACTATTATCTAACATTGAAATATAAGGTAAAAGTTACTTCCTGATTCCCTGTTCTTTTATTGGACATCCACTCCTTTTCAAATCTAATCCAACTGTATTGTGCTGAGAAATTATTTCACCCATCTAATTAAAAAATAATCCCTGGGGAAAGAGCAAATCCATGTTATTTTGGTGCAACACCGTTGTTATTCCTGAAAACTAAACAAAAACACCTCCCTCATTGATGGATTTAAAAGCAAGAGCAGGCTCAAGACTTTACTTTTTGTCTACAGTTCAACTGATTACTATCCATTTGCTTGTTCACTTAAATTGATTCTTTTATTTACTTATTTTATTTATCAAGTTTAAGACATACTTATATGTCTGTTTTACTATGTCTCTTTTTAAATGTTATCAATTATTCTATTATCCATTTCAGCTTTTTAATTATCTTAATCCGTTAAGCACTTTGATTCATTCTTTCTGCTAGAAATCAAATACAATTCTGACTTACTTTTGATTTAGCTGTTCCATTACAATTTATCCTATCTTAAATTTAGTACATCCCTGTGGATGAAACGTAAAAATAAAGATATCATTTAAGTAACCGTTACAGTTGTGTATTAATAAGGAATGTATCCTTTGTATTCCTTAGGTGTTGAATTTGCTATGTAAATAAAAAAAAATTCTCTCTCACCAGCCAGCAACCCCATGCTATAGGCCCAGTTCTACCTTCCACCCAACTTTCAAATTTGTTCCCGGTAAATGGCGGTGTTTTACCTGGAGATAATTCAGGGGAAGGCACGGGGGTTTCAGAGTTCAAGCAACCAGGGCCACCTTCGATCAGAAAAACAGAAACTCTTGTGGTTAGTTCAGCAACAGTGACATTGAATCAGCAGCCTTTGATCGTCACTTCTTCAGCAGAAATTGTCCATTTTACACCAGCCAAGTGGATTCACACATATTGTCCTTGAAAGTTCAGTTCAGCATGAGGAAATGTGCTCTTTTTGAGGGTGCCCCCTGCTTCACCCCTGAAAATATTCAGTCACTGGTGCCCCCCTGGTTTGGGAGCAGAGCACAAGACAGAAGAACTTCTGCGCTGGTTGTATAGATTTTTCTTTCTTTGGCAGTTATGGCGGGCACCTGGCACTATCCGTCATCAGCCCACGCACCCCCTCCCATCACATCTCCCAAGGAACATAAATTACATCTCAAGAATGTTATCTGAGGGGATCTCTGTTGGCGGGATGGGAAAGCGAAAAAGAGAGAAAAAATATAGAGGAAGAAAAAGACAGACAGAGAGTCGATCCTCTCAGCCTATTCAAATCAACTTTTATTTAAACTTTTTATTTTCATATTCATTAATCTCCTTCCTCAAAAGCTGAATTCAAATATCTTTTCCACTCAGACTGCCTATGTGGGCTCTATTTTACTTTTATTTTAATCAGTTATATTAGCAATAATTTCTTCAGTATTAGTTCTGGTAAAAATATACTAATTTATAGGTTTGCTCTCTCCAACAGGGATGTTCATTAATCCTTATATGTCTAATTAAACTGTTGTTCTAATTCTTCCCCTGCTTATTTTAATTAATGTTTCCTGCATTTTTTCATCTAATTTATATTCTATCCCTGCTCTTCCTTCTGCTTTCTTTTCTTCTTCTCTTGCTTAGGTTCCTCCTGTCTAATCTCTGTTGCGTCTGTCTCATTCCTTGTAAAAATTCATCTTTCAGGCATAACTGCTCGATCTTTTTGACCTATGATATAGAGGTTATTCCAGTTAGCCATCTTTTCTACACTTACTCTTTCCTTTTATCACTTTCCACTTAACCACCTTTAGACAAGTACTGTTCATCCTTGAAGCCCCCCCTTTTTTACTTTCAAAATGTTTTTTTCAAAACATATGTGAGTCATTATCATTATCATTCCATACTTAATCAATTCAATGCCTTTCTCTATTTTGTCAATTTGATAAATGTCTCTTTCATTAATGTGTAAATTAAACATTTATAAAGATTGACCATCGCAATCTTTTATCAATACACTTAGTTCTTTTTAGTGATTTAACCATTTTATATTTATTTCAATTAAAAATCTACTTGCTTTTCACTCTGTCCTTTATCCCTACAGCTTGTATTTTTATTCTTAGTTAGCCAATTTAATCCTATTTAGAAACCCACTACATTTTTGACACCATCTAGATTTATGTATTAAGTATTCTCTCAAGCTTCTCTTCTTTTTAATTTAAAATTATTTTTTAATCTAAAACTAAAACTTACCTATTTAGTATCGCTTATGAGTAACTGTTTTTACTTGTTTGTTTTTAATTGTCACACGAATTATTGTCTTAATCACTGTAAATGCTCATTTGTATTCTAATCATAAGTAAAGCACCCTGAATATCACTGTGTTGAAAGTGTGCTATACAAGCAAAACTGCCCTGGCGCGCCTTCTCTTTAATTAAGACTAATTTAAATGTTATCAAGTATTTATCTTAATAGTATTTCTTAATCCCCCCTTTACCAAGCTTGTATTTGTTTCTATAAAATATTAGATCCGAATTAAACAAGCGTAATTATTTAATGTCGTTTTTATGAGGTAGCTCCTGATTGTTTTCAAGAGGTCCAACCTTAAATCGCTCCTCCGAGCTGTTTTTTTTTTAAATCTATTTGTTCATTCACCATTGATCTTAAGAGTGAATGCCCCAAGCCGAAGCTTAGTAAAGTTAAAAGGATTTATAAACTGATGTTTAGCTTCTCATCAAGTTATTTTTATTCAGAGATTTATCAAAAAACCAAGAGTCTTGAACAGAATCCGCTCGTTGCTAGCTCTCCCAGCGATTCACCGTAGCCTACAGCCTGGTGCTAACGTTAGCCCTTTTCGGCCAACGTCGCTTAAAACAGTTAAACTCTACCGCGAAACTACTCAACAAAATAGCAACATACCCTTCGGTAAATAGAGAACTCCACACCTCAATTTCAATTCTTATCAGCGTAATTCACACCACTTTTTCCAG
This sequence comes from Apricaphanius iberus, assembly GCA_028564705.1. Taxonomy (NCBI): domain Eukaryota; kingdom Metazoa; phylum Chordata; class Actinopteri; order Cyprinodontiformes; family Aphaniidae; genus Apricaphanius; species Apricaphanius iberus. The sequence goes on along the minus strand of JAPXFQ010001877.1, from coordinate 73,359 downwards.
ATTTTAATTTGGCACAAAATTAGACGTATCCGTCACAAATTCAGCACGGACTGAAACGCGTACCCAACATCAGTTCCGCATTTGGAACAACGTATATTCTATTATGACTGTCCCAGACAAAACAAATGATAAAGACAGAACACAAAGCACTAACTTTTAGATTGTATTAAATTATTTTACCGCTGAGGTTTAGACCAATCTGCCACAAATCCCGTAGTCTGGCTTGAGTGATTTCCCGGTGCCGGCTCCGGAAAACAACTCCGCAGACTCGGACAGACGGCACAAACCCCCTATAACCATTAATTTATATATTAAAGCATAATACTTAAAGCCTGTTTATTTCACCCATGCTTTTAAGCTCAAAATTATGAAAACCTTGCTCCGAGTACCGACGTTCTCCCCACCGAGCTGGGTCAAAAATGTAAACACCCCCGTTCTCCCCACGGGATAAAAAGCTTCCACTTTGATGGCCTGTTCTAAAATGTTTATATCTATATATTCTAGAGTGTTTAATTTCACTTATCCATTCATATATTCTTAGATAATAGTTTATACTCGAGTTTTTACTAATGATAGTCCTGTTTTAACACGAACCCAAAAGTTCAGCTCACCTCTCAACTTCCTGCTTTCACATAAAGTTGAAATCTCACACACACACACACATACCCAGCGCTGAGATCTCTCTCACACACACTTTCTCCGCTCTTTTTCTTTCCTCTCTGTGATTCTATTCCCCCACACATTCTCACAATCACTCGTCAACTATATATTCTGCAGTTAAATCTCTTTATCTTCTAAGTGGGACTCACGCTCATGAAATTGTCGGTCTTGTCTCCACTTTTATGGCTATATACTGTGTTTTATGTGAGTTTACAACTGTGTGCTGGAGAGACGCCCGTTACGGAGCACAGTCACGGCTGAGACAGGCTCCCACAGACCCTCAACAGACACAAATGTTCCTGTCAAATAGAAGCAATCATTAACTCTCAGAGTTTTATTTGCTTCCTTATTGTGTAATTTGGGTTGCCTTTACAGTCTTACTTCGCAGATGTCCCAAAAGGAGATCAGCGCTTGTTCAGATCTGCTCCGGTCCCAACATTCATACCATGTGTATTTATCTCTTATTTCCTTTATCTTTTCCTTCTTTTAATAGTAGAATTTTGGAGTTTTCAGCTCCAGGGACTCAAACCCAGCGCTATAACCCAGTTATAGTATTTTTCTCGTCAGAAAAATGTTAGGACGCCACTCCTAGAAAGATGCTTACTTCTTAATTTCTTATTACAAAATCCTTACTACAACATTTTGGGAATTCAACGCAGGGACTTTAACCCGGCATTTAGGAAATCTTTCATTCCTGGGACTCCAACCCTTAATCACTTTTAATCAATATCAACTCCTGTTATCCACTTTTAGAAAATTTATCAACCTCAGTTACTTGGAGTCTAGACACAAGAAGATTTTGGACAAAGCCAATGAGCAGAAGAAAAGGTCTGCTTACCTTAAATTCGTGCGCACGCCTTGTGTCAGTCTCCTTTCGCCTTGGTCAGGTTCAAATCAGCTCCAAAAAATCCTTTTTAGGACAAAAATCCCAGCGGTGCCTCCAAATTGTTGTGGTATAATTCTACCACCCCTAGGTTCAGGATTCTTGGAGATGTTTCTTGAAGATAAAAAGAGTTGATCAACAAAAACACTCAGAAACGGAGTTTCAGTTCACCTTTGCAAAGCGGAGAACACCACAGCTCTTACAGACCCGCGTCTGTCTTCAGCAGCTGTCAGTATGTGTTCTGTTGCTCTCCCCGCAACAGGCTGGTTTTATTGAAAAACACACAGCAGTACGACCCTCCTACTTACGTACAAACAAAGAGCTCTACAGTTTCAAAGTTCAGTACTTTTCCACTAACAGTTTTACAACTCAGTGACCTGTCGTTCCACATACACATGAATGGTCAGCAGACGAATCATAGTTTTCCCATACCTTTCGCTTCCCCGAGACCTTGAATAGTTCATGTATGAGTTATGTTTGTTATCCCAGCACAGCGCTCGTAACTCCCTTTTCACTCCTTGTTTTCTGCTTAGACTCAGCTTTGTCCTCCCAAATAACCACCTGCCATAACCACTGAGTTTTCCCACGATCACAGATTCATATAATTGTAATTGTATATATGACCCTTACATAAGTATATGTTCTTACTACTTCAAGCTCAACACAGGCATGCGATAGTTAAGCCATTACTGTCTTTCAGACCACACCCACACTCGCTCTCATCCTCCACACGTGGCCACACCCCTCCGTCTCTCCTGGTCCTGCCCACTTTAGTAGAATTTTTCATATGTTGCCTGGGGGGCGGGATGATTCTTTTTCATGGGGTTCAGTTACACGTTAAGAGGTTATTCGGACTTCTCAGGAAAAATGTTTATGGTGATTGTAAAGCATGAGAAAAGCTATGTTGCTAACTTCTGTATTTGGTTAAAAAAATAAGTCAGTACTGAAGTTTATGTATTATTTTACTGTATGTTATGTTCACAGTCTTCAGTAAAGACTCAAAGGGGGGGCTTTACTAGACCTTATTCACTGGGGCACGAGCATAAGTAAAAGGCTCTAGTGCCCCAGTAAAATTATAGCGCTGCTCTCGCTGGAAATGTCATCTCCGTGCCTGCATAAGTCAAGCCTGTCACTTAACAGCCAAAAAGGAGCAAAGAAAGGGGTCACAATGGCCAATCAGAAGTAGCACCTTGGGGCCTTGCGCGCCGCAGTGGTTAGAGCGGGCGCCCCATGTACCAAGGCTTTTGTCCTCAACGCAGCTGCTCCTGGTTGAAGTCCTGTCCCAGGCGTTCTTTGCCACATGTCCACCTCTCTCTTCCATCTCCCCTTCATAATCTACCCGCTGTCAATAAAGGCCACCTTGGCCCAAAAAACCTTTAAAAAGAAATAGCACCTTCATAGCTGGGTAAGATTGAACGCAACAACCAATGAAAATCATTCACTTGATTCTTGCGGAAGTTTCGTTTTACCCACACTACACGGTGGAAACTCCGCTGGATCTCGTCACATCACTTTGAGCACAGAGTAAGTCGTCCCCTGTTTTAATATTACAACAAATTCAAAACTTGTTTTACAGAAAAAATGACAAGTTGATTCCTGTTAGAGAATGTTGCCCACATAATTAGCATCTGTTTTTGAATATTTAACGTCATTGTGGCCTAAATTAATTATTATTAGCGGTTTATTTAAGTTTACCAGCCTGTGCTGTCTCCCTCACACACACACTCCCACCATGCACACATGCGGACAATTAATGATTTATACGTATGCTGTAGAAAGAGTCCTGTTAAAGTATTTCATACTGTTTGTGAAGCTGTCTTACTGTAAAACTAAACATAGCCTTCTGATAAACTATTCAGAGATGGACATCAGAAAATTCTTCCTGAACAGAAGCAGAGGGAGAGGAACAGAGAGGAGAGATGAGGAGGACAAGGGAGGTATGATAGTTGTTCACATTAACCGTAACATAAACATTTATGCTGGTAATAGCCAGTGCTGTGATTTGATCAATGGTTTAATGGCTAATTTAAATAAGTTTGTTGCATTTGCAAATGTAGCCTATAATAATCTACACAGAGTCAGAGTAGCCTATAGGTGATAATTTGCCTATATGGTAGCCTATAATAATCTACACAGAGTCAGAGCCTAAACCTAGTCCTTAAGTGCCTCCACAGACAGGCGTAGAGCTCGACCTCATCCACAAGTGGCTCAGCAAGGAGTCAATCCAACATGCTCTAAGGATCAGGGCAGTCCATGAGAACAACCCACAAGGAGGTCTCCAACGTTTGTGGCAACGTTTAGACAAAAGTTATGGTTTTCCAGAGTTAGTCAAAGAGTCACTTTTCCGATGCTTACAGTGTTTTCCAAAAATATCTAATAAGGACACTCACTTATTGCAGGATTGTACAGATCCCCTTTTGGAGTTAGAGTATGCACAAAGAGAAAATTATCTGCCAGGTTTAAGCTTTCTGAACACTCCATGGGGAATAAACACGATAGTTGAAAAGCTCCCCTACAGACTCCAGGAGTCGTGGGTGAAACAAGGCACAAAATACAAAAGGGACAATGGTGCAGTTTATCCACCTTTCTCATATTTTGTTCAGTTTATAACTGATTATGCAGAACTGAAAACAGATACTAGCTTTATGTTACAAAGTTCAAACATAGTAGCTCCAGAACCTGACAAGCCACTTGTGAAACCAACTAAATACAAAGTTCCGGTTGCAGTGAACAGAACAGATATTAGTCAAACAAACGTCACAGCTCAAATGTCTATTCTCAACCCAGACAATCAATTTCCTTTTCACCACAAGCCCCATCCACTTGCCAAATGTAGGAGTTTTAGGTCAAAAACACCAGATGAAAGGAAAAGCATCCTCAAAGAACATGCTATTTGTTATAAGTGTTATTCTTCCACAGGTCACAGAAGACTGCAAAGCTATTATTCAGCGCTCAGAATGTAATAGTGATGCTCACGTGTCTGCCATGCATGCTGGTCCACCTCCATGGACAACCAAAGACTCTAACCTCCCGTCTCAAAGCCACGGTGGGGAGTCTGATCCTTCAAGCCCTGTAACCACAACTACTTGCACAGAAGTGTGTGGCCCAGGCCTAAAAGGTAAATCCTGCTCTGAGGCCATTTCCACAAGTAGCTAGGTTGTTTTTTTTAAACAAAGATTTTCCTCTGCTCCTTGAAAAAAAATTTTCCATCCACACATAACCGGATAAATGCGTTTTTCAGCACATTCATAGACGTGGCAAACCAGTAAGGGGCAGTGGTTCTCCCAAATCCTATCCGCTAAGAGTAACTTTCTATCCTCAATCTTCAGCACGCAGCAGTCATACAGCTTGTAAAAGCAAACAAACAAAACACGCTTTAACAATGGACGATACCAACATAAATGCTGTTTTTGAGAGTAAACAAAGGTCACACAAGTGATGTTTGAGCATTTTTTGTCGAACATGATACAGATAGCGAAAGCTGCAAAATTGATTATTTTGAATGGTGGAAAGTCAACTAACTTAAAGCATAAATTTTCTGTAGTCTGTGTCCGCAAAGCATAAGAAAAAACTATGTGCACCAGCAGCTACAGTAATGGTAAATGGACTGAACTTACATATATACAGACGTGGACAAAATTGTTGGTACCCTTCATTAAATCAAAGAAAAACTCATAATGGTCACAGAAATAACTTTAATCTGACAAAAGTAATAATAAATAAAAATTATATAAATGTTGACCAATGAAAGTCAGACATTGCTTTTCATCCATGCTTCAACCGAATTATTTAAAAAATAAATGCATGAAACAGGCCTGGACAAAAATGATGGTACCCCTAGAAAAGAAAATCATATCAAGCATGTTAATTGTAAAGGCTATAAGACCATCTCCAAGCAGCTAGATGTTTCTGTGACTACAGCTGCACATGTCATTCAGTAATGTATGATCCATGGGACTGTAGCCAACCTACCTGGACGTGGCTGCAGGAGGAAAATTGATGACAGATCAAAGAGACGGATAATCCAAATGGTAACAAAAGAGCCTAGAAAGACTTCAAAATAGATCCAAGCTGAACTTTATGCTCAAGGAACATCAGTGTCAGATCGGAACATCCTTTGCTGTTTGAGCCAAAGAGGGCTACATGGGAGACGAACAAGGAGAGGACAAATCATTAAAAAAAACAGACTGGAGAATGCCAAACTACATGCTGACGAGCCACAAAGCTTCTGGGACAATGTATTCCAGCCTGATTACAGAGTGATAATCCTTGACCTACAAACGCTGTTAGATGGCTGGGAAGAACGGAATGTTGTCATGCAGAAGTGGTCTCGGCTACTTTTCATCCCAGTGCTCATGGAGTTAAGATGTGCTGTATCATCCTATCACAGGTATTTCTTGCTTGTTAAATATACGGGCTATGACTATCATTTAGCACGTAGCTAATTAGCTTCCATCATGTTTTTAAACTATTACAATTTCTATTTTTGAATGCCATTTTTACTTGTTAGAAGCAGTAAGAAACTGGATAAGACTGTGATTATCTAAATATTAATATTTCACATCAACTTCCAGCAGTAGAATATGCGAAGCCTGCGTGCTAATGACTATGCTACCAAAACTAAAACCATTAGATCTAGACGGTCAGCAGAAATATCGAACAGTTAATATGTTTAATCACACATTTTTTACCTTGTTTATCCACCTTGCATGTCCATTCAGATCTTACTTTTCTGTATGTAATGTATGTAAAATAAATGGTTGTTCATTACAAGGGTCGCTATCATTCATATACTGGTGCGTTTTGCATTCTCCACCATTCAATGTGGTAACTGCCGTTTCCACAGCCAACCACAATACAATGAGAACAGGGCATTTTTGAAAAATATGCCAAAAACAGCCTTTAAGAGACTTTATAATTTCCATATTAATATAAGCACACGCATGCATATGCTGTTTACAGTCGCACCAGGGGTTTGTTTGGGTTCCAAAAGCTGTGACCGGGGGTCCAAGCTGCATCGTGAGCATGGGGAGCCTAAGTCTCCTCCCCTTCCGGTTGGCACATGGATCCCCTGGTCAAAAGAATAATGAATGGAAGTCAGTGGAGCGGTAAAAGTTATTTTCTAGTCCTCTTTGTCTTACTTAATATTGCAGTATTCAGTGTTCTTTCTTGCTGAAGCTTTGCATTGGTTTCGTAAATAAAGTTGTTGATTGTTCAAAGGTAGAATTTTTACTCCTTCATCAAAGCCTGCCTTTAAAAGAACAAGCGCCAAAATATGGCTTTTAATCTGTACTTTTTCTGCAGCCTCAATTCACCTTCCGAGCGTATTCATAATTTCTGTCAAAAGAGAGCAAATAAGAAACATTTATTATTTAATTACATAATTATTCTATTTTAGCCGATCTCACCTGCAGGCGGGTGCAATCCCAGATAATAACCCCTCAGAGTGTGCACCAAACTCCATTGGACTACGGCTTTTATTACACACAGATCAAGATAAGTTACATTTCTCAGACGTAATATCAAAACCTCTCTCAGACAGGCATACAAGGAGTCCCAACATTCCCAGCCTCCCTTCCTAAACTGACATTGACTCCCTAATAGATTTTTCATACAGCCTCTTTGTTAGTTAAACACCTGTTTTCTATTTAATCTGCTTTCTTCCTCTTTTCCAACACCATCTGCCTTCAGTGTTAATAAGCTACACATCGTTCTTTGCTAAGCATCCACACACATATTAATCAATATTGAATACACTGTTTAAAAATATGGGAATCATAATACTTTCAGGTAATTTAATACAATACCTCATAGAAGCTGCCTGAAAACTCAAATTACACAAAATGTAATTAAAACCTGCAGCTGTGCTCGGTGGATGTGACTGTGGGACATTGGGATCATTCTGAAGATTTTTCTAATTTATAGTGTACCTTTATCTATAATCATATTAAAGCTACAACCTCAAAAGGTTAGCTAGAGATATCAAAAGTGAACATTTTATATGAAAAACTCTGGAGCCTAAAGAGTTAAGATCCAGGGAGTCGGGGGAGGTTTGTTTCTAATAAACGTTTACAGGAAAACAATCATTGAGCTGCCTTTTTCTTCGTTTTCTGGTACATTGAAAATCCGTAGATTTCTCCTCCGTGCCCTCGCCTCTTGGTTGATAAGCTTTTGTTCATTTAGGGACTGAGTTTTAAGCATATTTTTTCATTATCAGCTCCATCGTCTCCAGCTTTTGTTCCGTTGCTCCAATGTGGGATTCGGCTTGTTCTGTTCTTGGATTCGCGTTATTGATATCTTCTCTAATGATGGCCAGGTGTTGCTTGTTTTTGTGTCTAAAATCTTGTATTTCTTGCAGAATCATTGTCAGATTGACTTTGGATTTGTCATTACAGAAGAAGTCATGAAAAACATCACCCTTTTTGCCAACTGTAAACTGGCTTTCAGACAAAGACCGCGCAGTTACCAGCCACTTATCTGCCAGTACCATCACACAGGGACATGCCTATGTTCCCAGGGGGTGTCTTTAATTTGCATAAATTATGTGATTGTAGGATGTCACCACAATTTTTCGCTTTACTACACTGTGGTTTATGACTCTTTCACAGAAAGGCTCTCATTCAAGAAACCCCCCAGACAGCAGATGTTATGAGATGTCTTAGAGGTATATGGGGAGCTAGTCAAAAGTCTTTAAAAACAATTTATGTGACAAAAATTAGAGTAGTAATTGGTAATGGTTAGATCTTAAGAATACACAAAAAGGCAAAGTAGATTTACTTGCAGCCTCTTCAGTGTATTTTATTGTAATTTGCAATATTCACAATATTTAAGGATTCTGGTTTTGCTTTTGTTGTCCCAAAACATGATTATTGTTAAATATATAGAACTGGTGGGTTTTTATCAATGCATACAGTAGAAACGATGGCTATATTACAGTATATGTATTACAGTGGGTTGCAAGGAACAAACGAACTTACACTTTAATCTGTTCTGACTCTGTTTCAGTACTACAAAATTTGACAAATATGAATTCAAATCGTCCGAATATTATGTTTAATGTATTCAGTTTATATTTTAGAATTGTTCAACAAGGAAGATCAGTAATTTTCATGTGGGTACCAGGTCATGTGGGTATAAAAGGGAACAATGAAACTGACAAGGCTGTAAAACCTTTCAGTTGGTTGCCAACCACCATAAAATTTCACAAAGAAAAAAAGACAGGTTCTAGGTCCGAAATCAAACCCAGAACAGCCGAGTTGAGGACCATGCCGTCTGGGTGTGAGGCGCCAGTCTTATCCTGCTGCGCCACGCGATGCCCCTACAGATGTTTATTTGCTCTTAGCAGTAGATCAGTACTCCCAATCACAACAGCGCCTGCATACGTAGATCACTGACATGCAATACATTGGATTTGCAGACCGAAGAGAAAGATGTTCAACCCAAGCAAAAGCCAAGGCAATGTAAGCATCCCCTATTTTAATTTTTTTCTGCAAATTTTAATTTTGGAACTTAAGACACACTCCCTAAAAAATACTGGGCTAAAATCAACCCAAGTTGTTTTTTTTAATCCAACACTTCGGTAACTATTGGAACAACCCAGCAGTAGTCAAGTTGACCTAACAAAATGAGTTAGACATTTAATTGCTGGGTAAAATTGATTTCAGTTCAAGACCAGTGACACAATGATCATATCCGCCAGGGCCAGGCCTCAAACTACCAACCTCCCAACTATAAGTCAAACACTCATCTACTTAGCAACATCAGCTAACTACTAACCTAACCAGAAAAACAGAATACTATCTAGCGAATTGAAACATGACCAAATGCCCGCGAATATGGACTCAGAGATGGTTAGTCTGAGTTTATATTGATATTTGAAATGTTTGCCATAAAAACATATCTTACAGAACATTACATTATCTTTACCTGCAAATAAGAACTAGGTTACTTATACTTTCTCCTGTATCGGACATGGAGAGATGGAGAATAAGAAAAATATTACTAGTGACTTTTTCCTCTGGGGTTGTTCTAATTATCGATTCCTCCGTGTCCGACATATCTGCCTCATCAATTTGTTCAGGAGCTGACATATTGTTACATGTAGTGCAAAAGTTAATCTGATCTTGATTTTTTTTTCTGCTGCCGTCCTACTAGTGGTAGTTTCTAGTGAGTTATTCTTAATTATTAGTTCTTTTTTGTTGTTTGTTTTTCATTTATTACTGGGATGTAATAAAAAGTGGGGACTGTTGTGGAAAATTTAATATTAAGAATGATCTGCCCTGTGTATTCTTGAATCCTGACAGTTTCTTTGTGGCTTTTTTATGATATGGTAACCAATCTAATTACATGACCCTGTTTGATTTTAGGCCAGGTCATTTGTAATGATTTCTTTTGCTACATCCTGGGTTGGCAGAGTAACCGTCTTCTATCCAGTGTTGAGGAGTAATGGAATACATGTGCCAGTGTTATGTATTTGGAATGTTAATTATTAGTAACTGTATTCTGTTTCAGTTACTATTTTTAAACATGGTATACAGAATATAGTCACATTTGTAATACCATTGGAATACTTGTGTGTTTTCCTGTTTTCAACTGAAAGATGAATATATAAATGTTGGAAAATGTGTGTCTCTGCGTTGTGTAGACTATCCCATAATACCCCTAAACAACATGCCACTGAAACCATAGATATCCTATTGCCGAAACACTCCCGACTATCAAACACCAAACGTGAGTGGCCAGGTTTGGATTCAGACCCGGAGCTGGGGGGGTTGGAGCCACCACTGCAGCCAAATAAACTTACTAGCAGTGAAGGAAGTAATGCACTCAATGGCACTGTCTCACATTTAGAAACTACGCCGCACATCGACAATGTCAACAGCAAACTTGAAACATAAAGCCTCCGGCTGGCCAGCCTTTCAAGGTATGTGCAAGTCACTAAAAGAATTAAAAGACAAGGCAATGATGTACAAAATCCTCTAACACTATTTGACAGGGCTTGTATAATATTAGGTCATTCCCACAGTTACAGTGTTGGTCGCATCTGACATGACGTTAGCTTGATTATATGTTGTTGTAATGTGTTTCCCAAAAATTATGGCAACAAGGATAAAAGATTTCCATTTGGAGTGCAATGAATGTCAGTTTAAAATACTTAGCATATTTACAAGTCGCAAATAGCCTAATTGGCTGTGGCTGCAAAATGGCTAAACTTCATTTCAAATTACTAAATATAAAATGTAAAGAGATATAACTACTAAAAACCAGTTTGTTTTGTTGGTTGGTTGTTTTTTGGTCACAGAGGAGTAGCAGTGTTGTGCCAAAAATAAATAATTTTATTTTGTTTTATTTTTTCCCTGTCAGTACCTAATATTTAGCATTATTATGCCCTCCGTTTTCCAGCTGAGTTGCTACCATCGCATTTTGTGTCATTTAATAGTTAAATGCTGTTTTTAAGGGGAATTATTTAAAATATTTAGAATAAAATACCAGGATTCTGCAAAGTAACGGAATACATTACAAAACACACTTTAAAGCAGGAATTCAGTATTCTGTAACTAAATACATTTACAAAGTATTCTCCCCAAAACTGTCAATGAGAATGCTTCTCCTTCTGATAAGATGATATAATCTATATACATCCTTTTTGATGCCACACTATCTGAACCACTACGTACAAAAATCCCACGGGGCATAAGATAAACAACCTTCGAGCCTATGGTCGTGTCATTCTCTCTCACGATTGTGGGACAATAGAATTAGGTGGCCCCTATGCCTCCTAGGTGGCGCTCCTGTATGGCTCCTCATCAGTCAGCATCTATATACATCCTTTTTGATGCCACACTATCTGAACCACTACATACAAAAATCCCACGGGGCATAAGATAAACAACCTTCGAGCCTATGGTCGTGTCATTCTCTCTCACGACTGTGGGACAAAAGAATTAGGTGGCCCCTATGCCCCTTAGGTGGCGCTCCTGTATGGCTCCTCATCAGTCAGCATGACTCATATTAACTGCAAACATGAAAATGATAAACAATAAAATGTTAAAACCTGCAGGTATAATAATGTAACAGATAACATAATTGTAAAAGTAAACTGTAAATATAAGAGTCTATGAGTTTTTCTTCTCGGTTCCTCTTCAACCCCTGTTGTAGAACCCTCTTTTGGACTGCTTGCAGCTGCAGGGGTCGTTGTGAAGCTCGTTGATGATTTGTGATCCTTCCTCATCTTCTGTATATCCCTCTTTGTGATGGCAATTTCAATTGCACATCTCCCCCATTGGCACATAGATCACAACGGATCAATAATAGCAACCCCCAAACCAATCTTCTGGGTGAGTCAGGCCCCGCCTCCTTTTGGATTTAGCTTCAGCTGTGTGAGCTTGGTCAAAACCCTTCTCACCCTCTTTATGCGGTGTATTCCTGCGGATCCTGCTGAGTGTGCTGGAGTGTGCGGCCACCTGTCATCTGGAACTGGCTTAACCACTTGGGCTCCTCACGCTTTCTGTTGTAGATACGTAGCCACACCCCTCCGCCCCAGAGGGTTCAGGAGCTGGACCTTGGACCCCTCCAGGAGCTGTAGTCAGGGACTTGACCAGAGCTGTCAGCTGCCTTACCTCTGGGATCAGAGGAGACTTGGAGCTTTCCACCTGCTGCTGGACCTGGGAGCATAAGCTTGTAAACATCTCATAAAAGTAACACATATTGGTCCCGTATACTAATGATTCAGCCATGTCTGAGCAGTTATGGTAGCCAATTTTTTACCTCAGGTCTAAATCCATACGCATCACCCCAATGTGTGAGCCAATGAGTGAATACTACAAGGAATTTGTAACCCCTGACCGGAGTTACCATCACCACCTATCCACTTAACCCAGACAGGTCTTAAAAAATCCCCATCACAGGTTTGACAGCAGGCTCGGAGCAAAAGTGTCACCAAACCTGGCCTTCATAAACTTCATCCAAACCGTAATTTATTGAAAAAATTTTAAACCTACTTATTATTTTGCATAATCCTTTTAAATTCCAAATATGTTTAAGTACTGCAACCATACATTACCCTTTCGCAAAAAAATTAAATTGTGTACAGCCCTGTGTCAATTTGCTAGACAGACTGTGTTTGCTTGTGACAGCGACCCACTATATAAGTCAAATTTGTTCCTGATTAAACTTTTTTTTAAATTAGCCAATCGGTGATTAAGCTAAAAAAGAATCATAATCTGAAAAAAAATAGCATTAAATGTTGGTAACTATATTAAATCTTCGCTATATCAGTTTCCCCTATTAATAATACTTTGGTATCATAATATAATGTTTGTTTTTCTCTTTTCTGACTCCTGAGTACCCCTGCAGAATGTTTTGTCCAATTGGAGATTAGTTTCTGCCAGTTACCTCAGCTTTCTTTCTTATTCAGTATGTGTAATGATAGGAGGATCATATAACAAATTAACCACTTATGTTATGTTAATATATCATAGTAATACAAGTACACCTTCTAAAATGCAACTATTAAACTGATATTGACATTTGGAATATAAGGTAAAGGTTGTTATTTCCTGACTCATTGTTTTTTATTGGATGTCTGATTGAAAGATCCCTGGGGAAAGAGCAAACCCTTGGGTTATTTTGGTGCTTCACGGTTGTTGTTCCTGAGAAGTAAACAAAAACACTTCCCTAATTGATGGATGTAAAAGTAAGCTCAAAAAACATTTTGCCAAGTCAATATCTGTAAGTCAGTTTGAAATGGGAGTCAAAATAGTCAATGCTTTGTAAGGGTTGGGTGTGGCGCCTAATGCAGGTTTAAGAGCCCCATTTATCGCTTTAAGATGATTGATTATTCTTTATTTTCCCCGTACCTTATTTCTCTAGATATAATAGTAGTGTTATAACTAGAACTTGAGGATTCTAAATGCCCATTTATTTTTAAGCTTTCAAGTATGTCTTCTATTAATGCCTCAGCCTGTGGTTCATGTAACATTGAAAGTGCTAGATGGGGTCAGGATATTTAAGTTCAAAAGTAATAGGCTCAATTTACATAAAACCAACATCAATTGGATCAGAGGATCGCAGTGCATGGGGAGTGATCTATATTTTCCTGTTTTCCTTTATTCAATTATGCTGGACAGGTCTAAATGTTTTTAAGAACAGGCTCAAAACCTTTTTTTTAACTGATTAATATTTATTCAGCCTGTTTAACTGCATTGCTAGTTTTATTTACTTATTAATTTAATTTAGTTATAGTTCAATTTCAATACACAATTATGTTTTACTATATCCATTTTCACATTCTATTAATTATTGTATTATCTATTCTAGCGTTTGTAATTTTAATATGTCAAGAACTTTGGTTTGCTCTTTCTGCATGAAAAGTGCTGTATAAATAAAGTTTTGACTTGATTTTGATTTGATTTAAATATTCCATTACAATTTAGCTTAGCCTAAATTTAGTACGTCCTTGTGGATGAAGAGTATATTATTAACATACCTGTCCCAACTGTTACACTACTATATTAATAAGGAAATGTGAAGAACTGCTCCCTCACCCATCATTTGGATTTTTTAAAAGTATTGAATTTGCTAGCAAAACAACGCTTCCTCGACACATCAAACAGGGACCTGATGTTATAGGCCGAATTCTTCCATCCACCCAACTTTCAAATTGTTCCTGGTAGAGGGTGAGGTGTTATGTGGAGAGGATCTGGGGGGAAGCACGAAGGGGTCGGAATTCAAGCAACCAGGGCTTCAGGCGGTTAGAAAAGCAGAGGCAGTTCCTGGTATTCCAACAGAAGTGGTTCCCAGAAGGTGTCAACAGCCTGTGGCATGTCACATTTTAAGCAGCAATTGTCCATTTTGTTCACAGCATAAGGGAGTTCATACACTTTTCCCCTTTAAAGTTCAGCATGAGGAGGTGTTCTTTTAAGGTGGCCCCTATGTTTTCACCAGAAAAAGGGGAAATGTTGTCCATTCAGTCATTGTGTGCAGACTGACACATTTTCTTTTTTTTTGCCACGGGGAAAGTCTGTGCCTCTCATCAGTATTCACTGATTCTCCCTTCTGTCATTGGGAGGACCCAGAGCAGAGCAAGAAGGTGGGTGGTTGACACGGAGATGGGTCAGCCCTTCCGTGCTAGTGAGGCTCAGAGTGTGTATTTTGGCCAGTATGTAGTGCACCCGGTAGTCTCCTTCCTTCGCCCGCGCACCCCTCCCATCACCCCTGTCATGCCCACATTCCCAATAACACTAGATACTGTTATCTAAAGATAACCATGCCCATGATGGTGTGTGTGAGAGCGAAGCTCCGCCAGCTTCTGATTTCCTTTAACTTCTATGTCTGGTGGCATTTTTATTTAAAGATTTTCTTTTCATATTCATTAGTCTCCTTCCACAAATGTTGAATTTAAATGTTTTTCCCACTCAGATTGGTCCTACATCAGCCATATTTTCTACTGAATGCACCGTGGGACCCCTTTTTCTTACTTTTATTTTAATCAGTTATATTAGTAGACCATAAATATGCCATCATTTCTTCAGTATTAGTTATGGCAGAAATACACCAATTTATAGGTTTGCTCTCTCTGACAGGGATGATCTATGTGGCATTAACCCTGTCATGTCTGCTTAAACTGTTGTTCTAATTATTCCCTTGCTTATTTTAATTAATTCGTCCTGCATTTTTTCATCTAATTTCTATCTTACTCTCTGCTCTTCCTCCTGCTTTCTCCGCTTTTCCTCTTCTTTTGCTTAGGTTCCTCCCGTCTAACCTCTGTTGCATCTGTCTCGCTCACCTTGTAAAAAGTCATCTTTCAGGCATAACTGCTCGATCTTTAACCAATGATATAGAGGTTATTACATTTAGCTATCTTTTCTAGACACTTACTCTTTCCCTCTATCACGTTCCTGTCACTCCTACAGAAACGGGAATGTACGCATCCCTTTTCTTCTCCCTGCATGAAACGGCTTTTCTCTCACAATGCTCTTTCTGAAAACACATCTGAGTCATGATCATTCTATACTTTATCAATGCAATACCGTTCTTTATTTGGTCAATTTGATAAATGTCTTTTTCATCTCATGTAAATAAAATAATTATAAAGATGGAACACCGCAATATTTAATCAACATGTTT
Organism: Apricaphanius iberus; assembly: GCA_028564705.1. Classification (NCBI taxonomy): domain Eukaryota; kingdom Metazoa; phylum Chordata; class Actinopteri; order Cyprinodontiformes; family Aphaniidae; genus Apricaphanius; species Apricaphanius iberus. Next base: position 57,689 of record JAPXFQ010001877.1, on the reverse strand, counting down.
TAAGTTCTCTTTTCAGTGATTTAACCATTATGTATTTATTCCAACCGAAAAATCTGTTTGCTTTTCAATCTGTCCTTTATCAGTGCACCTTGTATTTTATTCTTAGTTAGCCAATTTAATCATTTTTTAGAAACCCACTATATATTTTTTTGACACCATCTAGATTTATGCAACCTCCTCAACTTTGCATTCCGGTGGACTTTGGATAACGACCACGTTAATTGGTATCACTTCACATTCGGGTTAACTGTCTTCCTCAGAAATGTCCTGAGAGACAGATTTCGGCTGCTTCCCGTCATGTACAGATGTAATAGCAGAACATGTGGAAAGAGCGTTTGTTTTTTCATCCTGAACAGAAAGTATTCGCTCGAGTTACGGAATTCTCCTACCCTATTTTTACTAAGATCGCAGATCTGATTATTGGGGAGAATTTTAAATCTCTTTCCAGCAGGTTCAGATGTCCCCTCGTTCGGAGGAGCGTCTTTCATCTGCCCCAGTTCTAATTTCACAAAATTAGCTTTATTATCCATTGAAGAGTCCTTGTTCTTTTTACTTAAAACAATAAAAATGGCAATATATCTATATAGTTAAAGATCCAAAGAATGCAAAACTTTGAATTAAGTATAAAAACTCTCTTCTTTCTTTTTTTAATCGAAACTGATTTAAATGTTATCAAGTATTTATCTGAATAGTATTTCTTAATCTCTTTTTTATCAAGCTTCAATTTGTTTTATAAAATGTAAAATCCGAGATGGACAACAAAAATCTGTATCAAGATCCAAATTTGTTTTAATTTAACAGAGGTAACTGTTTGTGTAATTTTTTATAATCTTTTTTTATCCTCAATAAACTTTCTAAACCCAGTTACAAAAAAGTATTTCCACATAAATTCAACTAAAGTTATTGACAGAAAACACAGACTTAGATTCATACAGTTTTATGCTCCTTTTTTTTCTTAAACTGCCGATACGTGTAAATGGCCCAAGCCAAAAAATTATAAAGACAGAAAATTTTAAGAGCTAACTCCTAAATGCCAAAAAATAATAAAGATCGAAAATTGTTAGAGCTAACTTTCAGATTCTCAATAAATTATTTTAGTTCAAAGGTTTAGACAAATCTGTCACAAACTCATAGTCTGAAAAGAGTCTGATTTTTCGGTGCCGGCACTCCGAAAAACGCTCCGCAGACCGAGACAGACAGCACAAACCTCCTTTTTATTTATCATTAAAGCATATATTTAAAGCTTGTTTGTTTCAACCTTGCTTTTCAGCTCAAAAGGCATCATACCGCTCCTCATACCATGTCTGCAGCTTGTCTTAGACAAAGCTGTACCGCTTGTACCGGCCACTATCCTGATAACCAACTCTTTTACTGACTGCCTTTCAACAAACTCTGTACGTTGGCGCAAACAACACCACGTGCCGCAAGCCAACAGCAGAGAATCCCCCAACAGCTACGAACTTCCCACACAGCACTCCGACCATCCATGGCAAAACTCTAATCTTTTCTATTGTTGATATATACTCTAGTGTAGTTTACTTCACTTATCCATCACTACACACACTTGTATATTAATTTGGTTTCCAACAATAGTCTAAACTCGATCTGTAATCGTAAGACTCCTGCTTTTACACAGAGTTGAGATCTCAACACACGCACACACACGTTCTGACAGCTAAACACTCATTCACAATCCTACCACAAACTCCTCACTATCAACGACAGAAAATAATTGAAAAATCCCTTACCGGTTTTTCGTGCCCCTTAAAGGGATACCAGGCAAGTTTGAGTGTTTTCTCTTTCGACGCTCCCCCCAGCGTCCGTTAGTAAATTTTGCTTTCAAACACACTGTCGTAAAAACAAACTGTTTTGTTTTTCCCCCCTCACTGCTCGCCGTGAGCAACCCAGCTGATCAGTTGCCAACCCTAACCAGGCACAAAGTAAAATATAAAAGTGTTACTTACAAGCGCAAAAGCAAGAATGCGAGGTCTGTATCTGACTTGTAGCCTTCGGTGTCTTTCAGCTTTCGCCATTCAGTAAAAGCTTGACCAATATTGATGCGTGTGTGAGCCCTCTGCTCGGTCTGAAGTTCTTTCTCTTTTCTTGGCATCTTCCGTCACGGGTTTTCACTGCTTCTTAGCCTGCTCTACCATAAATTTGCCACACTCGCTAGCCGGGTTTTGTTAGCCTGCCTCAGTGTTATTGATGCGTGCCGAAAACTGATCTTGCTTCTAGTGATGTCTGAGACTTCGCGAGACTGAAGGACACCGGGTCGATACGCTGAACTTGAGAGTGGGATATTCTGTCTACAGGCGAGAGAGTCTTCATTCGCCCTGTAATGAGTCATTTAACCATATACCGACTTACAAAGATGATTAATTAACATGAAAAGTTGCCTAGTATCCCTTTAACAACGATCGCTTTACCGGCCGCTTCCTCCCCGCAGAGCCGTAGACCCGCCGACTTTGCAAGAGCTCTCCCCAATCAGCCTGTCCATCATTGCGACTAAGGAGCGGCTCACACCGCTCCTCCCGGAGCGAAAGTAGATTGCAAAAAGAAAAACATCAACCATCCATCAACATTCAGACTGCTTAATACCTTTCCCAGCGAAAGGTGTCTCTAACCCTGTTGGAGACTTATTTTTCCTTTATGCCTCTTGCCCAGTGAGAGGCCAGTCATTGTCATCCATTTTGCACTAACCTGTTTATTCCATTTTTTAAACACTTCTCATTCACACTGACCTTTCCTGGAGCCCTTAGACACAGACAGTTTGAATAGCCACATTAGTGGGGCTCAATCCACTAGTCAGGAACCACTCAGCCTGGATCCAGAAATCCTCGTTCTATCCTGCAGGCTACCCAGAACCTTGCTGCAAATCCTTGTTCTCACTGGATCTGTCAGCTCAGTCTCACTGGATCAGTCTCCTCGAGCTGAGGGGGCGGCCACACCCCAGAGCTTCTGGTCCGGTCTCTGCACCGTTCCTTAATCCAAAAAACAACAGAAACACATTAAATGGAGAAAATCAGACTAATCAATACCTATAAATTTGGATTTAGCGCTGGTCAGATTACTATAAAATCACCCGGGTGTTTACCAACCGATCAATTCATCACCTCTCCATTCACTGTTGAACTCAAAGACAATGTTACTGTTTTCTCACAACCATATTTGCTATTTTCTTGTTCCATCAATCATTACTCACACGCTATCTCTCTGTGCTGGAGAAATATCTTCTGCCCGCATTCTCCACCAAATTGTTGGGGTTAAAAGATTATTCTCTGTTTTTTATTTTGTAGGATGAACTCCCATCTCCAATTTGAAACAGCTGACTACTGGTCTGTGGAGCCCAACACTCCTTCAGCGGGACCTTTAGAGAAGTAAACCCAGAAACAGAGAGAAAAAACACAAACACACCAGAATTCTGTTTTAAGAAACGCACCTGATTCAGATGGAGTCAGGACAGAAGACTGTTGTGACTGACTTCTAAACAGGGCATCACACTTTTATTTGCAGCCCAACAACACAGAATCATAGTTGAACACACGCAGTATTTTTTGCATAGCACCAAATACACATACATTGTCAGCAAAAGAATCACATATTTTCCCACACTTTGCTTCTCCGGGACCTTGAACACTTAATTCTGAGTTATGTTTCTCATTATCCCAGCACAGCCATTCGTAGCTCCATTTCACTCCCTGTTCCGCTCCCAAACTCAGTTTTAATAAACTCAGCATTGTTCTCCTTTATGAGCACACACACACATTAATTATTATTGACTACACTGTATAATAATATGGGATTAAGAATACAATACCTCACAGAGATGTTCTCAAGAAGCCTACAGATGTGTTTTGTGACAGTAACTGTGGAAGCCAGATATCACAGACCAGCTATAAACACTGAGTTCCCCTTGATTACAGGTTCACAACAGTTTTATTTGAGTACATGACCCTAATGACCCCAATGACTCATATGTATATATTCCTACTACTTCAGTTCTCGGTGCCTTGGAGGCCTGGAAAGATTTCTCTCTTGGGTTTGATCCTATAATTACCTACCTATTCGCATGCAGTCACCATTTGAAGAGGCACCTGGAAGTGAAAAAAACACTTTCTTTTTAAGCAACGGAGCTCAACGGAGGTGTGGTTAGGCGAATGAGGCGCCTAACTACACCTCCATTGAGCTCCGCCTTACTCCAACATGCATATAACTGGTTCACGACAAAGCCTCAGCTCACCGCCAAATGTGGAAACAGAATGAAGGACTCCGGCTTTCAGTTGACCCTACTAAAATACTGTAGCTCTTTTAACCCTTCTCAGGATCTATTCTCACCGCTAGACAAGATGGGTTTTCCCGGACCGTACCATCCAGTCACTCCCTTGGATTCACTAGCATCTCCAAAGGTATCTACAGCACCTCCGTATTAACAATTTAAGGCGTGGAAAAAAGGTTACTCGGCCGCTGCTTCATCTACCGCCCCTGATGACGATGGTTTATCAGCAGCTGTGATGACAACACACAGGAGGGGTTGAGCCCTGTGGATGACTAGCCTCCAAGACCCTCCACACCTATTCCTTCAAGCAGCTGTTCTCAGCGAACCCCGATGGAGCGTCTGCCAGAGCTGGGTGATGAAGTGGATGGATGGTTCTCTTCTTTGCTGGTAAAGACTATAAAAACAGCATTACTTCACCTGTTCAACGTGACCTATATTAAATACGTGAGAGAGAAATGCTACGGATTTCAAATCTCGCATCCGAGCCAACACCAAAACCAATGCTTAAGCGAGATAAATTGGTTATCTGCAGTTATCTGCAGCAGAAGAATGATCACCCCTAAATTCATACCGGCTATTCAAACCCTGCTGCATCACAAAAATATACAAGTGACAGATGGCAAAGTCACAATGGTGGTAAAAATTTTGATGTATGAGCTTAAGTGTGGTTTTAAGCTACATCCTTCCATCGTTGAAATGTATGAAAACATTTCTTCAGAAAACCATATCGCAGAACCGAATGCTGTCTCAAAGTGTTTTGGATTTGACGACTTATTGATGTTTGCCATTTTATTTTGTCCCGATTGAAACAAAAGAATCATGTTTAACCATTCTTTTATCCTTGAAATATTTTGTTCAACCAATGTTGAATTAAAACATTTACCCAGATTTTGTTTAACCATGTTTTAATCCTGATTTTGTAAAAAAAAAAAGAATAAAGTCTTTGACACGGAACAAATTGTCTAATTTCTTCCATGGTTCAAGAAGAACTAGAAAGATTTAACGCAGAATGATGAAGAACACTTATTACACACCATCACATCCAGGTAGTTTTGGCGGTGTGGACAGGCTTCGCCGGGGTTTAAAAAATAAAGATGGTCAGAGATTTGGTGCTATAAAAAGAAAGACGCCCAGAGAGGAGGCAGGTGCTTTGAATCAAATTCCGCAGAAGCTTCAGATCGATGCGGGCAGAAGTATGTTAAACTTCTATTAATGTTTTATTAAGGTGTTTTAGTTACCATACTTTGTAATTATACTTTTAAGATTGTTTTAGAGGTATTTTGCAGAGTGAGCTCTTGTTTGGGTCACAGAAAAACAGGACATTGAGCAGGAATACAATTGACAATGGAATGATGTAAGAAATAACGGTCAGCAAAAACTCGAGTTAGAGCTGGTTTGTAAAGTCATGATTTAAGTAAAATAACAGGAAGGTAATTAATTATGCATGCATGGTTGTAAGGAGGCTGGTCTTGGCAAAAGTTTGAATGAACCAACCATGTTTCGTGTGCCATATGTAACGTTAGGGGGGAGTTTCTCTAACTTGGTGTTAAAATATAAAACTTAATGTTTCTGTTATATACTTTGTCATTCCTTGCTAGGGTGACCCAGATTGTGGGTAAATTATACCACTCTGCAAACTAAATATTCAATCTGTTTTAAGGAACTCTGTGAACCAGTATTTGATTTCTTTTAGTAAAATCTAAAGAAAATGAAATTACTCTCGTCTTCGCTCTGATAAAAATGAACATGCATGGAATTTATAGAGTTAAAGTGACAGTGTGTAGTTTTTGCAGTACATCTTTGAAAATAGCCATTAAAATATTATGTAATAATAATTACGTAAAGTACATTAATTGCAAAAATATTGGTGATATTGTAAAATTTGACTTTAAAAATCAGTTTTAAAATACATAGGTGCGGGTCCTCTTTTCAGGGGAAAGCCATATTAGATTACATCTTTACTTCTTCAAGAGCCCGGATGAACAAAGCGTACGGCACATGCCTGCTATTAAAACATTGATTTCCCCTCAAAATGCAAAAAAGTTTAGCCATAAATACATTTTTACCTCTTTGCTAGTTCCAAGCGATGAAAGAGAGACTGATGTGCTCGTCATGTTGCTGCAAATAGATAATTCTCAGGGAATTGAGCATTTGTAAACAGCACTACTTGGACCTCCGTAGTTGAGTTTCTTACTCGAAGACACAGATACCGCATGCTTGTCATATAATTTAGGTATTCACTGCCCCCTACTGGCCAAAAATTACACAAGGTTTAAATTGAATAAAGATTAAAATGCTTTTTGTTTAAAGTTTACAGTTTATTAAGAGTTTAATCAAAGTTTTTTTATTTTTTTATTTAGAGTTGTTTAATGTATTACTAGTTTAATTAAAGTTTAATTGGCGGCGATTGTCACCTTTTCTCTCTTTTTGACTTTTATAGAAGTAGAATCTAGGACGCTGCTCCTCCATCTTTTTACATGGCCTGCTCCATTGCTTTTCTGAAGAAAAGAGGTCCTGTGATTCTTGAGGTCTATTTAACGGGAAAAGACCCCAGGCTCCTCCTTTCTTAAAAAGCTTCGCCGCCACCTCCTCCGGTAATCATAAATCCTGTTTGACAGAAAGATTTGACCCCTCCCTCTCCTCCGGAAGTCATAAACCCCTCCCTCTCCTCCAGAAGTCATGAACCTCCCCTCTCCTCTGGAAGGCATAAACCCCTCCCCCCGGAAGTCATGAACCCCTCCGTCTCCAGGTTCATAAATCACTCCAAGGGTGTGATCAATCAGGTGACATACACTCCTATTGCTCTCTTCCTTTATCTGGGTCGATCTATTCTATGGGGAGAGGGGATCTAATTCTGTGGCTGTTTAGTCAGACCCAGTCCTAATTATTTCTAAATAAACAAAATGTGTATAAGTAACAGAATATTCATAGACCTCTGAAATATAGCTGAGAATTTGCTGTTAGGACTCTTGACATCTTAGAGTGATTTTCTTTCAACACAGACAAAAGAACAAAGATGTTTTTCTGCTGTCAAAACCAGGAACACTGCCGGGGGCAAAGCAACCCCTGGCAAGGCAATAAAGATGTCCACTGTTAGGCCAAACTGGAGAATCTGGAGGGAAAAGTATAGAATTTTATTTTTGACTCCACAGAACCAAAGTGACAACCTGGACCTGACAGAAAAAAATATTAATGAGACTGGAAAGCTTACTCATCACTTCAGAAGCAGTATCTCTTTGCAGTCACACAGCAGAGGAGTCTGGCTATAGATATGCTCCCTACTTCTTAGAACTTTGTTTCTCAAGAACTCTGAAAGTTGATCAGTGTAGGTATAAAGGAAATGATGAGATAGATTTTCTGTCATGGCTGGAAGTCACTGGCTCTGACCCCCGTGTAACAATGACTTCAACCATTTTCCTCTTTCCTGTGTATCAATACAGACGAAGCAGTGATCAAGCCAGTTTAAACACTTTTTTCTTGGATGAGCAGGAAAAAATAAACTACGAAAAAACTAAACTGAATGATATAAGACCTCTTTTTTGACCATAGCAAAATACTTGTATAGAAGGATATTGTAATAGACATGATTGGATAAGCAGCATAGAGGATGGATGGATTGAATTGGTAATTAATGAATGGTGGATAATTACTTTTTGCAATTGATAAGATTACTTGCGTATGTTCTTGTATCACTAATATAATTATTAAGTAATCACAACACTTGGTACTTATTCAAATGAAATGTTAATTCAAATTAATGTGAATATTTCATTTCTCAGCCCTATGGATAGAGAATTTCTAGCACCAGACCAACAGAACATCCTCTCTATGGTCTATGGAGGCTCCTGGTGTTGAACTGGGTCATCCAGCTATCAAAATGTAAACACAAAAAGCTCAGTGCTACAGCCAGAGATTGTAAAATAAGTAGCTTTAGTCTCTCCCGGCGCTGTGGCTTAAACAGCTTCTTCATCACTTTGGTATAAAGAAACGGTACTGCTACTGTCAGCTGAGAAACATACAATGAGTCTAACATACTGTACCTACAGTCTAATAAGAATTATACTTTAGATATTGAACTTATAATACATGTTTTTGATTATGTCCCATTTTATCTATCCGTCTATTATCTAAGCCTGGGGCAATTGTAGGATCAGAGGATTAGGGATGCTTAAACTTGCATTACATTTTCCAACAACATATTCTCAAAATGAATAAAACTAAGATTTTCCCTTTGAAAATTATTTTCATAACTTGTTACCTCTGGATGGGGGAACTTATATCAATTAAATATTGTCACACTACTTTCATCTTATCCACGTCTTTTTTCCCCATTCCCATACTTCAGTGGAAAGCCAAAGTGTTCCCAAACAGGAAAATTTAATGACTGTCATACCACTTGGTGTACCGGCACACTTCTAAGATATGTATGTATAAATGTACTCCTCTCACTCTCTGCGGGCGGTTTCCTATCCATTCCAAGCTCGGGGTCCTCTACCAGAGGCCTGGAAGCTTCTCTAGCTCCTCTTTAAGCCCTGGGTATTTCTCATGTTCCTTCTTCTTAGTTGCAATCTGCTGGGAATCCTTACATAGAAAACTTTTAACTGATTGGAATGTCTGTATAATTGTATTGAAATGACTTTTGTTGTAAAGTGCCTTGAGATGACATTTGTTGTGTATTGCCGCCATATAAAAAAAAGTTAATTGAATTGAAATTGAATTCTTTATGTTTCCATCACTTGTTATGGCCACATCCACCACAATGGCTTTATATATATATATATATATATATATATATATATATATATATATATATATATATATATATATATATATGTATAATGAGGTGGGCCGTTATTGGCGTTAACCTGCTGTGTTAACGTTGTACTCTTCTTATCAGATGATTAAAAAAATATAATCGTTAATCTATTCTCAAATTTATGTTGGGAGCTAGGTCTATATTATGCAAGCTTTGATGACCTTAACCTTGATATTTTAGGACGGATGTACACTTAGCCAAATTGCAGTTTAGGGGGCAAGAACGAGTATTTGGACGTGCCTGTATGCCAATTGTGACACACTGACATGGATATAGCAAAGTCGTGTCGGGGTTAAAAACTTTTATTCTTTATTACTTTTGCAGGATAAACTCCTTTTTCAATCAGAAACTGCTATCTGTATGTTTTAGAGGACCCGACGCTCATCAGCGGAACCTTTTCAGAATAAGACTCAGGGACAGAGAGAAACAACACAACCACACAACAGAATTCTGTTTGAGGCAACACACCTGATCAGATGGAGCCAGACATAAGTCTGGCTAAATTCTAAACAGGGCATCACACTTTTATTTGCAACCTCAACCACACAGATTCATAGTTGAACACACCCAGTATTTTCTCATAGTTTAGACTCACTGACCCGACCGTCAATACCCCCTTGCATTCCACCTAAGGAGTTTCTCTTATCTCCCCCAGTCTTGGCCCAGGATAAGGGAGGAACCCTGTACTGGTACAATACTTCTCTGTAAAAACAAGTTGTCCTTCACTGTGAAACCAGCTTGTTCCTTTTTGAAATACTAAGGCAGGTTATATATAACTACGTATAAAAATGTTTACCCAAAAATATGTAAAGCAGGTTATACAAAAATGCATATAAAAGTGTTCACAAAGATATGGCATTCCTCAGTCGCTGGGTTTGCTAAGGGGAAAATGTATTTTTAAGAAGCAGCAAGTCCACGACACACAAACCTAGTTATCAAATCAAATCAAACTTTGTTAATAAAGCGCTTTTCATACAACAAAAATGCAGCTCAAAATGCTTTACAGGCTAAAATGACCCCACATAATCTACTTTCCCATCTCTTCCCCACAATTGTAAAAACAAAATTACAATTATTCCCCATTCCCAAACCCCATTTTCCAAACATACAGACACACACTGGCACACATCCACAAACAAACACACGTACACACAGACACCTTCCCAAAACGCGTAAGACCATAGGTAGAGCTCAGATGGGAACAACACGCCATCAGGGGAGCCATCTGCCTCGACTGAAGCAGATCCATGGCAGCAGCCGAGGCACCGACCAGGGCGCCCAGGGAGGGACTGTGGAAACCCCCACCCCCCAGGCACTACCCGAGGAGCGCCCAAGAGGCCGCCGCCCACCCGAGGCGGAGGGCTCCACAGAGGAAACACTGGAAGGATTAAAATAAGTAAAATGTAAAATGACAAAAGCTAGTATGGATAATAAAATAACTAATAAAATGTGATAATGGAGAAAGTAAAACTGTAAAACATAAATTGTGTATCAAAACTTATTTATAATTAAGATAAATAAACAATACTAGCAATGCAGCTAAACAGGCTGAATAAATAGTAATCAGTTAAAAGCTAGACTAAAACGGTAAGTTTTGAGCCTGTTCTTAATTAACTTTTTTGTGCCAGGTGCTGCGAATGAAGAACGGAGGATGGCGGGAAGCAAAGCGAGACAGACGGCAGTAAGTACTGTATAGACAATCGTCTGTTCATCAGCCTGCTCCATGTACAATACAATTCAATAATTATAGTTCTACAGCTGGTTATTAATAATTACATATTGTATATTTATGGTCTGTTATAGCCGTTCATATTTATTACAATATGTATAACCTGTTCATAGACTGAACATAGCTTGCACATTCACCATAGTTATAGCCTGTATATACATATACCTATAGCATATTCATAACATACCTTCATACCATTACATTTGTAGCATATATATAATATGTCAATATTCTGTATATTCTGCAGAGTTCCAGACGCTGGCAGCTAAGCTGCCCTGACTCGGTCCTGTGATCAGTCTTCTTGGAGGGCCTCGCCAATTATATCTGGGACGAGATGGTTGGCAGAGAAGTTCCCAAATCCCTCGAAAAGCCATCAATCTGGCTTTCGAGATTGACTGTCGAGTTATGAGTCATCCCAGAACAACATCCCGATTTCCACCACTGCGTCCTACTTCACTCCGCTCAGCTGAGTCCAGCGCCATTCCCGGCCGCTCCCACTCTGTCAACAGAGAGGAGCCAATGCAGCTGGGACCAACTCGTCCGGGAGGGCCTCTGTGCCTTCTGTGGGTTGCCCAAACATCACCCTTCCGACCGGGAAACAACCAAGCCAGGTGAAACTCGGGATGTCTCACCTGGCCCGACAGGACCAGCTTGCTTCCTTCTTCCTGTCCAGCTCAATCATTGCACTCTACAGAATACATTCAGCGCTCTGCTCGACACCGGAGCGGCAGAGAACTTTATTACTACCTAACTAGCCACGAAGCTCCAGATTCCGCTGGAGACTCTTCACAATCCAGTCCCGGTGACTTTTGTCGACAGACACCTAATGCAGTGCTAACCATGACCCTCAGACATCTCCAGTCCTTCCTTGGCTTCGTGTATTTTTACAGACGGTTCATCCGGAACTACAGCACCATTCTAGCTGTCCTCACTAACCTTACAAAGTCGACTGACTGGCTGTGCTCGTTCAGCCTACCAAATCTCAAGCGTGCGAACGGATCATCCAACTGTTCACCTCAACTCCCATCCTCATTCATTTGGACCCAGCCAAGACCTTCACCATCGAAGTGGATGCCTCGGAGGTGGGTGTCAGGGCAGAATCTACACCCCTGCTGCTTCTTCTCTTGGAATTTCACTCCTACACAGCAGCGCTATAGGGTCGGGGATCGTGAGCTTCTGGTGGTGAAGTGGGCCCTGGAGGAGTGGCGCCATCTGCTTATGGAAATGTCAGAACCATTCCTGATCTGGACAGATCACCAGAACCTCATCCATATCCGTAACGACAAGGCTTGCTGGGTGCTCCACTTTGAACTACAATTTTCACCTCTCCTATTGGCCCAGTTCCAAGGATTATAAGGCTGACGCCCTCCCCTGTCAGCTTTCCCAAACCCCCGTCCCAATTCAGCCTGATGCTTTCATACGCACCCCACCGCAACATGGCATCTCTCCAATGGTCGCTAGTGGACTCTAAGTCCAGGAGCCAGCCCCTCCCAAGACACCATCAAACCATCTCTATGTCTCGACCAATTGCCGGCAGGAGGCTTTGCTCTGGGGCCCTTCATAAGCCATCGCTGGCCATCTAGGTGTGGCTAGGACCCTCAAGTTCATCCACCGCCCCTGTGGCGGCCCACTATGGTACAGGACGTCGGCAGCTTTGTCGGTGCCTGCCCTAACTGTACCAGAGCCAAGTCCACCACGCAACCACAACCAGGCCCCCTTCAACCTCTACCGGTTCCAGCTCGCCCTCGTACCAATCAGAGCCGTATAAGGAGAGTTAGGACACTCCCACAGACTTCTATAGAAAGAATGGAATGCGGAAGTCACGTGGTTCATGCAGCTGCGAATAGTTCCAAACACCAGCACAATCGCCATTGAACGCAGTTAATTTTCGGTGCTCAGAGTGTAATTCTCCGGTAAGTTGAGGAAATTACAGCTTTTTTTTTTGCAAAGTGAAGCCTTAACCGACTGTTCCATACCAACATAAGTCAACGGTGATATTTAATGTAGCCAGTTTTATTTATTTAACTGTGTTAACGAGTTCTTTGTAGTTTAACCGCAACTAGCTAAATGTGAGCAGGAGGGGTATATACAAACTTGACGAGCTGGAGATTGTTGTATATCAGTCTGTCTAATTCTGCTTTTCGAAGAATTTTGCACAGTTTGAAATGGGCTATATAACTTTTATAGATTCATTTTATGTGGGTTTTTTTTGTTTAAATACATACAATAGTTTGCTGGTCGGTGTATCAGCAGTCTTTAACTGACTTTATTGCATCAAGAATGGAAAAATACATGAAGATACTATCGTTCAAAATAATTTGATTGTGAAGATGAGTATTTATTTCTGGTTATTCAGTTAAACCACATAACACTGACTGTAACGAACTGCTGAAGCATATTACATAAAGAGGATTAATAAGGTAACAAAATAGGTTGCTATCGGTTTTTTATCCTTCAAATTAATGAAGATCATGTGATTAAGGTGGTTACAATGAATAAAGAATCTTTTAAAATAACATAACTACCAATAACTGTTGAAGAGTTAGCTATAAAAACTCTTCTTGAAATATTAAAAGAATCAATGCTTTGGATTTATGTTCATCTTCATTTCATGTTTTCAGATTAGTTGCTGAGAGGAGGGTTGATCCGTGACCAGGTTGGTGGAACTTCCCAGTTCTGTCCTTGCTGGGGTGATGCACAAGTTTGTTACTGGAATGATGGAGGGCTGGAGCTGGCTGTTTCATGAGGAGGCTGTCAAATAAAATCAAAATTATCAGAAATTACTTATTTACATACCAAAGCTAATGCAAGCATTGCAATATTTGTTTTAAATTTCTTGAATATGTAAATACTATGTATGATTTACATTTTTTATGTAGAATCAGTGAAAAGAAATGAAATTAAAGGGACCAAAGACATCCCTCCAAACATACCATGTATATATATATCGGTGTTGAAGCTGGCGTGGGTGGGGGGCGGTTTCCAAAAGAGAGACCAAGTTCCTCCATGGCAACGATTAAGGTATTTGGTGGCGGCTTGATTGCTGTGCTACCAGATGCTGTTTTGTATTGCTGTTTTTTTTCATTGTTTGTGTTTGGCTTTTACTTCCAAGATGCCCAGCATTGGACCGCACCTTTTTTCTCTCACGGAAGATCTGTTTTGCAGCAATTCTTAGTCTTAGCCTGATGAATCTGGTGATTATCTTTTTTTTGCACATCATGACATGCAGGGAGCAGACTTTGTAACACACTTGCTTCTCTCTCTAGAGTGTTCGTGACATTTGGGAGCTCCATTACACTGCTGTTTGTGACGGACAACAGACACTGCGTATCGCGTCATTTCCTATTTGGTGACTCACTTGGCTGAAGCATCTCTGTGCTCTTGCCCTCTTTAATTTATCTAATTTTCTCTGTCCAGAAGCTTTTCTGTGTTATTCTAACACACAAACACGTTGAAACACTTATTTTCTGTTGGTGTTCTTTACGTTCTGGGAACTCGTTAAGTGTTACACTTGTTTTCTGGGCTATGTAAGGTATTGCTAGGTTAGCTTAGCTTCACTGCTAGCATGGCTACCGCTTTGTCTCCTGTTCCTCCGTCTCTCTCTGAATCTCCTCCTCTCTCCTGCTCTCTGTGTCTGATGTTTAGTTACTCCTCTGCCTCCTTTAGCGAAGATGGTAGGTGTAATAAGTGCAGCATTTTTGTAGCCTTGGAGGTAAGGCTTTCTGAGCTAGAGGCCCGGCTCTGCGCTGTAGAAAAGCCAGGCCCACCATTAGCTAGTGCGGAGCCAGTTAGGACAGGACTCCTTAGCCGTCCTCCAACAGCTCCAGTGCAGCCGGGACCTCAGGCGAGCTGGGTGACTGTTCCTAGGAAGCTTAGCGCCAGGCCCCAGGGCACAGCCAACCTCCAGCCCCTTTCTGTGACCAATAGGTTCGCCCCCGATTCTTGTAATTGGCAGCTCCATAGTTAGGAACGTGGCTCCAGAGACACGAAAGACCACTGTCAAATGCCTTCCAGGGCCAGATCTGCGGACATTAGGTCCCATCTGAAGCTTTTGGCCAAGGACAAACGGCGGTATAGCAGGGTCATTATCCATGCTGGTGGCAAAGACACCCGGTTACGGCAATCGGAGGTCACTAAAATTAGCGTAGCTTTGGTGTGTAGGGCTGCCAAAAAGATGTCTGACTCTGTAATTTTTTCTGGTCCCCTGCCTGATCGTACTAGCGATGACATGTACAGCCGTATGCTGTCGTTTCACCTTTGTTTGTCAAGGTGGTGTCCAGAAAACGATGTGGGCTACATTGATAACTGGGGGACCTTTTGGGGAAAACCTGGACTGTTACGTAGAGACGGCATCCATCCCACCGCGGACGGAGCTGCCCTTTTCTGCAACGTCGGTTGGAATTCTAAATGTCTGTCCACAAATAAGATTACTCCTTAAATTCGTCACCAGATGTGGGACATCTGGCATGAAGTACAGCCTTTTGTCTGGTCTTTTCTGGGTGTTGGATGTATGTGGGGTTGTGATCCACTACAAAAGATCCCCACATTGCTCGATTAGCACTGCCCATATCAGTGCTGATGTTCACCACAAGAAGTCCTATGGATGCTGCTTTTTCAACTATTTCAAGGATGATTGGCTTGTAATTTTCCCCATTTGTCGAGTTGCCACTAAAATGGTAAGCTACCACTTGCTTCCATCGTGTTGTGCTTCCTGGCAACATAAAAACACATGCATGTGATGCTGCTCCTGCAGGCCCAGGCAAAGTGACATCCCCAAAAAGCTTTCCTGATCCTAGGTGCAGCTCCACGCAAGGAGTGATTGCCATCTCATCCACAGTAAGCACACATTCTCTTTCCATCTCAGTCAGATTGTTCATCTTCACTCTGAGCATTTCAAAGACCTCTCCTAACACCCCGGGTTCCAGATTAATGTGTTCCATTCTTCTTTGCAGGGTTCTAATATCAGGCAGAGGGATGTTTATGTTTTTTTTCTGCCTTTTAATTTCTCCTTCCATGTTTCTAAATGTATTCTTTTTGACTGTCTAATTCCTCCCTTAAGTTTTTCAGCTCAGTTCCCTGATTGCATATCCTGATTATGCTCCTGACTCTGTTGACCCTGGATCCTCACAGGTTCCTGGTGGTATGTCCCTCTCTTCTGATGGTACCAGTTAATTTCCTCCCCTCACTTTCCCTTATTTCTTTGGCCTCACTACTGTTGCTTCCTTCCTCATTCTCTGAAATTATAATATCACTGTTAGCGTGAAGAATAATTTCAAATAACATGAATAAGAAAATATAAAATGTAACATTTCATACCACATTTTTCTGTACTATAGTATGTGTGGTCACTGGTCAGTGGATCAACATGCAATGGAAGTTGTGCTGTACTTCTGACTGCAGGATCCTTCCTCCTCCTGGGTTCTGGTCGATGGACAAAAAGGGTGGGGACAGCATCAGCCTTAAGTCTCATCTGGCCACTCTCTGTCTTTTTAAACTGTCCTCCCTCAAAATGTGCCTGCAGAGTGTAGTATTTGTTAATTTCCTGCCACATTTAACAATGTCATTGCAGCCTTTTGCTTTTGACATTAAAACATGTAGAGCCCTGATTGAAAACATTTGAGAGTGCAGATTAAACTTACTCAGCTTTTTGTTATTATGATCTCTGGTGATGGTGATGCTGCTCCTGCTGACTTGAGCCACCATTTTCTTCTTTTCTCTATGTCTTTAGTGAAGCCATACATTCTGATCCCTTTCTCGGACTGACTGCTGCATCCAGCAGCACAGCCAACCATTGTAAAGCAATCAGCCACCTTGTGCCCACGGCCAAGAGAACAGCTGAGCTGGTCCTGGAGCACGTGGTGCGATTGCATGGTTTCCCCCAGGACATTGTCTCTGACCGCGGGCCCCAGTTTTCCTCTGAGTTCTGGAAAGCCTTCTGCTTTCCCCATTGGAACAACTGGCAGTCTCTCGTCTGGCTTCCATCCTGAGACCAACGGTCAAACAGAGAGGGCCAACCAACATGTGGGGAAGTACCTCAGGTGCTTCACCTCGATTCAGCCCTCCATCTTGCCACGTGTGTTACTGTTAGCTGAGGTGTCCCTCAATCTCCAGGTCTCCAACCATCCATTTTTTCTCACCAGGAGGTGGAGGTGCCGGCAGTACAGCAACTGATCCGGCGTGCCGAGGCCGCATGGATCCGAGCTCAGGCCACCATCAACGGGCCACCTCCAACGACGTGGAACAACAACATGCCGCCGCCAAAAGCCCAGTCCTACCTTTCAACCAGGAGATCTGGGCTGGCTCTCTACCAGGCTTCTCAAGCTGCCGACTGACTGCCGTAAGCTGACCCCCTGCTTTATCGGCCCGTATCCAATCCTCTGCAGTATTAACCCAGTATCATCTCTGCCTTCTGGCCTCCCTCAAGGTCCACCCGGTGCTCCCTCCTCAAACATCACGTCACTTCGCCTCTGTCTCCGCCTTCAGCCCCCCTTTGCTTCATTGATGGCGATCCGACCCTGCGCAGGGGGTACCAGTACCTGGTGGGTTGGCAGGGTTACGGCCGCAGCCTGTCTCATGAGCAGCTCAGCTGCCTTGAACCCGGGTTGACTCCCATCCGCGCCTGGAGCGTCAAGCTTCACCCGATAGCCGCCCCCTGTTCACCGGCAATCCTGACAATGAGTGGTGTGGAACTACAAATTATGACCAGGAAGCTGATGAGTTCCTTGTGATCGCAGACCCACATCCAGACCTTGGTGGTGTGGTGTCGGATGTGATTGGATTGCAGCGGATGTCTATTGATGGAGGTCAAAGATATAGGTTGCCGCAGCTGCTGCAGAGGCAGTTGCAATTTTTCAGATAGCTGTTTGGAGATGAAATCACCAATATCAAGCAGTGGATCAGGGTGGCGAAGCTAGACGGAGAGGAGGAATGTTTAGGAAGCGTGATACCAGGTGAAATTCCTCCAACCTTCACCTGGACTGATCTTTTCCGGGATCCGCAGGGGATGTGCCGGCAATCCACAATAGGCACATAGTCTCTCTCTGTGCCATCTCTCTCTCTCCTAAGGGGGCAGATGGCCAAGCTGCATCAGCTCCTCTTGAGTCTTGGAGTGGATAAGGAGCTACGTATCATAACAAGAATGATGACTGAGCGCCATACAGGTGAGTGAAGGGAGCTTTTGAGTATGTGAAGGAAGAGATCCAGTGGCTGGTGAGAAGCTCATCTGGAGCAGTTGCTCCAAGTTGGACCTGATGACTTCTTGACATTTTATTTATATGGATGTTACTGAACCCTTTGAGGAGGGCATTCTCTGTACTGTGGAGAGCACAAAAAACAGACTGAAAAGTATTAAAACGAATATGGTTTAGTTTTAATTTGATGGGTTATTCTGTTTATGAACATCATGGTACTATTCAATTCAGTTTATTTATTTGGCACCATTTCACAACAGATCTTATCTCAAGGCACTTTACAAAAAAGTAATTTCAATACAATTATGCAAACACTCCAATCAGTTAAAGCTTTTCTATGTAAGGAATCCCAGCAGACTGCGCTGAGTCATTGACGTGAGGTTGTGCCAGAAACGCTGTAATAACAGCAATCCCTCAAGAATCCCTCACTACTACTTTTACTACTTACTACTTTTACTACCCCCTCACTCCTACTTTTCTGGGGATGGCCAGACACATCCTGGTGGAAAATTGGTTGAGAATAAATGTCTGGTTCTTCTCTTATATCAGATGTCTGTTCTTACCAGTGATGAAAAAGGAGAACTACATCTATCAATTTCAGAGGCCTGATGAGGTCCAAGTTTTGGCGTTAGCTAGATTCCGATTATAATTTGAGCATTAAGTCTACCAGAGAAGGTTTTAAAAGCGCATCCCTTTGGTGATGATGGTGATAATGCTGGAGAATGCTGGAATTAATGTCAGAGCGGCTGGGGGTGTAATCTTTGCTGGTGAAGATGGAGGAAGAGCTTGTTCTATGCTTGCAGCTGTTTTGTGTCGGAATGGCTTTGATAATCTTTTCTGTTGAGTAGGGAGGAAGAGCTAGTACTTGTGTTTGGTCTCTGGCAGTGTCCAGTGGCTGTTCTTGGATATCAGCCCCTGGGTGCTTTATCAAGTGTTTTGAGACATCCAGAGCTTTCCAGAGATAATAAAACAACTGCAAGGTCACCAGTCTTGCTTCAGCTTTGTTGAGATAACTTTGTTTTTTCCTGAACAGATAATTTGCACATCAAAATACTTTGAAATCATTAAATTGAGATTGATTTGTCTTCAGCCATCTATAGAGCATTGAAAGTTGACTATATCTTTCATCATCCCTCCAGGCACTGGTCCACTGATGTTCCGAACTCACAGGGGAATATCACTAACTAATCATAACAAAGCATTGTTAAATGAAGGAGTTTTGGGGCAGATAATTCCTTATTACATCTGGCAATTCTCCTGCCCTGATTGACTCTCGTTATATGTAGATCGCGACTAGATACGTACTTCTCCCGAAGGAGTCCAAATGGGTGCAAACTTGTCTGGGTGAGTAACTGAACATAATATTTGCTAAAAATAAGGTCAAGGTTGAAAAACGCCAAACTTCCACTTTAAGTGACACTGTTGATAACTTCAGCCTGACCCAGCATGTCAAACAACAAGCACACAAATAAGGACACACTCTGGACGTAACAGTAAAGTTTTAAACATATCCAACATCTCGGCAATTGATTGCAATTGTTGCATTATCTGACCATTTTTGTGTTTTCTTTGAAAGCACCCTCTTCGCTAAACTATCTAGCCATAATAAGACCACTATAAAAAAGCATTTTCTGAAGAACATTTCAGTTGAAAACTTTATACAGATTTACTCCCCCACCTTAACCCCATCCCCTTCATCCTCCAGGACAAATTCAGTAAACAAGCTGGTAGATAATATTCCCTGCAAAATTTCAGACATCATTGATAATGTTGCTTCTAAAGTTAAAATAGTCTTAGGTAGTAAAAGAAGTTTCCTTGAACTTGTGATCAGCTGGTACATAGTAAAAAACGGGGATGTCAGATATTGCAATGGGACCATGAAAAACTCATCCATCCATTCATCATTACTCTGATTAATTACTGCAATTGTGTTCTCACAGGTCTGCCTAAAAAGTAAATCAGGCAGCTGCAGCTGATTCAGAATACTCCTGCTCACTTCCTCAATAGAACTAGGCTTACACTGGCTCCTTGTTGCTCAGATAATAGACTTCAAACTACTTTTACTAGTTTAGAAATCATTGATTGGCTAGCATTACAGTGCAATGAAAATTTGTTTTCACTATATAAACCTCCCCAGACAACTCAGATCTTCCAACTGTAGTCTACTAATCACCCCTAGAATCCCGTTCCCTCTACCTCTACGTCAATAATTGTACATGCGCATTACCTGTGTTGTCACAGTGGGTCAAAGACAAAATCAGCAAACGCTATCGATTGTATTTTATTATGGACATTTAATTCAATTTCACTTTTATTTATATAGCGCCAGTTCACAACAAATGTCATCTCAAGGCACTTTACAACAAAAGTCATCTCAATACAATTATACAAACATTCCAATCAGTTAAGTTTTCTATATAAGGAATCCCAGCAGATTGTGTTGAGTCATCGGCGTGAGGTTGTGCCCGGATCATACAGACTCCAAACACAGCAATTCCTCAGCAAACCCTCATACTGAGCAAGCATGTAGCGACAGTGGAGAGGAAAAACTCACCTTTAACAGGAAGAAACCTCTGGCAGAACCACTGGCTCGGTACAAGCGGTCATCTGCCACGACCGTCTGGGAGTCTGAGAAGAGACAGCATGGAGGATGCTCGGTGACTTTGAGCACCATCTGCACCAACGCTCCCCATCCAGCAGGGGGCATCATAGCCGAGCAGGGTACGAGACCGGATAGAGCCTCTATGGGGAGAAAAACACAGAGAGAAAACTGGGTTAACAATTGCATTAACATTAGGAAAGATATATCCGGTGAGTAGTAGAAAAGAAAGTAGAAGGTCTGTTAGGGTCAGTTGAGTCTGAAAAAGGATATTTTTTTTTCTTCCCAATTCTTAAGCAATGTACGGTGTGAGGGAGATGGAGTTGAGGAGGGCTGCCTGACCGGCTGCATCCTCCCCTTGCCGGATCGGGCTGAACACTCCATCTCCCTCTACTCCCTGCCTGGAAATCCAGGAGGAAAGAAGGAGGTAAGTGGGTAAGTATTGTAGTGCTTATGCATCTTTCCTTGCTCATAGGACTGCGCCCTTTCCAGGATCTATGTATTAGAGAGATAATATTATTGGAAAGTGATATAACTGGAGTAGATAAATGCCCGCTCTTCCGAAGAGTCTGGCATTATCTTTGTCCATCACTTTCTAGCCTTAAAACCTGGTGTAAATCTTTTTTTGTCCTGATTCATGATTCAACCTTTGTTCAATTCTCTAATCATTTTATTCTGGTAAATTAATACATTACTGTTAGAAATCGGAGAGGGATTATAAGGTCTAGTGTCTATATAAGTAAGTATTAGCTTTATCAAAAACAAAGGTTTTAAGCCTAGTTTTAAAAACAGACAGAGTATCTGCCTCTGAAAGATTTTATTCTATATTCAGTTTAAACCTTAACTCTATAAATTCCATGCGTGTTCATTTTTATCAGAGAGTAATTTAATTTTCTTTAGATTTTAATACAAAAAATCAAATACTGGTGCACAGGGTTGCTTAAAACAAATCAAATATTTAGTTTACAGAGTGGTATAAATGATCCACACTCTGGGCCACCCTACCTAAGAGGAATGACAACGTATATAACAGAAACATTAAGTTTTATATTTTAACACAAAGTTAGAGAACTTTTGCCAAGACCAGCCTCCTTTCAACCATGCATGCATAATTAATTACCTTCCTGTCATTCTGACTTTGCAAATCAGCTCTAACTAGAGTTTTTGCTGACCATTATTTCTTGTCCTAATCTATTGCCCTAATCTTTTGCAGTCCAGACATCCTCAATATACTGTTTTTCTCCACTGGTTTGGGTGCAAAGGTTTAACATCCTGTTCTAAAGTTCCTGTTTTTATCTAACTAACTTGTATGCACATGACAAAACATCTCTTTAAGCAATAACAACACTTCAAAGCGGTCATAATAAAGTCACCAATAGATTTCATACATCCCAAAATAATGTTTTATACTGTATTTCCCATCATTTTCCCTATTTTGACCCTTCCTAAAGAAGGATCAATACTTTTACTGTTTTTCTGTGACCCAAACAAGAGCTGACTCTGCAAATTACCTCGAAAACAATCTTAAAAGTATAATTAAAAAGTATGGTAACTAAAACACCTTAATCAAACATTAATTAACGTTTAATATACTTCAATATCTACGTACCTCAGCGTGTTATTCGCATTAAAATAACACCACATTCTAGTTTTCAGAGTTCTGTTGAATCTTTATACGACTGACGCCTTCAAATCGCTCGCTGTACTGAAATGCACAATACCGTATTTTTTCATCAATGCATTGAACTTTTTATTAAAGAATTCTTTCCCTGCATCGGTCTGAAGCTTCTGTGGTATTTGACTTTCTTTGAAAACGGATACAAAGGAATCTATCACCTCTTGTGCTGTTTTTCTCTTTATTGCTCGAGCGTAAGCCCGCTTTGAAAACACATCGATGACGGTTAATAAACAATTATAGCCATCGTTGTGCTCCGCCAGGTCATGCATATCGCATAGATCAGCCTGAAACTGCTTCAAAGGTCTAGTGACAAACACCCTATTACGCGGAAAATTAAGTCTTGCCGGTTTGTGGAGTGTGTACGAGTCTTAGCCGGAGAGAAATTCTTTAACTTTTTCAACTTCAAATGTCTGGCCATCTTTGCTTGGTAAAGATCGACGGAGTCTGTCCACACCACCAAAACTCCCTGGATGTGATGGTGTATAATAAGCTTTCTCCATCATCCTGCGCTTCATCTTTCTTCTTAAACCATGAAGGAAATGTGACAATTTGTTCTGTGTCAAATGTTTTATTCTTTTTTTATTCTTTTTTTTTTTTAAGAAAAGATAAGACAAATGTTGAAATTCAACAAAAGCAGTATAAATGTTTTAATGCAACGAAAGTAAGATAAATGTTTTAATTCAACATAAGGCATGATAAATGTTTTAATTCAACAAAAGTAAGATAAATGTTTTAATTCAACAAAAGTAAGATAAACGTTTTAATTCAACAAAAGCAGGGTAAATGTTTTTTGTTTTATTTCTAAATCAAAATTCTCCAGCACAGAATCAATCAGTTGTCAAATCCAAAACATTTTGAGACAGCATTCAGTTCGTTGAGTAAGTTATCTGAAGAAACATTTTCATACATTTCAACGATGGAAGAATGTAGTTTAAAACCACACTTGAGCTCATGCATCAAAGTTTTTACCACCGTTGTAACTTTGCCATCAGCCGCTTGTATATGCTTGGGATGCAACAGGTTTTGAATAGCCGGTATGGAATGTAAGGCCGATCATTCTTCTGGTAATCCCCTCGAAATGCAGGTGCAGATAGTCTTCATTCATCTCGCTTAAGCATTAGTGTTAGCGTTGGCTGTGTGTGAGATTTGACAGGTCTCTGTAATGTATTTAATATAGGTTACGTTAAACAAGATAAGTAATGCAGTTTTTATAGTCTTTACCAGCAAAGAAGAGAACCACCCATCCACTTCATCACCCAGCTCCGGTACAGGCTCGATGACTGCAGAGGGGCCGGCTGAGAACACCCACTTGCAGGAATAGGTGTAGACGGTCTCGAAGGCTTGTCATCCATAGGGGCCATCCCCGCTTGTGCGTTGTCATCAGCCGCTGCTGATATATTGCTGTCATCGAGGGTGGTAGACGAAGCAACATCGGCGGTGCCTCTTAACCAGACAACAAACTGATAGTACGACGGTGCTGCTGATGCTTCTGGAGACGTCGGGGAGTCCAAGGGAGTGGTTGGATGGTATGGTCCGGGAAAACCCATCTCATCCAGCGATTCCGTGCCGTATAGATCTTGAGAGGGATCAAAAGAGCTCCAGTATGTTGGTAGAGTCATTTGGAAACCAGCGTTCTTCATTCTGTTCCCGTAATTGGCTGTGGGGTGAGGCTTTGTCGTGAACCAGTTATATGCGGGTTGGAGCAGGGCGGAGCTCAACAGAGGTGGGGTTAGACGAAGGAGGAGGAGCCGTTTAAAAAGGGAGCGTTTTTTTCACTTCCTTGAGCCTCTTCAAACGGCTATGGCACGCAAATAGGTAAGTGATTGCAGGTTCAAATGCCATGCTGAAATCTGCAACACCCTCCAAAGGCGCTGAGAGGATGGTGGTGAAACGCATCGTCTTTACAGAAAATGCCCCAAACTCCTTCACTAGGTCATCTTCTTCATTCTCCCGTCTGCTTTTTATGAAGAATATATCGTTAGGAGGATTCACACGGGATCGACACATGGTGAAGCCGGTAACATCTGGATGCTGAGCTTGCGCCACTTGCCAGCCGAGCTCATCAGGAGGCATTGGCCAGTTTTCTTTATCATCATCATATTCGCCACAGATCCATGAGCAAGGTCTACCGGTCAACCACACCCAGTCCTCAGGTGCAAGAGGAGTAAGTGTGGAAAAGTCAGGGGTTTCATCCTGATCACTGTACCTTTGATAAAGATAGAGTAGACCTGCATCGTAATTTAAATCCCATTCGTTCTGCATAATTTAAATTTGAATCAGCTGTGTTGGAGCAGAGACACCTCTGAAACTGGTAGGACATCGGCCCTTGAGGCCTGGACTTGAGTGGTGTAAAAGAAAACGACAATTTTCGTCCGTCTGTTTTTTCTTGTTCAAATACACTGGTTCACTTTTAGAAGAAACCGGAGTTGTTGAGAGAGAGGCAGCCATCTCTGCGTTAGCTTTTTTGTTGTTTAGACACTTCTTTCCTCAAGATAATCTATGCCTTTTCTCTATTTAAAAGTGGGGAAAAAACAGACTCCTCCTTTCCTACAAAAACCACGCCTCAATGTCAGTTTGATGAGTGAGTTTGACAGAAATTTTTGACCGCTGGTAACCCCAACCCCTCCCTAACCGGCGCCAGTTTGATTAGTGAGTTTGACAGAAAGTTTTGACCGCTGGTAACCCCAACCCCTCCCTAACCGGCGCCAGTTTGACGAGCGAGTTTGACAGAAAGCATTTTGCCTGCGGGGCCTAGGCCCTCTCTAACCACATATTTGACCTTTTGAGTGACCTCTACCCCTCCCTCAACAACCTGTTTAGCCCCAGGCGATGACCTTTGACCCTCCTGCCCTCTTTTATCACCCCGCCCACTTTTAATCCATCAAACTTCGATTAAAAAGTGACAGATAATGGGTCCTTAATCTCTCTGGCCTATATATAAATATAACAGTTAAAATGGATTTAAATGATCAGAAACATATTATGGTTATGCAAATCTGTGGAGTTCAGAAATTTTGGCGAAGGAAATTGCAGATTATTGGAAGTGTTTCGGGAAAGTTGAGGGATAATTTTGAGTTGATGGTTGCAATAGCAACGTTGCTAAAATCCTGGAGGCACTGAATAAAATAAATGCATTCATTTTATTCCACTTACTATTCAATTCAATTCACTTTTATTTATATAGCGCCAATTCACAACAAATGTAATCCCAAGGCACTTTACAACAAAAGTCGTTTCAATACAATTACACAAACATTCCAATCACTTACTGGGATTCCCTTACATGGAAAACTTTTAGATTGCGATGAGTCATCGACGTGAGGTTGTGCCCGGATCATGCAGACTCCAACCACAGCAATTCCTCAGCAATCCCTCATACTGAGCAAGCATGTAGTGAGAGTACAGAGGAAAAACTCCTCTTTGTTCAACTGCTACGACCATCTGGGGGTCTGCATGGAGCATGGAGGATGCTTGGTCATTTTGAGCATCATCTGGACCGATGTTTCCCATACAGCAGGGGGCATTGTAGTTGAGCAGGGTACCAGACCATATGAAGCTTCTATCGGGAGAAAAATACTGATTGAAAACTGTATTAACAATCACAATAACAGCAGAAAAAATATATCTAGAGAGTGGTAGAAGAAAATAGTAGAAGAGAAAAGAAAAGTGGTCAGTCTGTCCTCCAACAGTCTAAGCCTGTAGCAACATAGCTAAAAAAATAACTCAGGATAACCTAAGCCAATAACTATAAGCTTCATCAAAAAGGAAGGTTTTAAGCCTAGTCTTAAAAACAGACATAGTATCTGCCTCATGGACTAAAACTGGGAGCTGGTTCCACAGGAAAGGAGCCTGATAACTAAAAGATCTGCCTCCCATTCTATTTTTAGAAATCCTAGGAACTACCAGTAGACCTGTATTCTGAGAACGAAGTGCTCTGTTAGGAACATAAGGAACAATCAGATCTCTGATGTACGATGGAGCTTGATTATTAAGAGCTTTATATGTCAGAAGGAGGATCTTGAATTCTATTCTAGATTTTACTGGCAGCCAGTGAAGAGAAGCTAAAACAGGGGAAATGTGATCTCTTCCTTTAATATTCATCAGAATCCTAGCAGCAGCATTTTGGACTAACTGAAGACTTTTAATTGTTTTCTGTGGACTACCTGATAATAAAGAGTTACAGTAATCCAGTCTTGAAGTAATAAAGGCATGGACTAGTTTTTCAGCATCATTCCTGGACAGGATGGTTCTAATTTTTGCAATATTCCTAAGGTGAAAAAAGGAAATCCTAGAGACTTCTTTAATGTGAGATCTAAATGACATATCTTGGTCAAAAATAACACCGAGGTTCTTTGCTTTATTACTGGAGGCTAATTTAATGCCGTCCAGGTGAAGGCGTTGACTAAGTAGTTTATTTTTCACAGCTTCTGGTCCAAAGACGACAACTTCTGTTTTATCAGAATTCAGAAGCAAGAAGTTTAGAGTCATCCAAGTTTTTATGTCTTCCAGACATGCCTGTAGTCTACCTAACTGATTGGATTCATCAGGATTTATAGATAGATATAGCTGTGTATCATCAGCGTAACTATGGAATTTTATCCCATGCTGCCTAATTATTTTACCAATAGGAAGCATATATATAGTAAAAAGAATCGGCCCAAGCACTGAACCCTGTGGTACTCCGCAAGTAACTATTGAGGTTGAGGAAGATCTATTGTTTACCTGAACAAACTGAAATCTGTTAGACAAATAAGATTTAAACCAACCTAGTGCTGTTCCTATTATACCGACACTTTGAAGCCTTTCTATGAGAATATTGTGATCAAAAGTGTCAAAGGCAGCACTGAGATCTAACAGGACCAGAATGGTCACCAGTCCATTGTCTGAGGCTATGAGAATATCATTAGTAACCTTCACCAGAGCTGTTTCAGTGCTATGATGAGCTCTAAAGCCTGACTGAAACTTCTCAAACAGCTCATTATTGTTTAAATGCTCACATATCTGGTGTGCAACTATTTTCTCAAGAATTTTAGATAAGAAGGGAAGATTAGATATCGGTCTATAGTTAATTAAGTCGTTTTGATCAAGAGATGGTTTCTTAAGTAGAGGTTTAATTACAGCTATCTTAAACTCCTGTGGTACATATCCATTGACTAAGGATAGATTCATTATATCTAAAATTGGAGCAGCGATCAGAGGGAATAACTCTTTGATAAGTAGATGTGCTAATAAGAAAAATAACTTTCATTCATATAGCTCCTTCAAAGGACATGGCAGCAAGTCAAAATCATATTAAAGAATATTCTGGTTCCTTTAGGTGCCTGCTTAAACATTAGTTACGTTTACATGTGCAAAATATTTGTAATCCGATCACAGTTCACATTAGAATTTGACTGTGTACATGGGCCCTGAATTAATCTATTGTATTATGACAAGCGTTTACATCAGCTAGATGTCTGAATGGAATAAATCATTTTAACATGCTGAGAACTATCTGAAACACCGGAAACGACTTCAGAAGAAGAAATAGACTTCCGTTGTAAACAAACATGGCTGCGCCCATTTGAATTGGACTACGATGTTCTTCAGAGTGTGCTTTAATTTTATTTTTTCTGGTCACGGTTTTACATCCATAAGCCTTCATTCTTATGTACACAATTGAATTACAAAACCGAATCTCTTTATGTTTATAAGCTTGGTTTATTCTTGACGCATCTGCTAGTTCTGCATGGCTCTATGCGGCCAAATTATGTCATTTCAGTAACCATGCCTCTCTGCACGGCCCCCGCAGAAGCTCAAATTTCCGTATGGCGCACCTAGGAAATTTTCTAACTACGCGGACGGTCCCGTACGAAAAACATGGTGGACTGGCAAGAGCTCCTATTAGCGGAAGATCATAAATACAGAAATCTTTAAGATTCGGCCCATAGACATCACTGTGATCAACTGTGTTTTAATGGATGAGTGTACCAACTCCTTTTTTGTCGTTTTTCCAAACAGTAGTAAACAGCATAAAAGTTTTTCTGCTTTGTTTAAGCTCACTGTTGTCGCCATCTTGTAAACAACTTTGATTTCTACTTCTACTATGGTGTAGTTGTATGCATGAGTAGAGCCCTATGCCGCCCTCTACAGTCTTCAAGAATATTGGCTCTCAGCAGGGACAAGCCGCAAAAAGTATAAATCCTGCTAGTAGGCGTCTCGGCCGGTTCCGCACGTCTCATTTCCGCGCGGAATGTACATGTGTCAAGCATAAACCAAGCTTTAGGCCGACGTATTAGACGTCTACGCATGACTTAACAGACATGCGCAGGAATTACCTACATTCGGAATAAGAGTAAATATGGACCATGAGCGGATTAACAATCGGAATAAACCACCCAAAATGAAGTTTTAATTCAAATGAGTTTGATCGGGTCAGAGTAATCTGAATGGCGTGTTTACATGAAGTATTTTTATTCCAATCAGGGTTTTTATCCGATTACTTGTGTCCATGTAAATGTAGCTGTACTGTTTTAGTAGTGATCCTGGCAAGGGCAAACTGATTATTATAATGAGGTTACCTTAGACGGATGAGTGGCGATTACTAGAGTTGTGCCAGATACTCGGCTGAAACGAGTATCCGGTACGGATACAGCATGTTTGCTGAGTATCATACGAGTCAATATCTTTGCTCAGATTGAATAAAAACTCTCATTGGGTCGCTGGCTGTGTCTGCGTCCCGGAGCCACCATACTCCCGAATCTCTCCTGATATCTGATGGCGTCGCTTTTCATAAACACTCCCTGTTTCTTACGAGTAGAGAATAAAACATGTTATGTTTGCATTTTGCCAAAGAAGGTGCTATGAGGTACAGTTTCCTCATTATAGTCATGAAAAATCATCACATGTTGGCAAAGTTTGCCGTTTTTTAATCCAAAATAGGTCAGCTACGTGATTCACAAGCCAGCCGCAAGTTTTCAGAACAGTCTTTATGTGACTGACAGAAGCTTATTTATTACATCCTCTCTGTTATTAGGGATTTAAACAGGTTTCAACCGACCCTGCGTCTAGTTTCCTTTTATTTCGGCTGCACATAGTTACTTTGGCAATATTGAGCTCTTTTGGCCCAATAGCTCATCTATCCGGCAGAAACCAAAGTTACAGACTTAATGCTGCACTGTGAACAAAGTGAGAAAAAATACCTCTTCGTACACAGAGACTCCTACAAGTTTTTATAATGATTAATAAGTGACTATTGCTAAATGTTAAGTGCTGCTGAGCAGGGGTGGATCCAGGAGGTTAATAAAGAGGGGCTAAAAGGGCCAAGGGTGGTTCTGGGACTGTAACATCAAATGTTATTTATTTTATAAAATAATGGTATTAAACTATATTACAACTCAATTAGCTACACAAACATACCTGGTGTGGATATAAAAAAATAAAATCACACAGATCATTAAAAAATTCAACTTAAAAAATTAAAGTTATGTTGTGATGAAAAGTCTTGTTCAATACATTTTACTTCATAATTGCAACCATAAGTGTTGTATTCTTTGTTGCAAAACTTCTTCTGTATATTGTTTGTTTGTTATCAAAACCATTGATCTGAAGATGAATGTTGATGTTGTGTAAATAGTTTTATAATCAGCAATAAATATAATAATTTCTGATCAACCCATATCAACTGCATGCTTAAAAACACATCGATTAAAGCCACGCTCATTTCAAGATGACCAGATCCGGGTTAAACAACACCCACTTCCGGATTATTCCCCGCCCAGTCCGAGTACAGATACAGATAATTCACATGGGTTAACAGATACAGCTAAAGATAGATAATGCTGTATTTGCTCTTCCCTAGCGATTACTGCCACTGCTACTGGTAAAGAGTGTAGATTTGGACTTAGCTATCCTATTATGGCCAAATCTCACGGCAGCTTGGATGATGAAGAAAGGGGAATGTGCATGCATGAAGATTTGTGTTATTTTCTGCGCACGCTCAGAAATGGTGTAGAAAGGGCTGTTTGGATTTAATTAAAGGCTTTCAACACATCCTAAATATTACTAACATTTAGCAATAAAACAGTTTGAAATTGATTAGATCAAATGAAAAATTAATTACACCCCTAAAATGAACAATTAAATGAACAAGTATATTAAAAAATAAACCTATGAATTCAATTTTAAAAACCCTGTTTCATTTCTTATTGTAATTTGAAATGCAACAGTCTAAAACATTGTAACCAAACATTTTATGCATGTTTCTTTAATTAAAGTACACAATACATAATACATAGTTTTGTTAATAAGCCTGTGAATATTCTCATTCATCCAGGTCATGGTTATCTCAAGGAAATTTCAATCATGGCTGGGACTGGTCCCAAGCCTGGTCAGCGGCGAGCATGAACTGATGAAGCCTCTTGGATAAGAGGTGAAACGTCTTCCAAGACAAATTACCAAGTCCAGTTGCGTTTGATTGAAATTTCCTTGAGATAGTTTTGTTAATGTTTGAACTATGGTGGCTGCAGTGCAAACCACACTTACATTTTCAGAAAACAAAATAGAAATTGAAAAACGAAATTACATTTCGGAAAAAAAATCCCAAAACAAATTAGCAAGACAGCACTATGCAGAAAGAGATTGTAGTCCAGACATCCTGATTTTATAGTTTAGCTATACCGGGAAGTCAATGGCAATTCTTTAAGGAAAATAACTAAAATAATAGCACAGAACCTGATTTATGAAGTTTCTGGTACATTAATAATGTTATACAGAGTAGGTTTTTAGCCAGTTAATACTTTTGTTAAGCGAAAGTCTGTTTCCCTGAAATGTTGTGTTGCCCCTTGATTTGAGAGCTCTAGCAGCAGGCAGGGTGGATCAGTCTTCACAGCACTGCTGAAAATGATAAAATAATGCTACTTAGTCCTTCTAAGTTTGTTGTTATATATATAATATATATATATATATATATATATATATATATATATATATATATAATATATTTTATATATATATATATATGTGTGTGTGCATCAATATGTGTGTGTGTGTATATATATATATATATATATATATATATATATATATATATATATATATATATACACACACAGTACAGACCAAATGTTTGGACACACCTTCTCATTCAATGACTTTCCTTTCTTACATTGTAGTGTCTAGATTAAGGGCTTCAAAACAATGAATGAACACATGATGCATGGAATTACTGTATGTACTTAAACAAAAAGGGTGAAATAACTGAATACATGTGTTATATTTTAGATTCCTCAAGCTAGCCACTCTTTGCTCTGATTACTGCTTTGCATTCTCTTGAACTTCAAGAGGTAGTCACCTGAAATGATTTTCCACCAGTCTTGAAAGAGTTCCCGGATATGCTTAGTACTTGTTGGCCCTTTTGCCTTCACTGTGCGGTTAAGCTCACCCCAAATCATCTTGATTGGGTTCAGGTCTAGGCCTTCAGTGTGAATCTACAATGTCAATAGACATGAAAAGAAAGGAAACTCATTGAATGAGAAGGTGTGTCCAAACGTTTGGTCTGTACTGTGTATATATAGATATACAAAAACAGTATATTGCATTGCATTATTGCAATACTGATGGACCCACCTAATTTTAAAAGTGAGACATTGGTACTTTACTTTTTTATTGATTCGTATTATTTTAGCACAAAATACATAACATTGAATAACCTAGGAAATTGTACATGTGTTTGTATATTCTATTAAGTATTTTGATTTAAGTACCCCAGACTATCATGCTTACTATACCTGAAAGCCAAAAACTGAAACAAAAAGACAGAAACAATAAAAGGAAAGGGATAACCTGAACATTCTTAGTACTTACATTCAGCTGTAAACGCATACGTGGAGTTTAACCTGTATTTTCCTGTTCTCCAAGATTTAGACGTATGCTCTTTTGCACATAATTAAAATGATTATTCATGGTGCTAATTGTTTCGTTTTACAAAGCATTAACAGAGCAGCTGGGACTTGAAAGAGATAAACACGAGTCGTTTCTTTAAGACGGAAAATCTAAATATTATAATGCTTTGACAGGAAAAAAAAAATTAAACTGGTACAGAATGGGCTTGTTGTGCCTTGATGGGCTCATGGATTGATGCTTTAGAAAATGTCATGTTTTATGCAGCTGGAACAGATGCTGCTATTGTGAAAAGAACAAGATCCATAAGTGTCTCTTCAAGACTGATTAGACTTCCTCTATGCCCATCAAATGAATTCATGGTGATTGAGGGGGAGGCGACAGCACTCATATCCCTATTTATTCCCTATTGCCCTAACTTCCATAATCCTGTTTATCTTAAAAAGCCTTGACTGCAAAAACCACATGGTAATGTTAAGAAGTGGCTTTTTTTCCTCATTGATCAGGTGTTGTATCACTTAAAAGTGAATTATACTATAGAGAAATTAGACCTATTTTTAAAGATGACACTATTGTACAGTGTTCCAACTGCAAAATATTTAAAGAACTATGAGGTCCTGTTTTCTGTGAGTTAACTTTAACTTTTGTACATTTAAACTTTTTTAATTTATATATACGCATAAATTAATTTTAAGGAAATCTAAACTAGTGCAGTCTTTCAAGCCGACATAATAACCTATGGGTGGAGCCTACAGGACTCCTCTGCAACTCGTCAAGTTAGGCCCTATACTTGACACCACTCAGAAACCACTTGAGACTGACATAGTCTAGCATGAAAACTGAAGGCAAACCCACTTGAAAACCATAACACAGCCTCTTATGGTCCCACTTAAAGCACAGTCAGGTCCCTCTTAAGGCCAGACAGATGGGGCCAAAATGGGTCTCTGATAAGTTTCCCTGTTGGGCCCCTTTCAATATCTACTGTGTTTCCTAATCATGCCCATATGGACTAGGATATGGGCCCTACAGGGGTCCTTTGCAAATTGTCAGGTTTGGCCCTACTTAAAACACCACTTCTATCCCACTTGAAGCCTAAATAGGAAAAGACATGTGGGGCCAAAATGGAAACTGTGTACAAACCCACCTGTCTAATCTAGTTTGGATCGGTGACGTCACTGCTGGAGAAATCAGGAAGCGAGAGGGTGCAGCTGGAGAAGTGAGAGAGCACAGCGCTCGGAAATGAGAGGGTGCACATGAGAGTAAGTAAGTGTTGGAAGAAAAAAAACAGAGAGATGTTTTGGCAAAGTGACAACAGATTTTGGAAACGTGAGAGAAAAAAGTGATTGTATATACCCTGTTTCAAAATGACTCTGCTTGTGATAACTGTTTTATTCCCCAGAGTATCATTTTATCCTCTCCGCAAGCTGTTTTACGCTTATTTTGTTATGAATTGAACCCTCTTATTAAAGAAATTAAACTCACCATAAGCATCTTTCAGCCTCAGTCGACCGAATCAGCAGCAACCGATTAACCTGTTAAGCCCTCACCCAATTTTCAGGAAAAAAAGCCTAAAATACATACCCAAAGTAAATGAAGAATTGCTCCACATTAATAAGGTTAATATGAATGTTCTTGGTGCACAAATCAATGTTCCTTTTCAACGGGATATGCTGATACGCGTTTACATGACCAGATATTCGGGTTAGAAAAGGGGTAATATTTGGGTTTTTAAAAACCTGAATATGAGCATATTCTGGTTTTTGCCTGTGTTTACATAGCAGTGCATGACCAGGTTTTTGCTAATATCCCGGTTTTGAAAGGGTTATTGGCTGCATGTGAACGCAGCGATTGCCTGTTAGTACATCAAAGTATCAGAGCATGTGAAAAATTAAGAAATCACAAGATCATGTGGATACATTTTATGGATAGGAATTAAAAGTGTTTTGCATGAATACAAAATGCATCATAAAACTTTTTAAATTTATCATGATAATTTTTCTGTTAGAAGAACTACCTGAAGAGCTTGCTGGTGGATATTGCATCAATCACTGAAACCAATGAGCTGATATACACTTCAGCAGCAGTGATCTTAGAGATACTTGGCTATAAGAGAAACCATGAGAAACAATACCCACCATGGAAAAGACGGTTGGAAGCTAACATAAAGGTAGCGAAGTGAGCCAATTGACAGAGGCCCAGAGACGTACAATGAAATGACCAATACCGAAGGGTAAACCCAGATGTCTATACCTGAAGCACTCGAAACTGCCAAAGACTCCAAGCCTTGGCTAGCCGCCTCAAGAGGTACACGAAAGACAATGAAGCCAGACAGATAAACAGGCTGTTTGCAACCCAACCAGCAAAGGTGTACGCTCTGTGGCAGGGCAATAGCAACAGAGTAGACCCACCAAGAATGGAAGCTTAAAGATACTGGAAGAGCATTTGAGAAAAAGAGGCAGCACATAACAGCAATACTCAATGGCTCGCCCCGCTCTGAGAGAGGAGCACAGCAACGTCCCTGAGCAGAATCCAGTTACCATCACAGTGGCAGACATCTAAGAAAGAGTCTCAGGTATAAAAAAGTGGACAGCAACAGGCCCTGACATGATCCGTGCCTACTGGCTAAAGAAACTCACGGCACTCTATAGGCATCTTTCCACCGGTACGATTCGATTCGGATCGACTCAACCTCAGTCAGTTTACTCTCCACTGGCAGAAGTCTGGCTGGGCCGCTCCAAGCCGCGCCGAGCCGATACTGTTTTTATTACCACCTCAGCTGTGGTTCCATCCGTGCTGAACTGGTACGGAAAAGCGACGTCAGACGGCTGTCGGTCACTGATTGGCTGGATGCAGTGGCGGCTGGCCAATAGAGGGCGCTAGGGTGCCGTCCCACCACTGACAACTTGCCACATTACCTTGAATAAAAGTGGAAAATAATTTTTATAATAACATAAAAATGTTTCGAAATATATGTATATTTTCTTTCAGATGTGTAAGATAAGTATTTAATAGTTTAAGGGCAGTTAAGTTGTGGTTGTGTTGTCTGATTGAGGACGTATTTCGCCTTGGGGCGCACAGTTGGAGGGGGACGATATGTAAGCCCCGCTCCCTTAGGGCGCAAATCTTTGCGCCCCAACGCTCCCATTTACGCTCGTTATAAGTTGTACATGCGCAGTAGCTCGTCTTCAATATAAAAGATAGGACGCCTTGGGGCGCAAAAGATTTGCGCCCTGAGGGGACGGGGCTTACAAATCGTCCCCCTCCCGCTGTGGGGCTCAACCAGCTGAAGTCAAACAACGTCACAGACGTCTGTCATACAGCGCGGCTGATAAACAGGTCAGACCGCGGGAGTTGGAGACGAATGAAGGCATCGCTGCGTTAAAAATGCGCATTATTCAGTTAAAGTGATGTTTTTGAACTTAAATTAGTGCTAACTGATTAGTGGAAGTAGCTGTAGTGCAGGCGCGCGCTACTTCACAATAAGAGCATGTATTCCTATTGTGTAGATTGATGACTTGGATGGTTTGTCTGCTGAGTGTTTACATTTTGGAAAACGGTAAATTGTGACATTTTATTAATTAATCTATATTACATTTTATTATTTGATACTTAACACAGCTGCTGATAACCAACTGTTAAGTTTATTCATATATTTTGGTTATTTCTGCATTACCTTGTATTTGTTCTTATTTTTCATATGATATCACACACATCATCTTCCTCCTCACATTTATATCACCCTAATCTGTATCAGCAGCTGTGTGGAAATATTAAAGAGCAAAATAAATATAACACCCTTTTCTCCATCATATCTTCTCATACTCTGAATGGCTTTAAGTGGAGCTCTGGCAGGTTCTCCCAGTGTTAACAGAGTGATCCCAGTCTGAACCAGAACCTCTATAGACAGCTCAGTGTTCTCTCCTCTACAGTGGCAGTCTGTTTGGTAGAAAAACTGTTGAAGCATCTGACTGAAATTATTGTCGTCGTAGGATATTCCTATTAAGAAGACGCTTAGGGTTGTCCAATACAGTATGATTAAGAAACAGTCATCTTTACATACAAAAAATTTTAGCCAGTTAGTTTGCCTTAGCAACTGGTTAAATGTATGAATGTATGTAGTCAATGTGTGAATATGATTGTGGAGTTAAAAACAAAATTCTACTAATCTCTATTTATAAAAAAGAGCAATGGCAATTGGATTTGTCCTTTTACTCTAATTTTTTTTTTTTTTTCCATATTTAGGAATGCTAATTAGTCAGGATTAATTCACAGCTATCCCTTGATTAATTAGGTTTAAAAAAAATTAGCGTTTGACAACCCTAATAAATAGCTATCATCATAGCCCCCCCTGGAGAAAATTCCACCAGCCGCCACTGGCTGGAGGGCGGAGTCACTGGAGTGTAACTTGACAGCGTCTTTCAACAACAAACCGAGCAACATTTTGAAACCTCGCTACAGCGAGTGGATGTGTTTAGTGTTTGCTGAAGAACAATGACGTTAAAAACCAGTGCTGTGATCCAAACGGAGTTACAGCATTTCTGAGTTTGTTGGCTAAAGAGAAGATTCAGTATGAGCTGGATGGAGCTGCTCGCTGTGAGAGGTTTAACAAGGAGGACTCGGGGCTGATCGTGGTTCATAGCCAATGTCTCTCACCTGCAGGCTGAAGCAGAGAAATTGAGAACGCTGAAGTCCTGAACTCGCTGTCTCGTAAGAAGCAAATTTCATGCCACTTGTATATTTTATTCACAATATTAACCTATTCAGCTGCATATTATCTTCAGTATGACAGTTATCCAAATTAGTTCTGATGCCGTTTTTTGTTTTTGTAAATATGAATGACCTACTTACGTTTTCTGCAGCACAGTGAGACATTTGTGTCTATTCCTTAATTTTAATTCTTAGTGTATGTTTTAAATGCACTGAAAGCATAGTA
The DNA here is from genome assembly GCA_028564705.1 of Apricaphanius iberus. Lineage (NCBI taxonomy): Eukaryota > Metazoa > Chordata > Actinopteri > Cyprinodontiformes > Aphaniidae > Apricaphanius > Apricaphanius iberus. The sequence continues at coordinate 20,589 of JAPXFQ010001877.1, read as the reverse complement.
CTTTAAAAAAATATCTGCTATCCGTTGCAGCGGGATCATTACCTTCTTCTGATAGAGCAGAAGCAGGAAACCGGCTTACGGAGGGTGGAGATGACACGATGCCTTCAATCTGCCTTCAAAAAACCTTTCTGGGATGCTGCAGACTAAACCATGACCCAGAGACATGTGCAGCTGGAGTTTTGTTTCTGAACTTTTTCCATCCCTGTCCAATAAAAATATCCAAGCTATACGCTTGTATTATCATTTGCAGTTTCATTACATGCTGGTTGGTGGAGTCATTTTACCTAATTATGTCTGGCATCAGGGGTTCAGCAATATTTTAAAAATCTGATAGCAACATTTGCTCTGGCTGTTAAAGGTAAAAAAGTATTGCGCTGCTAAATAAGTAAACTGCATACATTTGAAAGCTGATAAAAAGCCTAAACCTACTCAAAGATGGAATATCTGGAAAACACATTGTAGTGGTGCTGGTTTTTAAAAAACCTGATAACATTTTCAAAGCACACAGCTTTATTACAAAACATACAGTTGTGGTCTGTAATTCATAGAATTCGTAGCATGTATATGGCAACTCCTTTCTTTAAGGGGACACAGAGGCGGAAAGCCGTGTCGCTCCAGCGCTGGACGTAGTTTGCTGCACATGTAGATTAATTTGTTCCCACATCCTGAAGTTCTGCAGCCACTGAGCTTCGTTGAAACCCAGTAGAACGTCTCATCACTTCAAGACCCAGTTAAACAACCAAACCGACAGTCATCTGAAACAGACACACAATACTTAATAAAGCCAACTTCTTAACATAGGTTTTTACGCTGGGCTTTAGTGAATAAATAAATACCTATACAATATTTATAGCCCACCACACATTGGCTTACCCACATGAGCTGCCGGGGTCCTGTCTCGTCATTCTCCTGCAGAGCTTCTCACACTCGTTTGTACTACTTCACTGCGTTTTTCCTTGCAGTGTGCAGCTATTCCGGGGTCTTTATTCTTCGATGAGAGAGGCTTTCTCTTCAACGTGAGACTACAGAAATCCACAAACTGAGCAAAAAGCTCACGATCGCTAGTGAGGTCGCCATTGTTCTTCTTTCTCTCCAAGCCTTTGTTTACTTCCCACTACGTACTCTGGGGCCGCCCACCATAAGACGCACCCGCTCACTTGAGACGCTCTGGTTTGTTGCAACTGTGAAGCAACGCTTAACGAGTCGAGCCGTGTCAAGTCGCGTCGCGTTACCGATAGTAACGGTACAGTACGGCATGGCAAACGGTACTAGTGGAGAGACGCCTTACGAGTGCCTGGCAGCACAAATGATCCAGTTGCTAAGAGATAGGACTCACCAAGAATGGCTAACCGAAGGCGGACAAGCCTGATCCTGAAGGATCCCACCAAAACTGCAATCCAACCAACTATCACCCAACAACATGGAAGCTCATGTCAGGCATCAACACAGCTAAGATAAGCAGGGATTTGGATCAATAAATAAGCAAAGGACAGAAAAGGATTGGTAGAGATACCAGAGGTGCTAAACTCCAGCTCCTGGTTGACTGAACAGTTGCCCAAGACTGCAAATCCCGAAAGACCAACCTGTGCACTGCCTGGATTGATTAAAAGAAAGCCTACTACTCGACAGGGGCGTTACTAGGCCTTATTTACTGGGGCACGTGCCTTAGTAAAAGTCTCCAGTGCCCCAGTAAAATTATAGTGCTGCACTTGCTGGAAACAGCATTCATGAGCACATCTCCGTGCCTGTATAACTCAAGCCTGTCACTTACCAGCCAATAAAAAACAAAAGGAATAAAAAGGGGCTACAATAGCCAATCAGGTGATTGGCTATTGTAGCTGGGTAATATTGAACGCAACAACCAATGAAAATAGTTCACACGATTCTTCGGAGTGTTTCATACACAGACACACATACATTACACAATGGAAACTGCTGAGCTCGTCACATCACTAAACACAGAGTAAGTTGTCCCCCGTTTTTGTCAAGAGATCATCAGGACCAACCAGGAGCACCTGCTCCTGATGTGATCCTCACCAACCATTGGCTGGATCTCCTCATCTAGACACTCAAAAGCTCCACTCACTCACCTCTACGATGCTCAGTCATCAGCCTTGCTCTGAAGCTTAGCTCCCGATCTGCACTAGCGCATCATCCAAGACCCGTTCGAGACTCCATAGCTTCCTTCAGCTAGGAATCCGATCCAGGCAGCTTGTTGGCAGGGCTCAGGTAGTCCTACTCCAAGCTCGTCCTCCACCCCTGCTCCCAATAGACCATCGGCTCCAGCCTCGCTCTGCAGTTGGAACATCCACCTTCCCAAAAGTGATCCCTGTCCGATCACTGCCGCACGACAGTTTTAATGTTACAAATTCAAAACTTGTTTGACAGAAAAAATGACAGGTTGATCGCTGATAGAGAATGTTGCCCATATAATTAGCAACTGCTTTTCCAATGCTTAGCATCCTTGTGGCCAAAACTTAGCAGTTTAAGTTCACCAGCATGTGCTCTCTCCCCCACACACCCTGCGTTATCTGCATGCACACAATTAATGATTTGAATACTGTAGAGAGACCCCTGTAAAAGTAGCTTATATTGTTTGAGAAGTGGTCCTACTGTAATACTATACATACTGCAGCCGTCTGATAAACTATTCAGAGATGGACATCAGAACATTCGTCCTGAACAGAAGCAGAGGGAGAGGAACAGAGAGGTGAGATGAGGAGGACAAGGGAGGTATAACTGTCTGCATTAACAGTAACATAAACATTTATGATGGTAATATGTGACTGATATGGTCAAAAGCTAGTGGTTTTTTGATACAAGGGGGAGCAGACAACTCAGAAACCCAAAGAACAGAGCCTGAAAACCCAAGCTGTAGAGCAAAACTGTTTATTTTTTTTCAGTGGTCCAGTCACCAATGGCAAAGTAAAAAGGAATAAGACTTAAAATCAGTGTATTGTGAATCACCCATCGATGAGGCGGAATTTATGTCCGCATCCACCTACCAATCCAGGTCGTTCTCCAAAAGGCGTATGACAAGTTCTTCCAATCAAACAGATTCACAACGCGCTCCTCCCCTGTGTCGGCTGACAGGTGAACAGCTGATCTTGACGCCCTCAAGTTTTTGACCTCGACGTGCCACGCCCCTCTTCAGCCGAAACCATCTGAAAAAACAAGATGCAGGTAACAATATCCGTGCGCATGCACACATGATTCATACTGCGCATATCGCAAATCTTGCGTGGGTCCTTACTCGCTTCTGGGGCGAAACGGTACTCACAGGCAGTGTGGCATGGCTAATCGGGAGAGTCGGGAGATTTCCCGACGGGCCGGCCGGAGTAAGGGCCGGGCTCAGCCGGCCGCTGTTTATGCCAGGCATGCTGACTGTGCCTCTATGGCCGCTGACCGCGCCAGGCTGAGCCGTCTGCAGCTGCCTGTCATCGCTCTCTCAGTTTCTCCCATGAGTCCCCTCGGCGCATTCACTTACTGGGCTGGCTGATTTAGCTGCATATCAAGGAACCAAGGCGCTATACACGCTGTTATTGGTTATGTTTTGTTCTGCTATGACGCAGATGGTTTTCTGTAGAAAGTCGGCGGGACTAAGAACCGAAGCGCGGGTTGAATTAATGGTAGACTGGACTGAGAGAGGAAGCCGGTGTAGCATGACAGCTGTAATCGAACGCGAAAATGGAAAGGAACAAAAGCAAGGGTGGAGCGGAAAAAAATAGAAGTAGAAAAAGAAAGGCGGTTGAAGCTGAGGCAGCCAAATGTGCAAAGTTAATACTTTTTTTTGGTACATTAACGAGCTCCACTGTCGCCAATGAAGAATCTGACAAACAGGACAGCAGTAAGCTAACAGCAGGAGATGCTAGATTAAAGAGTGACTCCATAAATGTTTAACACGTCGTCCAATAATAACATTGATTGCTTCTTAGGTCCTCAGATACAACAGGTGTAAATGAAAAGCCTAACACTCAGGAATGGGCAGCAGGTATTAAAAATAATATACCCACAATGAATTGGGAATAATAGTGTTTTTAATCTAAATTGACTAAGCCTGTTTATAAAGATAAATTAATTGATTGATTGATTGTAAGGTTTTAACTTATTTGTATATTGTAAAGGAGATATTTTGTATGTGTTTGTTTTAAAAGCTGTGCCAGGACCAAGTAGCATTCCTCCTTCAAATATCACACAAGACAAAGGTGAGCAATGCATAGCATAACTATAGTAGTATTATGCACTTGTTTTATAAATTGTTACTATTTAATGCAGGTGCAGTCAAATCTGTAGGTGTAGAAAGCACAGAGGGAACTCAGGGAGAGGAAGAAATGCAGGGAAAGACAACAGTTCAGCCACAACTACCTGCAGCAGATAAAGAAAAATCAGATGAACATTGCAGTTTTGATTACTTTGCTCGTCCTTCTGAGCAGGATTTTTATCTTTTTTTGTCCTATCACCCACATCAAAATCCTCAACACCCCCTGCCTAAAATTTTTGCCAGAAAAGATGGCATCAACCGCAAGTGGCTCACTTGTGACCAAATGAATGCTCTTTACTGTTCAGTGTGCCTTGCATTGGCACCTCAGGATGTAAAGAATCCATTTGTTCAAGGAGGCATGAATGCCTGGAAACACATTCACCAGAGAATCCAGGAGCATGAAAAAAATAAGACACATAAAGATTGTGGTGATGCATACTTTTTAAAGTTACAGAAGGCAGATGTTAAAAGCCTATTGTGTGGCACTCAAATATCATAGCGTGTAGAGCAGGTAAAGAAAAAGCGTGAAGTGATGGAACGCATTGTGGATGTGATCAAAGTTATCGGAAAATGTGGCCTTAGCTACAGGTCCAATGAAGAGGCTGCTTATAGCCTGGAGGATGCTACACAAAATCATGGAAATGTGCTGGAATTAATTATACTTTTGAGCAAATATGACAGTGTCCTCCAACAACATTTGAAAACATGCGTGGAAAATAGCAAGAAACACCATGAGAGTGGAGCTAAAGGTAGAGGTGCTGTCATCACCCTTATGTCAAAAGACATATTTAATAAAGGCTTGGAAGCCATAAGCGAACTGATAAAGGGTGCTATTGCTGAAGATGTGAGACAGTCAGGCATGTACTCAGTTCAGTGCTCAATTATTATCAGATATGTCACTAATGTGATACATGAACGCCTAATTTCAGTAGTGGCCACTGAAACGTTGACAGGGCAGCATTTTGTTGAGCTTTTGAAAAGAGTACTCCTAAACCTCAACATTGACATTAGCAGATGTGTTGGAAACTCTACTGATTGTGCTGCAAATATGCAGGGGAAGTACCATGGATTTTCAGCCTTTCTCAGTGAGCATGCTCCAAACCAGGTACATGTATGGTGTTATGGGTATTTGTTAAATCTGGTTCTAGCCGATGCTACTGGCAGTGTTGTCGATAGTCCTTCTCTATTCTCCCTCCTAAATGACATAGCTGTGTTGGTAAAAGAATCATACAAGCGAATGCAAGCATGGGAAGAACACAGCCAGGATGCCAGAAAGAAACGTTTAGGCACAATAGGCCAAACTCGATGATGGGCCAAGGATCAGTCTGTGCGGAAAATGTTTGGAGGATATGGAGATCCAAAGGACTCTTTAATTGTTGAGACTCTCCTCACACTTGACTCCATTCTTGAAGAAAACACAGAAGCCAATTGAGAGAGCAAATGCAAGAGGGTTTATTGAAAATCTTTTAAAAAAGGAAACTGTCCTCACTGCACAAATTTTCCTACGGATTTTTGAACAAACAACACCGCTTTCCAAATATTTACAGTCAAAGGGTATGGAGCTTATCACTGCACAGAGGCTGGTTGAGGGCACAGAGGAGGAGCTTAGGAAGTATTCAAGGGACTTTGATGGATTTTAAATACAGCAAATAGCTTTGTGGTATGGGCCAATGAGAAGCTTGCAGAGAAGGAGTCTGAACTTTATGTGCAATGTACCCTATCTTCAAGAAGGATCAGGAAAAAGAAAAGAATGCCAGGGGAAAGTGCAGAAGATGAGTGCCTATCGGCAGATGATGATTACAAGGTGAAGGTTCACAATTACATCCTAGACACAGTGATTGACAGCATTCATAGGAGGTTCTCTTCTAATGCCAAACTCTGTGCTGATTTTGCTTACTTAGATCTAAGACACTTTCCTAGTATCAAAGAAAGTGGGCTTCCTGACTTAGCACTGGAAGAGGTAAGTAAATGTTTGCTGAAATTTGACAGCGGAGCCTCGGGTAGAACTTTGCGCACAGAACTTTGCAACCTTTCCACACAGTGGGACAGACTTAAAATGTCCCCTATAGAATCGTACACTGTAAGACAAGCCACTGAGGATAATGAAGAAAATGAACAAGGGCGAAATCCTAAAATAGATTCACTAGCAAGGACCACGCTATAGATTGAGAATTTTAACAGTTTATTGAAGGCGTGGAGAATTGAATGGTCTGAGGAGGGGCATCGTCGGAGACCCAGGGGAAGACTCAGTGTGGGGGTGCAGTTTTCGAGAAATCGTCTTTCCGAACCTGCTCAGGACCCCCCTTAGACAAAGCCTATACGATGTACATGGCGCCAAGAAAGTCATCTCAAGGTCCTTTACGACAAAAGTCATTGCAATCCAATCAGTTAAAAGTTTGTCTAAGTAAGGAATCCCAGCAGATTTCTGAGTTGTTAACATGGGGTTGAGCAATTCCTCAGCAATCCCTCGTACTGAGCAAGCATTTGGTGACAGCGGAGAGGAAAAACCCCCTTTAATAGGAAGAAATATCCGGCAGCACCTGGCTCAGAACAAACGGTCATCTGCCGGGACCGTCTGAGGGTCTGAGAAGACAGAAGAGAGAGAATGGAGGATGCTCGGTCACCCGGAGCATTTGGATCGATCCCCCCCACATAGCAGGGGGCATTGTAGTTGAGCAGGATGCCAGACCGGATGGAGCTTTGTTCTCCAACAGTCCGAGCCCACGACGGAACATCTGCGGGAACGGTTCGGAACCTAAAAGAGAGGTTAGAAGAGGTGGTACAGGAGTGAACAGGGGCACAAAACATGGAGGCTGCGTCCGATAGACGCTGCTAAGAAAGGGGGAAGGGTCGAAGGGGCGGGTCAGCAGGTACCCGGAAGAGAAAAAGCGGGTCAGCAGGTACCCGGAAGAGAAGAAGCAGGTCGACAGGTACCCGTAAGAGAAGAAGCGGATCGGCAGGTACCCGGAAGAGAAGAAGCGGTTTGGCAGGTACCCGGAAGAGAAAAGCGGGTCGGCAAGACCCTGCAAAGAGCAGCGATGGGTCGGCAGTTTCCCGGAAGAGCAACGCGGGTCGGCAGGTAGTTTTTAAGTGTATCGTGACGTGATTAGAGATGTAGAGCAGGTGCGGGCTACCGGATTAATTGGATTAAGGCTAATTAGGATGTATGAAGCGGATCTGAAATGTGGTCCCCGATTCCGAACCTAAGTCAACATGTTAACTACATTTCACTAGCAAGGACCACGCTACAGATTGAGAATTTTAACAGTTTATTGAAGGCGAGGAGAATTGAATGGTCTGAGGAGGGGCATCGTCGGAGACCCAGGGGAAGACTCAGTGTGGGGGTGCAGTCTTTGAGAAATCGTCTTACCGAGCCTGCTCAGGACCCCCAAAAAGTCTTAGAGTGATTAACAAAGAAGCGGATGTGCGCGGTGCAGATCGTGCAGATTATTGCGGATGTAGGATCGGTATGTTGAAGAGGACCAACGGCCTAAGGTCTGGATCACGTTGTCCGATATCCCAGACCTAGCGGCTGAGGTAGCTGCACCTATGCGGATCGAATGGACGGAATACAAATCGGGGGAAATACCGGACCGATGAAGAATCTGGCGAAAGTGATTAATAAACCAGAACCTGGTAGCGGGGCTACCAGACTCGGTAATGAAGAGCAGGTCAAATGGAGAGGCGTTGGCGGATAATCGAGACCTAACGTAGCGGGTAATAGGTTCGTATGGACTGAGGCTAGAAGTGAGACGGAAAAGGTGTTTTTGGACAGTGGTGCCGAGCTGGTCGGTTTTACTTCTGCGAAGGGTGTAAATGAGCGTGTCCTGACTAAGGATGGAGATGTCTGAGAGACATAGATGAATGGAAGGGTCATGTTTGGAAGAAGTGGGGGCAAACTCAGAACAACGCAGGAAACCGAAATAAGTAAGTAGGAGCATGGACTGAAGAGTTAAGTCGACGAAGGGGGATAGGTAACCTGAATGAAGCGTGAGAATACAGCGGGTAAGGATGTCGGAGGTGAGCGGTAAACGATGAGTGGGGGTGGGTCGTTCTAGCTTTTTAAGACCTTTTAATAACATTGGAACGTGACTGTGGTCGAGGGCTGGACAGGGGCTACCTGTTGCCAATTTGACGAAGAAGCTGATCCCTGACAGATACAATTTAATGGTGGATACTCTGATTTTCTGGATTGAATGGGAGTGAGAGATGAATTGGCAGATAGACAGAGGAATAAGATAGGGAAAAGTGAGACCATACGTTACATGAAAAGCTTTGAAGGCGTTCCAGGCGGACAGGTAAACAGAGAGGGAACTGGTTGAGAGGCTGTCGATGATGGAGGTCTGGGAGATAGTGGTTAGGTCGCGGAGTTGTGATGTCAGTTGAAGATGGTGGCTGAAAATGGTGGGATCGGTGTTGGATTGAGGTCCGCAGCGGGAGCCTAGGTTCTGAACTTCTGGAAGGAGAAACGGGAAAGGGAATCAGCTATAGAGTTTAGGTGGTCACGGATATGAGCAGCGCGGAGAATAAACTGGTGTAGGGATGATGCGAGAGTGAAAAACTGGCTAGAAGGGAAGCAAAGTCCTGAAAGGAGGGAGCGGATACAGGATGAAGTGGCGGCTTGCCCCCAGCAGGGGGTGCCATGGACGCGGGGCCTGAGACGACCGGGAGAGGAACTGCATCGCCGGAAGTCCCGCCCGACGAGGAAGCGGGAAGCCCGGAGCGGAATGGGGATGAATGGGGAGGAGGGGACGGGAAAAGGAGCCTAAAGAGATGAGCCTTGTTGGCGGAGGGACTGAAAGGAATGCCCTTGTCCCGAAGCGAGTGCTTCACTGATGCATACCATATCAATTAACCTTGCCTACAAATATTTACTTACCCTCTCAATAACACAAGTTTCGTGTGAGTGAAGTTTCTCAACATTAAAATTGATAAAAAACCGACTCAGAAGCACAATGAAGCAGCAGAGACTTGAAGCATTCATGCTCATGTCCACAGGAAAAGACATCCTTATGTCGTTGGATAATGACATCATCATTAACAAAGTAGCAGAAACAAGTGCACTTCTCCGGCGTTTACTCATGATTTAAACTGGTCAGTTGTTTATTGGTTTATTAATTGGTCAGTTTAGTTGTAGATTAGTCATAGACTTATTTTGTTTTACCAGCACACTTGTACTGTGAAAATATCTTTGGTTTAACCCAGTCTTAGTCCTGGAGTCCTTGTTTAGTCCACATCAATGTTAATTATTTGTTAATTATATTCTAAGTTAAATCAGCACTTGCCCTATGCCTTGCTTGTATAGTCCTTGAAAATATAATTATTTGAATAAAAATTTACATTGTTCTGAAATGTGTGTAAATGCCTTTAATTGTCACAAAATATAAATTTAGTCTAATTGCTACAATTCGTATTTTGATGTTATATAATAAATGGTAACTTCTCTTTATTCAAATTTGTTATTTAGTTTTTTCCTGACGGTAATTGTGAAGTCTAAACAGGTCAAAGAAGGGCTTTGAATAATAGTCTAGTTTACAAAAGTTTTTTGGACACCTGCTGGTCGTTAGTTGTTAGTGCATCGGTCAGTTTAAATAGTTATTTTTGAAATATCCAACTTTGTCAAAGCGTGCGCGCTTTGCGCGGAGCGAGGGCTGCTCTGAGCTAACATTTCCGGGGCCAAAAATGAATCCTACTCTGGCCCTGCTCACAGGCGCTTGCCCTGATCATCTGACTCGTACTGCCTGTCTGCCACTTGCAGTTTCTGCTGTAGCCATGTGCGCCATCGCTAGTGGTGTTCGGAGTGGGTTCCCTCCTTGGCATCCTGCCTCGCTTCTCTTATGTGCAGCCTACTCTGTTTTTGCGCACCTGCAAAAAATCAGCTGACTGCTACGCTCCTTTCCCCGACTCATCTAGATAAATTCAGCTTTGCTGTTTTTTGGATTCACAGAGGGGAAACAAATCCAAACAAATACACAGCGTATCCACAAACAAATCATGCAAAATAAATACCAAAATAAACAAATTTCCCACCGGTTAACAAATAGCCAGTGCTGTGATTTGATTAATGGTTTAATGGCAAACTTAAATATGTTTGCTGCATTTGCAATGTAGCCTATAGGTGATCATTTTCCTATAATAATTTACACGGAGTCAGAGTAGCCTCTGAATCTGTGTAGATTATTATAGGCTACATTATAGGCAAATTATCACCAAACATTAGTATGGAGGCTTTGTATTACCAGCTTTGTTTTATAACATTTTCCAGGTTAAACCTTGTTTAATGCCTTTTTAGTCTATGTTATTCTATCAAATTTATGCTGTTATTCTGTGCTCCACACAGCTTGTAAATGAATGGGGTATGTGAATGTTAGATGTTAGTTTATTAGCCTAATAATGCACAACAGCTTCTCTTGAGAAGAAAGCATCCTATATAATATAAAAGAATGATACATTTTGTTTTTTGTTTCCTGAACTACTAACTATGGACTGAGGTTTAGGTAGTAAAGAATCTGACTCTTTCTAATCTTAAATGGTTGCAGTAAGAGGATGTTGTTTGTAAATCTTTGAGATGTGTATGTGCAAATAAATATTATTATATTGTACGCATGTTACCAGTGGTTTAATACAGGCTACAGTATCACAATGAAAATAATGATTTTAAAACTTGTACCCGTAGGCTAGCCATTTATTCCACATTGTGAACACATTTTTTTTTTATGTATTAGGAGTTGGGGGGCCTGTGCCCCAGCAAAGCTTTAGGTCTAGAATCGCCCCTGCGACTCGATGCCCCACACATGGATCAACGTATGCTTGAAACTGTACAGCATCAATAGGACTCTTAGAGCATTCATTGCGAACTCAATGAGGTTGTGGAGAACCACCGATGAAGCCAATGGCAAGCCACTTTCACAAGTGTCCATTAGATATGGCATATACCAACGTGATACTCTGTCCCGACTGCTGTTCTGCATAGGTCTGAACCTCCTAAGCCAAATAATCAACAAGACTGCCTATGGATACCACCTCAACAATGGGGCTACGATCAGCCACCTCTTCTAGATGGATGAAAGTAAGCTGTATGCTAAGAGCAAACGGGCCATAGATTCCCTGATCCACACCACCAGCATCTACTGCAGTGACATCAGGATGCCATTCTGGCTTGACAAATGTAGTAGAATGGTCACAAAGCAAGGCAAGGTAGTCCACACTGAAGGGGTCTCACTCCCAGAGGGAACAATAGCAGACATTAAGGACAGTAACAAGTACCTGGGAATACCAAAGGCAAATGGCAACCTCGAATAGGCAACAAAGGAAGCAGCAACAGCCAAATACCTCAACAAGTGAGGCAAGTCCTAAGAAGCCAGCTCAATGTACAGAGCAAGTCCAAGGCAATAAAAAGTGACGCCCTGCCAGTAATCAGATACCCTGCGGGAATAATAAGATGGCCAAAGGATGAGATAGAGACCACAGATGTTAAGACACAAAAGCTCCTCACCATGCATGGCGGGTTCCATCCCAAATCCAGCACCCTGAGACTGTACGCAAGCCGTAAGGAAGGAGGCTGAGGACTGATAAGCGTGAGAGCCACTATCCAGGATGAAACATCGAGTCTGATATTGGAGTACAACAGCAATGGAACTTTTTACAAACAGTATCACTCCACCATACGAGAGTTGTAATGTTTGCATTTGAAATGTTTGCGTGTAGGAAATGTTTGTGTTGCCTGGCAACAGCCTTTTCTCCCTTCCAATTGGAAATATTTGTGTTGGCGGAGCTAAATAAATGATTAAACAAACAATCAAATTATAATGTGCTGTTGCTTATTTTTAAGTAATGAAAATGTGCTTGTAGAACTGTTGTATAAAAGCAATATCACACTCGAGGTCATGCTGTTGTACTGAATATCAGCACGGGTGTGATATATATATATACAGGGTGCGATTTGTGAAAAAAGCTGAGGGGGGGTGTTTTTTTGGGCTTTTTATTCATAAAAGTAACATCAGGTTTGTGTATGCTGACTGCAGGGCATCTTGCACATATGTTTACCCTTTCAAAATTTACAAAAAAATTTGCAAAACAAAATTATTGTTGAGATAAAAATATATTAAGATCGTTAAAATTAAAGATAAGAAATCACTTGACTTATTCTGTCATAGCAGGTGAGATTATTTTTTCCCCGCGGCAGCATCAGCAGCACCTTGTCTGCCCTCTCACACCCACAACTCTGCATATTTATCTGTGGGGAAAAAAGTCCATCTCTGGACCACAGGAAGCCAGCTGGGGTCAGGTTCATATATTATTTTCAGGGTTAAAAAAATCCGTACCCTTGGCTTATTAAACCGTGCACACGGATTTGGGGTCCTGCAGGAAAGTATAGACATATGAGTCATTAGCTGGGGACATGTCCCAGGCATTTTTAATGAATTAGTTTTTTGTCCCCACCAAGAAGGCTAAGAAGTTTGGTGGATTTTTGGAACAGTGTATCCACTGGCACAATTTTCATAGAATCACTATCTGAAGGGACTAGTATTCCATGATCTTATACTTTCTTTATGTGTGAATCCTCCAGCATCCTTTGCAGAGATCGAGGTTACGTTCAATAAAGACTCACATTCAAGGGTGGATACAGTATGAACAGGTAACTGAGTAACACATATCTCTGTAATGAAAGGTGTTGTAATTATGCTGCACCACCAGCTCCATGCATCCCAGAGGCAAGACAGACATATATAATGTGTGATTTTTGGACCGGCTCAGATTGGATTGGTTTGTCTTCAAAGCCGCATAAAAATAATTATTGCATTTGTTGTGCACGGAGTTTAAACAAACTTGGTCACTAGTGTGTTTAAGGAGGCTATAGTTTAGTCGTTTTATTTAAAAATTAAAGGAATAACACCTTTTTTCAGTTCAAAACTCTGGAAAGGTCCAGCATGATGCCCAAATCTACACGCAGTTTCTTATACTTCAAAATTATTTCTGCACCTGACCACTGTCGGGCTCCGTTCAGAGATAGTTGAGTGTTTTATCATTCTATTTCTGTCGTTTGTCAATATAGCGTTGACTGTGCTGAATCCCCTCCCGCACTCTGCTGTGGAGACTGGGAATGTGTAAGCTGCAGCCATCCATTTTTGAAGGTGTAGGTTGTGGGTTTGTTAAAACATGACTGTCAGGTTAATTGATTACTCTAAATTGTGTGGGTATTGTGAGGTGAGCAAAGGTGTAAAGCAAGAGTTATTTAATTGAATATTGAAAAGTTTCAGATGGATGTCTTATGTTGGTGACCATCCTATAAGTAACACTAATTAAAAATGTTCTTCCTTTTGGGCACCCACTACAGGTTCTTAACCTGGCTCCTTTTCAGCACCAGACCCCTACTAGCAATGATAATAATAATAATGATAATTTCTGCTATAGTAAGTGTTATCCAAATGTTTTTAAAGGCAACAACTTTGTTACAAGTGTGAAGTGGTGCTTTTAAATCAACTTGGAAAAGATTTAGGTGCCTAAAAACTCCTGAATTTCCAGTTGTATAATACAGAATCATATCCCACTCTTTGTGGTTAATGTGTTGAATTCCTGCATGTGCAGATTTGAAAGTGTGTTCAGATACAATACAACACAGAACTAAAATAAAAACCCATTTTTGGGTAGCCCTGAATACCGGTGACCTCATAAATAATGTTCCTTATTCTTAAAGGAAGATCATTATTACCTTCTAAAATAGTTTAAGCAGAGATTATTATATAGGGGAAAAATCAATAATGAAAGCTGCAAAACTTAGATGAATGTTTTATTCTTGTTATGAGAACATCTTTGAGGTGAAAGATTTTCCTTGTGGCATCCACCTTGATGCTCCCCGGTTAGGTGCCAATCCAGATGGAAAAGTAGTGGATACATGAAGGGGAAGGTTGGCCCAGACACGCTTGTCATACAAAACAAAAAACAGAAAAGGTGAACCAACAATGAAACAAGCGTTATGCACTTTAATTGAGTTGCTGACCAAATATGATTAGTTATGAATTCAGTAACAGTTTTTTTCGATTGCTAAAACTCAAAAAGCAAAAATCAGACACAATTTTCACAACCTCTACTTCTGTTCCCAATGACTTTCCTTCTTTACACTCTGATGTCAATTTCACATTACCTTGCTGTCAAAACACAGCACACAATTTTTCAGGTTTACACACACTTCTCACATAAAATCTCAAAGCTTCAATCAACAACACACATATTCAAATCTCTAAAAATAAAATGTTTTGTCTCAAAATTTGTGTGATGTCTCATGTTTGTCTAATTGATTCTGTGTGTTCCATTTCTATAATTGTGTTTTCAGTTTTGCTCTTCAGTGTTCTTTCCATGCTTGGTAGTGTTTACCCAAAAGCTACTTGTGTTTATTCAATGAATGGTATGTGTGTGTCATGTTAAAATATGGCTGTGTTTACCAAATGAAAACACGTGTTCCATTTTGTGAACATGTTAAGAGATTTGATGGCAGAGTTGTTTTGCAAAGGGATGCCAGGGTTTAGCAATTTGTGTGTGATGTTTGGGGTTTTGTGTGTGCAGTTTTGAAAAACGCCTTTTAGCAATCGAAAAAAAACTGTAATAAAGAAATGAAGTCATAGGAAGTCATGCTAATGTTCTTAACTGAAAAACTAACTTAAATTTAACTTCTGGTTGACAATTATATTCATGACAATTACAGAACCTAAGTATTTAATTTAATTCAGTTTATGTATGTAAGGGTTATTCACAAAAAATAATCTGTAGGTAATTTACAACATCTTTAATATACTCTGAAATATACTCTGGGTCACATTTCAAAGAGAAGTCAGTGAGGTCATAAAAAATATTATTGATTTCTAAGAATAAAAGTTGGAAACTTATACCAGAAGCAGTGATGATTCAATGTTCTGTTACAGCTGGAGAGCTAAAAGAAACAGCACCAGTTCCTTTAGTTCCTGGATTATCTCCAAGATCCAATCAACTCCACCTAAAAACAAATAGAAAAATAATGATGCATTTTGTAAAGAATAACTCCAGTCGTTAAAAAGAAAACATAAACAGTAAACACCTGTATTAATCCTACAATGTTAGTTTCATTAGAATTGAAATATTTGTCTTTTTTCTTTTACATTTTCATTGATTTATTTATAAAACACATTACTGAATTGTAAATTTTCGCTAAAAATATATTTAATATTTTAGCCAGTTTTATTCAAACTATTTTATTCCAAAACATCTGTTTCACAAAGTCAGCCTTTAATTCAAAATTATGTTTTCCCAGTGGTCGAATTATTTCCAAAAGGAACATTTTCAGTTGAATGAGTTTATCTGCTAGTCAGAGTCTGAAGGTTGAGCCTGAACGCTCACTGGCTGTTACTTAAACATTAATCAAAAGCATATTTGGGTAATATTTTTGGCACAGTGCGTCTTATGAATTCTCAATGGTGGAATGGCATTGTGGGAATATTGCAGCATTCTTGTTGCCAAGCTTGATAGTTGTAGAGAGTGATGTCATGATGATGCGTTGAATGTGGGCTGAGCCCTAGTTGGCAGCAGTATGTAAAATGTAAGTAAACATGGGGAGTTCCTTCAGCATTTGTAAACTTTATCAACTGACATTGTACACTGGAATGATGCTGAGGTCTGGGAGCTTCAGGCCTTTAGAGCTGAGGAGCAGATTAGGCTGGGGGACTGTGAAGGATGGCTACCTTTTGGAGCGGCACGCAGAAAGTCTTGAGGAGCGGGGCTTCAATTGGGATAAAAAAATAGTTATTTCCATCTATTTTCTCTGTTTACCACAGACGGTCTACAGTCTCATGCTTGATACGCAACCCGGCACATGAACAGCGCGTACACCACCACTGTACCCCCACATAATATATTGTGAAAGCACCTGATTGGGCAAATTGTTGCCACAGACTGAGCTCTTATGAGTGACCAGAATAGAATAGAATATTCCTTTAATTGTCCCACATGGGGAAATTTGGTTGTAACAGCAACAAAAACCTGATTGACAAACAGAACAAGACACAGAGCAGAACACACAATATTTACAAAAGAAAAATATTTACATCATGCACTATAGTTACAAAGTAGTACTGTATAGTTTAAGTAATTAAGAGGGCTCATTGATGGGTGGTATTAATGCCAGCACGGATGGCAGGATTGTCTTTTGACAGGGGCTAGTAAACGAAAACTATCCTGGATGATCAATGTTTATGTACGAGGCAATGAGTATTCAGGTCTAATCCACTGACTCTGACTAATAGATGAACTCATTTGGTAGAACATTGTATTTTTAAAAATAATTAAACCCCCAGGGAATTCTGAAATATAGGCTGTCTTTGTGAAAGAGATGTCTCGGAATAAAAATTGATGGTATTGAATAAAAAATGGCTAAAATTTCAAATATATTTTTAGGAAAAATTTTCACTTGATTAATGTGTTATATGGATACATTTTTAAAGGAAAATGACAAACATTTCATTATAATGAGCTAAAAAATGTCTATGAATTAAGGTATTTTTTACAATGTCATTGTCACATTATACATTTAAGTTGCTATTCATTTCACAAGGTTTTATTTATTTATTTTAAGGATTTTAGTGTTCAAAATATTACAGTGGACATGTCTGCAACACATGAGAAAGAAAGAACAATGAGAAAGAACAAATGAGCCACATGAGTTATACAAGTTATACACATTTGATTTTTTTTTTTTTTTTTTTTAATACTTGCAGAGTTCCTTCATCCCAGAGGATGTTTTGGTCATGGCTTCAACCTCACTGAAATTTGCTTTCCGTACACTTAGAGACTTTGAAAATATTTAGAAAAGAATCTAAAAGATTATCAGCTCACATCTAAAGACTTGGGTTAACAGTTTTTTTGTATCAGACTAAAGATTTTATACATACCGAATCTTGTGGTGGCACTATTTACAAGACTACACCTACACTATTTTAGCTTCCTGCCAAATTCCTCCCATTATGCTCAGCATTATACAGTTTCTTTATGTGTGAATGTTGTAGCATTCTTTGCCAAGAATAATACATCCGATAGACTTGCAGTCAAAGTGGGTACTGTATTGACAAGTAACTGGTGGTTATGCTGTACCACTTCCTCCATGCAGATGCACAGATAGTGCTGTTTAGTCCCTGTATTGCAGGAGGCAAGGCTGGCATACACTTTGTAATTTATGGCCCATTTGTAGACCGTTTTATAGCCAGCAACACAAATATTGCATTTGTTGTGTCTAGACCCTAACAGGCTCCATACGTGGCTACAAAACTGTTATTTTACTAATATGACACCTATGTTTATAGCCTATAGGGTACATTATAAAGCAGGTTACCCCCCTAACACGGTCACACAGTTGAATAAACAGGGAGAACATATTACGACTCCGTGCGTACGGTTTAATAAACCGCCGGAATGACGACCCCTCATTCTTTCATACTTTCTTCTCGGTTTTGGCTAATCACATGGATTGCTCACTTGTTCTTGGCGGAGATTTCAACTTTGGGTTAAATGAAGAAATAGACAGGCTCAGTACAGCAGGGACTCAGCGCAGCTGGCAATCCATAGATATAGTTAAACAGTACATGAGCGATTATGGACTTTGCGATGCATGGCGATCACTTCATCCCAACGACAGAAAATACACTTTTTACTCAAATGTCCAGCATTCTTATTCTAGATTGGACTATTTCTTAGTCAGCAGCTCACTGTTGAATGACATTTCAGACACTGAGATACATCCTATAGTTATCAGCGATCACGCTCCTGTTTCTTTAAATTTAGCAAATAGAATAGCAACCCTTCAATATAAAAATTGGAGATTTAATACATTATTTGATCTCTTCATCAAAACGACTTAATTAACTATAGACCGATATCTAATCTTCCCTTCTTATCTAAAATTCTTGAGAAAATAGTTGCACACCAGATATGTGAGCATTTAAACAATAATGAGCTGTTTGAGAAGTTTCAGTCAGGTTTTAGAGCTCATCACAGCACTGAAACAGCTCTGGTGAAGGTTACTAATGATATTCTCATAGCCTCAGACAATGGACTGGTGACCATTCTGGTCCTGTTAGATCTCAGTGCTGCCTTTGACACTGTTGACCACAATATTCTCATAGAAAGGCTTCAAAGTGTCGGTATAATAGGAACAGCACTAGGTTGGTTTAAATCTTATTTGTCTAACAGATTTCAGTTTGTTCAGGTAAACAATAGATCTTCCTCAACCTCAATAGTTACTTGCGGAGTACCACAGGGTTCAGTGCTTGGGCCGATTCTCTTTACTATATATATGCTTCCTATTGGTAAAATAATTAGGCAGCATGGGATAAAATTCCATAGTTACGCAGATGATACACAGCTATATCTATCCATAAATCCTGATGAATCCAATCAGTTAGGTAGACTACAGGCATGTCTGGAAGACATAAAAACTTGGATGACTCTAAACTTCTTGCTTCTAAATTCTGATAAAACAGAAGTTGTCGTCTTTGGACCAGAAGCTCTGAAAAAGAAACTACTTAGTCAGCCCCTTCACCTGGACGGCATTAAATTAGCCTCCAGTAATAAAGCAAAAAACCTCGGTGTCATTTTTGACCAAGATATGTCATTTAGAACTTACATTAAAGAAGTCTGTAGGATTTCCTTTTTTCACCTTAGGAATATTGCAAAAATTAGAACCATCCTGTCCAGGAATGATGCTGAAAAACTAGTCCATGCCTTTGTTACTTCAAGGCTGGATTACTGTAACTGTCTATTATCAGGTAGTCCACAGAATACAATTAAAAGTCTTCAGTTAGTTCAAAATGCTGCTGCTAGGATTCTGATGAATATTAAAAGAAGAGATCACATTTCCCCTGTTTTAGCTTCTCTTCACTGGCTCCCAGTAAAATCTAGAATAGAATTCAAGATCCTCCTTCTGACATATAAAGCCCTTAATAATCTAGCTCCATCATACATAAGAGACCTGATTGTTCCATATGTTCCTAACAGAGACCTTCGCTCTCAGACTGCAGGTTTACTGGTAGTTCCTAGGATTTCTAAAAGTAGAATGGGTGGCAGATCTTTCAGCTATCAGGCTCCCCTCCTATGGAACCGGCTCCCAGGGTTGGTTCGTGAAGCAGACAATTTGTCTATCTTTAAAACTAGGCTAAAAACTTTCCTCTTTGACAAAGCTTACAGTTAGAGATATGTTTATAGGTAGTTAGAGTCAGGTCAGACAGGTAGATAGGAAGAGACAGGTTAATGTTAGTAGTCAGGCAGAGTGTCAAAAGTTAGGAAGAGATAGGAAGAGGTAGAGTAGCTAGGTAGAGATAGATTAATGTAAGCCAGGTAAAGATCCGGAGCCGGTCGCGGCTTACCGCCGCGGAAGAAATGTGCCCCACAGGGGCCAGCCAGCGCCGGAGAGAGGTCCCTCAAGGGGATCCTCCCGCACAGTGCGGCCGCCCATTACCTGCCGGGTTGAATCCCCCGGGCAGACTGTGCGGACCCCACCCGTTTATCTCTTAAACGTTTCTCGCCCTCTTCAACTCTGTCCTCTCAGTTCTGTCTATTTTTCCTTAAGATAGTTGTCGACTATCGGTCTCGTGCCGGTATTTAGCCTTAGATGGAGTTTACCACCCACTTTGGGCTGCATTCTCAAACAACCCGACTCCGAGAAGACCCCGGCATGACGGGGGCCGTTACCGGCCCTACACCGTCCACGGGTCAGGAGGACTCAGACAGAGTGTTGGTAGCCAGGTCTCCTAGTAGCTAGGAGACAGGTTAATGTTAGTAGCTATGCTGCTTTAGGCTAGGCTGTTGGAGGACATTATTAGGGTCTGTTCCTACTTTCTCTCCTACTTCTCCCCAACTGCATGATGTGCTGTCAATTCAAGCACTAACCTGTTTTCTATTATAGTAGGTGCTCCGGATTAGCCCTGCTTGACGACCCTGACTAAGATGGCATTGCAGTGACGGAAAATTCTCCACGTCCTGCAACAAACTTGTGCATCAGTTCTATTGCTCTTTCTGTGTCTCTGTTATGTATTCTCCAAGCCACAGACGGTCGCGGCAGATAACCGCTTGTGCTGAGCCTGGTTCTGCCGGAGGTTTCTTCCTGTTAAAAGGGAGTTTTTCCTTCCCACTGTCGCTGCATGCTTGCTCAGTATGAGGGATTGCTGAGAATTCCACGACGCAATCTTCTGTGGTTCTGTAATTTCTACACTAAACATTGTATTGTAATAACTCTTTTTGTAAAGTGCCTTGAGATGACATCTGTTGTGAAATGGCGCTATATAAATAAACTGAATTGAATTGAATTGAAA
>JAPXFQ010001873.1:0-88110 GCA_028564705.1 Apricaphanius iberus | reverse complement strand
GGGCAGACTGTGCGGACCCCACCCGTTTATCTCTTAAACGTTTCTCGCCCTCTTCAACTCTGTCCTCTCAGTTCTGTCTATTTTTCCTTAAGATAGTTGTCGACTATCGGTCTCGTGCCGGTATTTAGCCTTAGATGGAGTTTACCACCCACTTTGGGCTGCATTCTCAAACAACCCGACTCCGAGAAGACCCCGGCATGACGGGGGCCGTTACCGGCCCTACACCGTCCACGGGTCAGGAGGACTAAGACAGAGTGTTGGTAGCCAGGTCTCCTAGTAGCTAGGAGACAGGTTAATGTTAGTAGCTATGCTGCTTTAGGCTAGGCTGTTGGAGGACATTATTAGGGTCTGTGACTACTTTCTCTCCTACTTCTCCCCAACTGCATGATGTGCTGTCAATTCAAGCACTAACCTGTTTTCTATTATAGTAGGTGCTCCGGATTAGCCCTGCTTGACGACCCTGACTAAGATGGCATTGCAGTGACGGAAAATTCTCCACGTCCTGCAACAAACTTCTGCATCAGTTCTATTGCTCTTTCTGTGTCTCTGTTATGTATTCTCCAAGCCACAGACGGTCGCGGCAGATAACCGCTTGTGCTGAGCCTGGTTCTGCCGGAGGTTTCTTCCTGTTAAAAGGGAGTTTTTCCTTCCCACTGTCGCTGCATGCTTGCTCAGTATGAGGGATTGCTGAGAATTCCACGACGCAATCTTCTGTGGTTCTGTAATTTCTACACTAAACATTGTATTGTAATAACTCTTTTTGTAAAGTGCCTTGAGATGACATCTGTTGTGAAATGGCGCTATATAAATAAACTGAATTGAATTGAATTGAAAAGTACTGCTCTGCCATTAAAATAGTGTTTTCGGTTTCATTTATCGAAACAAAAAACCTTAAACAATTTGAAAATAAAATATAAATATTTGTAAAATAAAAAATAAAATAAAAAAAAATCTAGAAAAAGTGTTTTCTGAAACCAAGAAGAATATCTGTGATTCACCATTAGCGGGACACGAACCTGGAGCTACTGAACGGGAGTCACCATCACTAGCCAATCAGCCAACATGCTGAAGTACATTGATTCAATCCCCACGTTGTTTAAAACTTATATAATTTGCGGCTAACACTGATTTCTTTATAATTTTAGGCTGCTTGTAGTTAACTGCAGTGTTCTGCTTATTTGAAACTTTAAACTATAGCTTACTCTGAGACAAACAAACCAATCAGCGGCTACCGATGCTGCGTAGAAGTGAGAGGGATATCATATTAGCGGACCAATCAGTCCATAGGCGGGCGTTTCGTGTCGCTTTGGCACACTTGGAACCAAAGCAGAGGTAGTCCGAAAAAAGGGGTCGGCTGGGAACAGACGCAGGTAATGGAAACACGCCAAATCGTCCCGTTACGTACCGTACTGGCACTAGTGGAAATGGGGCAATAGGGCTTAGAGCTACTCGTACTATCACAATGTGTCATTTTCTCAACACATCTTTGATTCATTTTGTCCAGCATTTACTAGCTGTAAACTCCGTCCAGTAAGATACATATATTGGGCCTCGTTTATCAATCTGGACGTGATCGTACAATGTGCAAAAAATATACAACAAGTCAGGAAATTTTACACCCACCCCAACCTTCATCACAATACGCAAAAAACATGCATAAAATTCAAGATTTAGACAACATTAAACATTCCCGTGCTGGAAAAATTATGCCCACACCTCTCACATTACAAATATGCAATTTCATGAAGTTATGTTTGGGTTATGTCATGACCGTCTTTCAAATTAAATAAACAAGGGGCGCCTCGCACACCACAGGGCTCCAAATTGCCGCCGATTTAAAATGTTACTGCCTTAATTGCTGCAGTTAGTGTGCGAGTCGTCTTTTTTCTTCCTTTCAATATTACCCATGTTTTCGGCTGACCAATATTTTTGGAAGCTGATCCCCTTTTTTATGATAGTCTGTCATTAAATACGGTGCAAACTGTCAAACTCTAAAGTCTCCCACAAATTGTCGATTTTTCAATAGCAGCAGCGTACAGAAAAACTGAAGAAGAAAAACAACATTTCTCTCTCCTGTAATGTGGCTTAGATAAAAATAAAAACCTAAATAGACCTAAAGTGGCAGTGAATCAGTTACTATGTAAACATTCTGTAACAGATATGAATATAAATGAATAAAAAATAACTAGAAATGTTCTATGTACAACATGATGTGCAATGTATGGTTACAGCTTAGATGGTTTTATAAGATGTGGGGACATCGTGTCATTCTGGTCCCACTGCAGGTGCTATCCATACTGGGTGTTCTGGCCACCAGCTGTGTAATATAATGAATAACTGCATGTCATGCTTTAGGTAACAAAGGTTGTTGGAGCATCTAATATAATCCGTTCCAAGCGCACACAAGATGCACCATGGAGCTGGGTCTGCCCGTGACCTATTTCCTTCTAGTGAAGTTCCTCTTTTTAACAATCTTGATCGTCTGCCGTTCAGCCATGACACAAAAACAAGGCGTGGAAGAGGCGGTTGGTGAATGTTTATAGGCGTGACTTTCATAAATACGCTCGTTTCATCTGTGATATTTATCAACAAGCGCAGGTCTTTACGCACAAATCTGGGCGGATTCGACAGGTTCATAAATCCCACGTTGGGTCTTGCGTATTTGGAATATACACCCAAAATATACACCGTTTTCTGCGCAAGTTTGATAAATGAGGCCCATTGTGTAATCAATGTTTTTAGTTTTCCGTTCAATTATTTCAATCCAAGTAAATTGCACATTCACAACATGTCACCAAAATCACTCTGTTCCCTTTAAACATTTCAGAAAATGATGAAAGTGTAGCGAATCATATCGAACCGTTTGCTGAATATCGTATCGTGAGATCAACGCATCGATACAGCCCGAACTGTGCCGATAATCAAAATCAATGTATCGATTTTAGTTATCTTATTTCTTATTTGAATAGAACCAATGATGAAAATGTTTTTTTTTTTTTGTTGCTCGTATCTGTAATTTCGCTCGCTTCGCTTTCTGTCTCTACTAGGGCTGGGTATCGATTCAAATTACAAGAATCGATTCGATTCCGATTCCCAAAAGTTAGAATCGATTATCACGATCTGATCCATTTCGATCCGATTCAATCTGATCCAGCTCGATGTTGATATGGCTCAGTGCTTATAAATGTTTTTTTTAAGCTATTATTTTAATTATATGCCTGATATTCAATGACTTAACACTGGGTGAGTAACAGTTCACCATGGAAAACTGTATTAACCCTTTCAGACACAAAACTTAAAATGGCCGTCTGGACTTTTCCTTCCAATTTCAGTTTTAAAAAAGGCAAACTATTCTAAAAAATAGAATCGATTTTTGAACTTGTGAATCGATTTGTTTCGATTTCTACACGAATCGATTCAGAATCGATTTTTCGATTATTTCAACACAGCTGTAGTCTCTACCCAGAATTCCACCACAGATGAAGGTAGGAACGTAGATCAACCGGTCCACCGAGACCTTCTGTTTTCCGCCCAGCTCTCTCTTCACCATCCCGCGTGTCGACCCCCCATTCTGTTTTCTCCCTCGTTAACGAATGAGACCCCATATGCTTCAAACTCCTCCGCTTGGAGCAGAACCTCATCCTGGAGAGGACGCCGCTACGCTCCCTGCCGGCTCAAGATCCACAGTTCTTTATTTTTATCTATCATTTATCTGGTATGAAGAAAAGGGAACATATAACTTTTGTTCCAGCGTAATCTTGGAGCGGACAGAGCTTTTCCATCAGCGCCTGGGTTATAGAAAACTCTCGGATTAGGCTAGGTTTTTTCCCTTTGGCTTTGCTCTCAGCATGAGAGCTTTTAATGAGTTTCTTGGGGTTTTGTGTTATTTTATATCTTACGATTTCATGTGAATTTGAAGTTAATGTCCGATTAATAAATGCACTGTACTGCAATGAATTGTTGTATTTTTACCGTTTACCCTGTGCAAAACACTTTGGTGATGTTCCGCTGATCTAGGGTGCTATATAAATAAAAGTTGCCTTAGACCTTTAGTTAGGAATAAAAATATACTTCATGGTGTAGCAGGAGAAAAGTGACAGACTGGTCTGAGCTTAAATATCTTCCTAGTTAAGACTTATTTTAAACTAAACACACAAAGTGATGTTTTTTTTTGTATTATTTGGATGCTAAATGAGGCAATTAATGGAAGTTTTATAGTTTAAAAGGTGTAAACCTATATTTACATTTTACTTTGTAGTAATACATCCCCTGATTTATTGGTAAATAAAAACACTTTAGATTTTAGCGGGGAGCAGATAAAGCTCAGAGTCCTGACTCAGTGACAGATGGACATAAGATGAAACAAGCATGGAGCACATGTTGCATCGACGTGGGCAAGGACTGCTTCAACCATCTTGTCCTGGATGCTGAATCCTTTAAAAAAAAAAAAAAAGACCTCCAGCTTCTTCATTTAGATCCTGACAGACAGGATGTTAATCCCAGGATTGAATTAACCTCCACACGTGGAGGAAACGCAGCAGCATCTGGACGTTTAAACCTGCCAGGATCTGATAAACCTCAATATTAATCGGTCTCTCTCTCTGACCAGATAATAGATATCTAACGGTAACTCTGGTGCAGTCTGCGTCACACCACCACGTAGGACTGGGCCTCTAAACGTCCGGAAACGAATCATAATCGAGCAACGTTTAACTCTGAAACACTGACGAGGTATTCGGGTTTTGCTCCGTCCAAATGAAACGTGACGGGCGGTGGCGACAAGCCTCTAAGGTGGATTTCCTCTACAAATAATTGGAACATTTCAATTAAAACATAAGCCGAAATCATAAACTGATCCACATGGTTGATAAAATAAACCCATGTACGCTTTAGAACGTATATTAGGCCGCTAGTTGTGAATATAATTGTAAATTAACTGAAAATTAAGAGGGGTTCAACCAAGTATCCTCCCGATCATGTCCTCTCATTGGGGGGACATTAGGGAAAGCGTTGCGTTCTGGTGAAAAATAAGCTTTAACTGAGCTTTCAGGTGGATATTAGCTCAATATTAAAGTCTAAAATCAAAGTTGGAGAGCGTAACTAGATGCAGTCAGCAGGGGACGCTAACAGTTAGCAGCTAGCTTCAGGCCCGCACCCTGACAGCTGCTCGTTTCTACAGCAACAGACAACCGAACAGATGCCGGGGTGACGGGTTAAAAACTCACCCCTCTTCGGCTCCCTTAACCCGCCTTCGGTGGAAATTAAGTAGAGCTGGTGTTTAAAAATCAAATATGTGGGGGTAAAAATATTTTCCTCTCAGCAACGTGTTTCACTTGAAGCCGGCTGGAAAGATGGCGGGAGGAACGCACATTTGCCTGCGACTCTATGCCGATGTGACGTCAATAAGAAGCGACGCTGAGCAGGCAAAACACTGGAGCCGCAGGGAAAAAAAAGAAATATAATTTCTTCAGTTTTTCCTCTAGTTTTTAAGCTAAAATCTCATCTGATGCGTTGAGTCGGTGTCTTTAGAGGGTTGTTGTACCGCTTATTGTGAGTTCCGCTCATATAGCTGTGTTTTAAACACTTTTTTGCGGCGTTAAAGGAGTTTTTTTCAAGGTGAAATTTTGAGCTGCTAGGAGTTAGCTGCAATGTTTTTAATATGTTAATTTGCTGTTTCTGTCAGAATACAAAGCTGTTATTTATATATGTGAGAAGCCGAATTTTTCACAAGGTCCAGGTCGACTCGTTCATACCCGGTGGCCGACAATTTAACTGTTAACGTTAAATTATCAGTAAATACGTTTAAAATTGCACACCGTATCCGTTTTTGATTTCACCCGTTGGACATAAACGCGACTAAACATCCCTTTTTTTTTTACCCGTCTCCAGGGTTACAGGATGGCCACCCCGAGCAAGACCCCACCCGGGGCCGACCCGAAGCAGCTAGAACGAACGGGGACGGTCCGGGAGATCGGCTCCCAGGCGGTTTGGTCCCTGTCCTCCTGTAAACCAGGTACGAACCGCTGCTCTGCTTACATGCCAACACACGCCTAGATGGGTTGTCTGTTGAAATCCTGCGTCCTGTGCGCAGGTTTTGGAGTGGATCAGCTGAGGGACGACAACCTGGAGACCTACTGGCAGTCAGATGGATCCCAGCCTCACCTGGTCAACATCCAGTTCAGGTATTTCTGGTTCGCTTTAACAAAAGGCCAGAAAGCTCTCAGCAGCTCTTTTACTCCCAGGTTTGATCTTGTATAGATTATCCTGTTTTGTGCCTCATATTTTGTCCAAGTTATGTTAAATAGCTTCTTGGAAGTCACTTTGTGTTATATATAAAACACTTCATGGACTAGCACCACCACAAATAAGGGAATTTATTAAAGGATTAGAAATGTCATTCGCTTTCTGACCGCCAGCCATATCAGTCAAAGGCTCCAACATTTGGAATGACGTACCACTAAATATAAGAGAAAGCTCCACGTTCAACACTTGTATAACTCTGTTAAAACAGTGGCTAAAATCTAATCACTGCTGTCCTCATTAAATAATGTCATTGACAAACTTGCTGAAGGCCAAATTATCCAGGAAAGTTTGTCTGTGCTGGAAATTCTGTGATTGCCAGGAAGTCTTGTTGCTTTAAGAGCTGGATTCTTCTTTTGCTTTGTGTTTTCTTTACTCTGTCATTTGTTTATGGTTGTTTGGTCTGTTGTGGAACTTGTGGACCAATCAAATTACAGAAGTACTTTCTTTGGGGTCATTTTTTTCTTTTTCTTTCTCTTCTGGCAATATACATCTTTACCTTTTCGGGCGACTGTGGCTCAGTGGTAGAGTAGTTGGCTTGCAATCGGAGGGTCGTAGGTTCGATTCCAGCTTCCTCCAGTCACATGTCGATGTGCCCCTGCGCAAGGCACTTAACCCCCAAAATCTACATTGTCCTACCGAGCCATGTTGGGTGTCGGTGTATGAATGCGAGTGTGATTGGGTGAATGCGGCTTCAATGTAAAGCGCTTTGAGTGGTCAGTAAGACTAGAAAAGCGCTATATAAGTTCGGTCCATTTACCATTTACCTGGGGACAAATGTTGTAAATTAGCTTAAAGCTAACAATGATGCATTTTACAGTGATTCCTATTAATGTGTACTAAATATCTAATAAATAATAATACATTTCATCTTCCCAGCTCGCAAAAAAGCTCTCAGAAATAAGATTTGGTTAACATTATATAGGGGTGTCACGATTCTCCAAATCCTTGATTCTATTTTGTTTTCGTTTTCAGGCTCACGATTCGATTCTCAATTTTTCTGTTATTTTTCTTACAGTACAGAGCCCTATGATTATTGGCTTTATACATTACATTTTGTACAGTAACTCCTATTTCAAAAGAATTATAAGTTATGCAATTTCTATTATTCTTGTGTAACGTATCACATTAGGCGTTAAATTATCAAATTGAAATAATTTATTTACAATATTATTGTATTTATAATAAATTGTTACTTATAAGTGTAAACATCTTGTTTAAATAAATAAAAGAAATAGAGATGTGAGAAAAAATTGATATGCCAATATATCGCACTATTTTCTGTGACAATATTATATCGATATTTTTTTGAACTTCAATGAAATCCTCACACACCCCAATCATTTTGAAAGTAGGACTGGTATTTGGTGGCTTTTTTCCCTCCTTCGTTCCAGTGGATCAACTAGAACTAGTAAAAAAAAACTGGATGAGTTTTGGATGAAACATATTGAAGTGTTTAGGATGCTGTGACTGGTTTTCTACAGTTAAATTCAGTTTTGAAAATCACAATATATAGTATAACTCATCATATCGCGATACATCGTATCGTGATACACATCGTATCGCCTGATTCTTCCCAGTAAAAATCCCCAAAAAGAAATAATTAGTAACATAGCTTGGCTGCCATGTAGTGACTCTTCTTAGTTACAGCTGCAGCGCAACAACTCTGAGCTCCGGCTGGCTCAGACAAGCGATTTAACGTGCAGCTAATAGTTTTCTTCCTGTTTACGACAAGAATGTGCAATTAACTCACAGGGAACTCATAATTTCCTCATTGTTGATTTGAGAGTAGAAGGAGCAGCTTTAGCTCAGGTCCCGCTGCTTCTTTCTTCATCCATGGTTTAACTGTAGCTTAGCTAATAGCTACTTGCTAGCATCAGCTAATATGCTGTGTAGAGGTGTGCTCTGCTCACAGGATTGTTCTCATTGCCATATAGCGGTTAATAATGTTACCAGCTGTTATGATTTGTATGAGAGCTGGTAAGAGTTACTTGTTAGGGAAAATGCAATGTGTGGTTCTTTGTGATGAGGAAATAGACAGTTGCCTGGTAACTGTTGCTACGGAGTCTGAGTGGGACGCACAGTATGTAAACATGTGAGGAAGTGATCGCCATCATCTTTAAGATTTGGATGCGCAACATCGTGACATAATTTAGATTGATTTCAATAAAAAAATTGAGATCGTGACACCGCTAACATTATATGAAATGTTGGAAATAAAGTTTTTAAAGACCTTAACTGGATAGCTTCTTTCTGCACTGAAATGTACAGACCCTTATAAAAGTTTTTACACCCCAGAACTTTTCATATTTTATCACATTAAAACTTCTATATACTATAAATATACTATATTAGAATTTATTCAGGTTAGTCCAACAAAAAGTAGTTGAAAATTGTGAGTTGCAGGGAAGATTAATTATACATGGCATTTCTTTAAAACAATAACAGTCTGAATCAGTTCTTTGTAGAACAAGCTTTCACTTTATTTGCAGCTGCACGTTTTCTGGACTCATTTCTCTATTTGGATTTCTGTGTTTGTGTTTTTCATCCCGATTGACTTGTCTGCAGGAGGAGGACGACGGTGAAGATGCTGTGCATCTACGCCGACTATAAGTCGGACGAGAGTTACACGCCGAGCAAGATCTCGGTTAGAGTGGGCAACAACTTCCACAACCTCCAGGAGATCAGGGTAACTCTGACACGTTTAGTTTGTGACACTTGGACCGTCCCGGCCGCCGGATGTTTTGCGTTAAACCCGTCTGTCTTTGTTCCCTTCGTCTCTGCAGCAGCTGGAGATGGTGGAGCCCAGCGGGTGGATTCACGTTTCCCTTTTAAATCAGGTGAGAAGAAACAGATTCTGTTTTTACCTCCCAGGTTCTTGGACTTTATTTCTACAGCACAGTTTCAACAACAAGGCAGTTCAACGTGGTTTACAGGGATTTGGGGATACAATAAAAGCAGCAGTATAACAGTAAAAGCAGATAATACAACATTAGAGACACAAAACATATGACACATTTAAAACGTTATGCATTCCAGCTCCTATTACTCTTAGAAGAGATGAGTCTTTAGTTTTGATTTAAAGCGGCTCAATGTTTCAGCAGTTTAGCAGTCATCAGGAAGTTTGATCCGGATAAGGGAAGCTGAAAGCTGCCTCTCCCTGTTTAGTTCGAATTCTAGGAATGTTTAATAAATTAGAGTTGGAGGACCTGAGTGGTCTGCTGGGTTGGTGTAGTGACAACAGATCTCCAACATACTTTGGTGCTAAACTGTTCAGTGATTTATAAACTAGTAGGAATATTTTAACGTCTGTTCCTACACTCAAATCAGATCTTCTTTTTTTTCAGGTACAATATCTTTCTCAGTTTTACACTGCCATCATTTAAAGCATACAAGGCGAGGCACTTTTATTTATGTAGCACACTTTCGACACAAGGCATTTCAAGGTGCTTTACATGATTCAGTGGTAAAGAAACCAAAATACACGACAAAAATATGAAGATCAAAACAGATCATTACTAAAGAAATGCATTTAGTAACTGAAGCATAAAATAAAATCTATGTGAGAGTATGAAATGTAATAACAAATAATACATAAGAATCCATCAATAAAAAGAGAAGGTATAAAGAAAAAATGTATGCAAAAGAATATAGATTAAAAACCGTATCAGCTAAAAAATAAGAATAAAAATCAAACCATGAGAATCAAAGAGGGATAAAAAAATGCAATATAGGGCTCAAAGGCAGCTCTGAATAGCAGAGTTTTAATCTTTGATTTAAAAGAGCCTAACGATTCAGGATTTTTGCATTCTTCTGGAAGTTTGTTCCAGATTTGTGGAGCATAGGAGCTGACTCTCCTTGTTTAGTTCTAATTCTAGGATTGTTAATTAAGCTTGAGTTGGAGGATTCTGCTGGGTTGGTATAGTGACAACAGATCTCCAACATACTTTAGTGCTAAACCATTTAATTATTTATAAACTAGTAGGAGTATTTTAAAGTCTATTCTCTGAGCTACAGGGAGCCAGTGTAAAGACTTAAGAACAGGGGTGATGTCTCCTACTTTTCTGGTTCTAGTGAGAACACGAGCAGCAGCGTTCTGGATCAGCTGCAGCTGTCTGATTGATTTTTTAGGTAGACCTGTGAGGACGCTGTTGCAGTAATCGATCCGACTAAAGATGAACGCCTGGATCAGTTTTTCAAGGTCCTTCTGTGTCATCAGTCCTTTAATCCTAGAAATGTTCTTCAGGTGAAAGATGGCTGACCTTGTTATTGACTTTACTAACCTAATGTGTAATAGTCTGTTATGGGAATTTGGCGTCCCACTCTACAAAAACTACAACGTATAATAGACATATCATCTAAAATAACAGCCCATCCCCTCCCTTCCACTGGCACACTGTACCACAGACAGAACGGGCAGTAAGAATCACCTCAGAACCCCTCCACCCCAACATATCATCTGTAGACGCTAGAAGTCCCTGCCAACAAAATCAACCAGAATGAAAACCAGTTTTTTTTCTATCCAACAGCCGTACAAACACTAAATAAAATATTTATCGGAATTTTCTATGTGTAGGCTCTCTGTCTTTTGTTATTTATATTGTGTATTGACACACAGAGATGTGAGCATGTCATGTTGTACCGAAAACAAATTTTACCAACTTGTTTTGTGGTCATTAATAAATGAATCTTGAATCTTCCCTGAGCTACACGGAGCCAGCGTGATATACTCTGCATAGATATGGTAACTAATCTTATTGATTGTTATAATCTGGGTTAGTGTGTGAATGTGGATGGTGAACAAGAGGGATCCCAGGATGCAGCCCTGGGGGACACCACATGTGATTTCTGTCTGTTCTGACGAGAAATTGCCTTTTAATACAAATAATTACCTGTTTTTGAGGTAAGACTCCAACCAGCCAAGTACTGAGAGAGTCCGACCCAGCTCTCCAGTATCATTTATCTAGTTAACCGTGTCAAACGCCACGCTGACATCCAAGAGAACCAGCACTGCGGATCTTCTACAGTCTCTGTAAATGCAAATGCCATTGAAAGCTTTTACGAGGGCAGCATCAGTGCTGCGGTGAGAACGGAAACCGGACTCCATGAAAACCAGGAAGAGCTTTAAAAAAACTTGTTTTTTTCCTGCTGTAATGAAACCACAGAGTTATATTTGTCTGAAACCTGTTTAATTTTTATGTGTCGGCTATGCAGAAACATGGTTAAAATGGTAGTCAACTCATTTGAATATTTTTATTATTATTTTAAAATCCCAAACAAATTCTGTACTTTGGACAGTTTTCAATCCCATAATCATCTTTGTTTTTCCATCTCAGTTCTGAAACATTAAATATAAGAAAAAGTATTCGTTTACTCCTAAAGGCATATAGATGTAGTTCCAAGTGTCACCACATGGTGGCAGTTTTATACTTTTTTATAGCTTTCAAAGCCTTTATTTTAATTTTGGGTGGGTTATTTTTCCTTATTATTGGACAAATTAAAAGCAACTATGATGGATCGCCATATTGGTCAGCTGCTTAATCCCCCGCTAATATTTTCTCCATATTTTACTCCTTTTTTTTTTTTTTTTTTTTCAGCGAACAAACGAGCCGATCAGCACCTTCATGATCCAGATCGCCGTGCTCGCCAACCACCAGAACGGCAGAGACACCCACATGCGGCAGATCAAGGTGTACACGCCCGTGGAGGAGAGCTCCATCGGCAAGTTCCCGCGCTGCACCACGGTGGACTTCATGATGTACCGCACCATCAGGTGATGCTGATGATCGGGGAGTGAGGGCGACCTGTACGGTTTGGGAGAGGAAAGAAGACTGAGAGCGCGCTGCTTGTTTGGAGGACTGAGAAACGACTTAATCGATCAGCTTCACACTGGCTATCAATCATTTGGGATATTTCAAGTGGCCCATATTTAAAGTTACCTTAATGAGGGACTCAAACTGGGTTTCGATTGAAATCCTTGTGCCAACAGTTCCTTCTGGATTTGTTTTTTTAACTGTGAAATAAATATTTTTGAACCAAAATTTGACTCGTCTTTATGAAACACATTATATTTGGATTTATAGTCTCGGTTCTGGACCCATAGCTCTCGGGAAGGATCACATACATACCAGTTTATTTATGGAAGCCAACCAAAGTGCTGTACTGAAGACATTTGAATTAATGATGCATGTGTCCACTACAGTGGACATCTATTCAAAGGCTGTTTTCTAATATATGCATATATGTGGATGGTATCTTTGCAATTTTCTCGCTTGATTGGACATCAGTGAGTCACTCAATACTCTTCCACTCACTGGAGAGTAATTAAATACACTTATAAATTAAATATATATACATACATAGCAATTATATTTATCAGCGATAAACACGGGAAGAAAATTATATAGCTGTGTTTTCATAAAATAAAGCATATAAATATGACAGCATATTAGTTTATTAATAGCTTCACAAATAGATTGAAATAAAGTAACTGAATAAAAAGTCACAAGTTCAAGATTAAGAAAGACAGCCCTCTACATCAGTAGATGTTAAATGTATTTGAAAACGTGCTGCTATTTTTTTTAAATTATTCATGCATTAGATGGTTAAAACAGCAATAAATTCAATGGAACACAAACAGGGGAAAAAAGGTACATGACAGAGCAGACCAATCAGAAATCAGAATAATAACCCAAATGAATAAAACCAAATAAAAACCAAGACGGGAATGAATCAGAGTTTAGACCCAAAAAATAAAAATTGTTTTTTAACAAGAATTAAAGATGGGGTGAGTCTGAACTCAAAGGCTTATTGGTTCCAAAGTTTTGGAGGACAAACCAAGAAGGCATCTTCGCCATGGACTTTACTGCGAGCTGTGGGGACAAATAGCAGCATCATATTTTCCCCCAGAAAGAGCTGAAAGTGTCACTAGTGACTGGGATGTCTCGGTGTCCCTCATAAATTGGTTTTGGGTAAAAGGAAAAAAGTGGTTGGATAGATGGACGTCTTGTAGGAACATTGAGTCTTCTGTTCTTGGTTCTTGCTCCAGAGCATTGCCTTCACATCCATATATGAGAACTGGAACACTTAGGGCCTGATTTATCAACGGTTTGCGCTTGTTAAATCAAAGCATCGCAAAAACAGACTGACTGATCCATCAACACGAGTGCATTGCGCCTGTTAAACCTGCAGCAAGACGCAGGCAATCCATTTAGCGCTTTTGCCCTTGATGAATATGAAATCTGGGCGTTTCTGTAAGAGGACGCAAACTATTGAAAGGAGAACAGGCAAAGAAGTAGGCGTTCCAGGCAGAGTGTGATTTACTAAGCATAAAAACGTTTTAGCACTTCGGAAAAGCATGTCTTAATTTTGCGCTACCACATTTAACATAAGTTTATTATCGATAAACAAAAAATGTCATTCACACACAATTTAAACTGAGAGTAATTAACACTCTAATGTACTGAGCCCCGCAGGGGACATGGTGGAGAAAATATTTTAAGGTGAGAAAAAAAAAAAAAAAAGGATTTTGCGAGATCTCGAGAAAGTTTTGCGTTATCTTGAGAAAATCCGACTCCTTCAACACCAGCCATACGTCCTCTTTTCTCACACATTGTCCATTTTCTCTGCATTTTGCACACATCCAACGATAGCTATGTAATTGTCCAGAGTATTGCAACTGGTGGCTAATGAACTCAATCAGATCCACTAGTTCAGAAGCTGTTTACGACGCGACAGTCATTTTGTGCGCAAAATCCTGTGGGCAATGTCTTTCACTTATATGAAAACCATGTCTAGAGCTAAGCACTGACTTTATGTCATGATATTTGAGGCCAATCTCAAAATAAAACTCTATTAAGCTCTCCCGTCTGTGAGTGTCTTCCATCATAGCAGTGCACAAGGCTGCAGCAAACTGAGTCGGTATTACTGTAAATGCAGGAATGGCTTTTTGAAACGTTCTCCAGATATCGCAAAATCCATTTTTTTTTTTTTTTTCTCTCACCTTAAACTATTTTCTCCACCATGTCCCCTGCGGGGCTCAGTACTAATCGCCATAACCCTGAGAGTTATGTAATTATTTACCCCAAGTTTTCCCCCCAAAGATGCATCATAACTCACTGCGCTTTCATCGCGTCTCCACCTGCTGAAGACGGGCTGAGCGCTCATGATCCTTGTGGATCCTCATTTGTTTCTCACGTGGTGGGTTACCTTCCTGGGGTTTAATTAATAAAATGTAGTAAACAATACCGCAATGATAATTGGCATTGTATTTGACATTATAAAAACAAAATTCAGACAAGCTGCAGTTTTAATCAGTCTAACCCTGCAATTTGATGTGTGAACGCAGCAGAGAGCAGCGCATATAAACCGCATGGATTATATTTGTTACTGTAAAACAAAAAACAGAAGTCACAGCATTTTAGCCAAATTCTTTGTGCCAAATACGCATTATGGATCAATGCGCATTATTCCTCCTCTCTCTAGCCGTGGTGCAGCTCGCATTAGCGGCCACAGACTCTTAATTTAAATACTGCTACTTGCGCCTGTTGATAATTGCTCACGCAAAATTAGTAAATCACCCGCAAATTAAGAACAACCCACTAACACAAATTTGTGGCGCTGCACGCAGCTTTGCGATCAATATCAGGAATCCTGATAAATCAGTCGGTAATGTCGCTGTTATATTTGGGCCCGTTTGTAAAGTTGTACAGTAATATTGAACATCAATAATATGAGTTATTTCGCCTGTCATGAGTTATTTTTTCTCAGTCATATTTCCCCGATGTTATTCATTCATTTTACAAATGTCATAAAGTTTTGTTGGTAATTGTTCAATTAACAATCTAAATATTTAGTTTGCAAACTAATATGTGCCCCCTCTTTCTCTCTCAGGACAGGCTAATTAACCCAGATTATTAGTATTTATTCCTGACACTATAACTTTACAAGCGGCTCCCCATAATTTTGAGCCAGATGAATGTTGGCTAGTGAACAATGTATTATCTGTCTCCAAGTCAACGGCTTATTTTTTCCAGGATTTTCTTGACCTTTCTTAACTGAAAGGTCAAGAAAATCCTGGACGAAAACGACACAAAAAGCTTATTTTGTTCCACAAAGGGTAGCTCTAACCTGCCTTGAGTCTAGTTTATACTTCTCCGTCTACGACAACAGAGACTGATGCAACGCCATTATCCGTCGACACAAGGCCTCTCCATCCCCTACGCAACGATGAACGTAGTAGAACCCAATTTTCTGTCAATCTCCGTACATGTAGAGTGTATGCCAGCAATTAATCAGCTCACTAACAGCCAGAGATTGTTTCATCAGAACGGGCTCTATAGTCGCTATAATCAGTAGTTAATGCAGCGTTTTGGCACTGCATGCTTTATATTGAAAGGCTAATTTATCTAATCTGATATTTTTTGGCCATTTTGAACGCAAGGACTTGAAGAGAAACAATAAAACCGGCCGCTGTGTTTATTTCCCTGTGTTTTTTTTTAGAGTATTCTATGAGCTGCACTTCTAATAAAAACTTTTACAGTTTAACCAAAACGTACTGTCTGTCATCCATTGCTCCTTGAGGCAGAATGTATTTACAAGAAAATATGCTCTAGTTAATCAGACACTGCAAATGTAGGCAGACCCACCATGAAAAGTTAGCACCCCCTCCCTGCTGTCCTGGCCCTCTGACCACCACCAGCAGGTGAAGTTTCTTGCCCAAGGACACAATGACTAAGACGAACAGAGCTGTGGTCCGGACCAACAAGATGAGCTGGCCTACTTTGATAGATCACAAGAACAGCTCATGTATTGGAAGGGAATATAAAACAACCACATGATTTCTCTCTAACTGATGTCAGAACGGCAACGAAGTAGTAAAATGTCTGGTTACTGCAGCTCGGCCTCTAGATGGAGCCAGAGAAGGTGAAGCCTTAGACAGCAACACTACCAGCAGTCTCACAGGAGGTTTGGTCTGACAGCTCTGGTTTCTGTGGTAACTGGGTCTGTCACAACCAGTAAGCGTTGCTCCTTATTCAGATCCGCCGACGTGTGAGTCTCCATCAACTCAAATCAGGGGATCCAGCTTGGTGAAAACACAAACCCGCTCTCAACTGGAAAGGATATTTAATCTGTTTTGAAAACAACAAAGAACTGAGCAGGATATATAAATATTTTAAATGACAGTAAAGGTTTGATAACTGGTTCATTCCCCCTTTTATACATCAGAAATGAAAACTAAGAGCCAACATGAAGGTTTCATCCACATTTCCAAAATACAACCCATTTCTAAAGAAGTTCCTTTTTTTGTTTTTTTTCCCTGGGAATTGTTAAGTAATATAAATCAGGTAAGTAAACACCATACTAATTAATGAGACATTGTACTAGACAGGACAGTGATTTTACTAATAAAAGTGTGAGAGAAATCATGCTATGATTCAGGACTTACATATATTCCAGGCCCATGTTTAATTTATTTCAGGAGATAGTTTATGCTCATCTTTAAAGTAAATGTAGGAGGAATACCGCACCATGTTCAGTGTCATGTTTAGAAGAATAGAAGCTAATGAGGTTTAATCTAGCTTAGCTTGTTCATGAAAATATGTTCCTGTGTAACAAACTGCAGCTGTGATGCAGGCAGAAGACCTTGACTCCAGGACGAGACGTCTTATCTGTTCGTTGTTGAAATAGGAATTAGGGAGGAGACATGAAAACTCCAATATATGCTTGGGAACAAAGGAGAAAACTAAGACTTTTGGGGCATGTTGAAGCCAGAGAGAGTCCTCTAAGATATATCTGCAGGGAATTTCTCATGTAAATCTTTGGTTTCTAATTAAAGGGTTAAACATTGAATTTGTGTTTTGACCCTTCCAATCAACCAACTCGAGAGCGTTCTTGGATTCCAACAGTATCAAGGGAAGAGACTTAAAGCTAATCAGACAGAAATGCTAATTTCAATATATTTTTTTAAAGCTTTTTTTTGCAACCGGGATGATATCATTGAGATTCAAAAACTTCCTTTTCAAAGGAGACCTGGTCAAAGTAGGCGGTAGCAGGCATCAAACAGTTACAGAGATTACACCGTTAAACACAGGAAACAAAAATGAAATCATAAAAAAATTATTTAAAAATGACAAGCAGCCTTTAAAGGAACAGTTGCTAACATAGAAGTGAAAAGTAGAAGTGAGACAGTGAAACAGATTCAACCTGAGTCCACCAGTTCAATCCAATTAAGAAAGATTTCTGCAAAAGAAGCATAGATGTGCCGGAAAGCATTGTCTTCTTGAGGTTTAGAAATTGTAAAAAAAAACAATTTCTTTATATAAAAATTGTCTCACATTCAGGAAAACTGCAGCAAACAATGCTAGAACTAAGATAACCATTTTCTAGATTAGCAAGAACTCCAAGGTGAGAGGTTGGGAGATGGGCATTGGCGGCTCCAGACAAGATGGATTTGCGGGAGGGGGTCTTGGTCACTTCAAGGGGGGGTCTCATGAAAACAAACAAAAAATGCAGTGGACACGGTTGATAACTGTATATTACTGCTACTAAACAACAAAAACAGCACAGCATATTCAATTCACTTTCATTTATATAGCGCCAATTTACAACTAACGTCATTTCAATACAATTATACAAACATTCCAATCAGTTAAAAGTTTTCTATGTAAGGAATCCAGATTGTAATGAGACATCAACGTGAGGTTGTTTCCGGATCATGCAGACTCCAACCACTGCAATTCCTCAGCAATCCCTCATACTGAGCAAGTATGTAGCAACAGTGGAAAGGAAAAACTCCCCTTTAAGAGGAAGAAACCTCCGGCAGAACCTGGCTCAGTACAAGCGGTCATCTGCCTCGACTGTCTGGGGGACTGAGAAGACAGAGAAGAGACAGCATGGAGGATGCTTGGTCATTTAGAGCATCATCTGGACCGATGTTCCCCCATCCAGCAGGGGATATTATAGTTGAGCAGGGTACCAGACAAGGTGGAGCTTCTATGTGGAGAAAAATACTGAGAGAAAAGGCGGTAACAATCACCATAACAGCAGAAAAAAATATATCTGGAGAGTAGTAGAAGAGAGAAGAAAAGTGGTCAGTCTAAACCTATAGAAGCATAACTAAAAAAATAGCTCAGGATAACCTAAGCCACTTTAACTATAAGCTTTATCAAAAAGGAAGGTTTTAAGCCTAGTCTTAAAAACAGACAGAGTATCTGCCTCACGGACTCAAACTGGGAGCTGGTTCCACAGGAGAGGAGCCTGAAAACTAAAAGATCTGCCTCCCATTCTACTTTTAAAAACCATAGGAACTACCAGTAGACCTGTATTCTGAGAACAAAGTGCTCTGTTAGGAACATATGGAACAATCAGATCTCTGATGTACGATGGAGCTTGATTATTAAGGACTTTATATAAGTAAGGAATCTATTCTGGATTTAATAGGGAGCCAGTGGAGAGAAGCTAAAACAGAAGAAATGTGATCTCTCTTTTTGACATTCATCAGAATTGTTGCTGCAGCATTTTGGATCAACTGAAGGCTTTTAATTGCATTTTATGGACTTCCTGATAATAAGGAATTACAGTAATCCGGCCTTGAAGTAACAAATGCATGGACTAGTTTCTCTGCATCACTCCTGTCATCTCAAGTGCCTTGAGATGACATCTGTTGTAAAACGGCGCTATATAAATAAACTGAATTGAAATTGAATTGAAAAGATGTTTCTGATTTTAGCAATATTCCAGAGGTGAAAGAAAGAAATCTTAGAAACCTGTTTTAATATGGGATTTAAATGTCATGTCTTGGTCTAAAATTACACCAAGGTTCTTTAGATTATTACCAGAGGCCAAATTAATGCCATCCAGATTAAGAGATTGATTCAGCAGTTTTCTTTTTAAAGGTTCTGGTCCAAAGACAACAACTTCTGTCTTTAATTTAAAACAAAAAAAGAAAGAAAATTCAGTCATCCAGGTTTATGTCTTCCAGATATGCTTGTAATCTACCTAACTGATTGGTTTCATCATGTTTTATGGATAAATATAATTGTGTATCATCAGCATAACAGTGGAAATTCATTACATGTTGTCCAATTATTTTACCAATTGGAAGCATATATATAGTAAAGAGAATCGGTCCAATTACAGAACCCTGTGGTACTCCACGAGTAACTCTTGAGTGTAAAGAAGATTTATCATTGGCATGAACAAACTGGAATCTGTCGGACAGATATGATTTAAACCAGCCTAGTGCTTTTCCCTTGATCCCTACAACATGTTCAAGCCTTTCTAAGAGAATATTATGATCGACTGTGTCAAAAGCAGTTCTGAGATCTAACAAGACCAGAACAGTCAGAAATCCATTATCTGAGACCATTAAAATATTTTTAGTAACTTTTACCAGTGCTGTTTAAGTGCTATGATGAGCTCTAAAACATGACTGAAATTCTTCAAACAGGTTGTTGCTGTTTAGATGCTCACATACAGTACTTGACTGACAACTATTTTCTCAATAATTTTGGATAAGAAAGGAAGGTAGTTTTACCAAAACTACAATCATTGTCTTTTAATCCTTCCTTACAAGTGAAGAACCTGGGTGTGTTTGACACTGAGCTGACTTTTATCCCTCACATTAAAAACATCACCAAAATAGGTTTTTATCACCTAAAGAACATCGCCAGAGTCTGCCCCATTCTCTCTCGGGCCAATGCGGAGACGCTAATGCATGCTTTTATCACCAGTAGAATTGATTATTGTAATGCCCTGCTTTCTGGTATTCCCAAAAAGACTACCTCAGGTTTACAGCTTTTACAGAATTCAGCAGCTCGTGTCCTGATGAAGACTAGGAGGCGGCAGCACATTACACCCGTCTTAGAATCACTGCATTGGCTCCCCATATGTTTTAGGATCGATTTTAAGGTTCTTTTAATGGTTTTTAAGTGTCTTAATGGTCTTGGGCCTTCTTATCTGTCAGAAATGCTTTTACCGTATGAACCCTTGCGGTCTCTGCTCTCCTTGTCATCCCCAAAGTCAGGACACAAACTCATGGTGAGGCGTCTTTCCATTATTATGGCCCTCACCTCTGGAACAGACTGCCAGAGGACCTCAGGGCCGCAGAGAACGTTCATGTTTTTAAGAGCAGGATCAAGACTCACCTTTTTAGCTTAGCCTTTAACTAATTACTATTTATTAATATATTTTTAATCGCTCAGCATGTTTTACCTGATTTAATTTTTAGTTTAGCTTTTAACTGTTTATTTATTAATCTGCTTTGCATTTTTATTTTCATCTATCTTATCGTTGTTTTACACTTATTGTTTTATACTTTATACACTTTATATTTTATAAACGTTATATTTTAATGTATTTTAATCTTTCTTGCCAGTGTTTCCTCTCTGGGGGGCCCCATGCATCGGGGGCGGTGGTCGGCTGTGGCTGCCTGGGTGCCCCCCAGGTAGCGCTTGGGTGGAGGTGGGGGCACCAGACCTCCCTCCTCTGGGCGCCCTGGGTCGGAGCCTAGGCTGCTGCTGTTGATCTACTGCTGCTGATGCAGATGGCTCCCACGATGGCGTTTCCTGGCTCATCTGTACTCAGCCCGCTTTTTGTAGCTTTTAAGTGTGTGTGTGTGAGTGTGTATGGCTGATGGATTGGGTTGGGAGGGGCTTGTATTTGCGTTGATGATTTTATTTTTGAAGGGGGAGTTGTGGAGTTGGGCTGCACGGTGGCGCAGTGGTTAGCACTGTTGCCTTGCAGCAAGAAGGTTGTGGGTTCATATCCCAGCCCAGGGTCTTTCTGCATGGAGTTTGCATGTTCTCCCTGTGCATGCGTGGGTTCCCTCCAGGTACTCCAGCTTCCTCCCACAGTCCAAAAAAACCATGAATTTCAGGTTAATTGATGTCACCAAATTGTCCTTAGGTGTGAGTGTGTGCATGGTTGTTTGCCCTGTGATGGACTGGCGACCTGTCCAGGGTGTACCCTGCCTCTCGCCCGTTGACAGCTGGAGATAGGCACCAGCACCCCTGTGACCCATTAAGGATTAAGCAGTAAAGAAAATGGATGGATGGAGTTATTTTAAATCTGTAAAGCACTTTGAGTAACTTTGTTTGAAAAGCCCTTTATAAATAAAGTTTGATTGAGTGATTGATAGGTCTGTAGTTAGC
Organism: Apricaphanius iberus; assembly: GCA_028564705.1. Taxonomy (NCBI): domain Eukaryota; kingdom Metazoa; phylum Chordata; class Actinopteri; order Cyprinodontiformes; family Aphaniidae; genus Apricaphanius; species Apricaphanius iberus. Next base: position 66,658 of record JAPXFQ010001873.1, on the reverse strand, counting down.
CAAATGAATCCAGGGTTTCTTAAGTAAAGGTTTAATTACAGAAACCTTTAATTCCTAAGGTACGTATCCATTTATTAAAGATACATTCAAAATGTCTAGAATAGGGCCAGTAACCAGGTGGAACACAAGAATTGAGAGTAAGGGCCTGGTGGGCAATACAAAACCACAAACAAAAGTGGTTTTAATGTTTTGCAGCTTGGATTAGGAAAACTAAGTATTAGATGTTCAAAAGAGCTGTAGTTAAAGTTGGTCTAGGGCGAATTTGCAAATCTGAATGAAAGATGGTTGTAACTACCCCTCCTCGCCCAGTGCTGTGAAAAAGTGAAAACTGTGATAATTGGCACGAGTTGACTAATTTATAATTACAAAATCCTCCTGCTGCAGCCCGAGAGGCAAAATAGATAAATTTTATTATCACATATAAAGTCATTTACTAATAAAGTCTTTGAGGAGATGGATCTTATGTTTAGTAAACCACATCTAATTGCTCTATTTCCTTGTTTGGTCAGAGTCGTATTTATTTTAATGAGATTTTCATAGTTTGTGATGTTAACTTTAAGTTGTCAGCGTCAAGCAACGCTCACAAAAAAACAGACAAATTTTTAAGCTGAAACTTGCAACGTTCGTAGGCGGGCCTTTCTCTGCTGGATGTTTTAAACACTATCGGATTGTGGTTGGCTAGGCAGCGTCGACGTCAGGCAACATCACTACTGTCAGACGCTCTGATTGGTTGCTGTGTAGCGTCAAGAGCGGTAGAAGTCCGAAGTTCAGCTAGCGTTATGCACTTTGAAGCTTGAAACGCTGGAAAAGCTGGAAAAGTCTACGGAGCGAACGCAAACAAACCGCGGCAGAGACTGCGACGCTCCTCTGACGGCCTCAATCATAGACTTAACACGTAATCTTGCCTCTGCTGATGCTGCCATCTGGGGCGGTGTAAACGTACCAGTACTCTTGTTGAACCTACCTCAGCACTATAACCTCTGATCAGGGGTCTGACTGAAATGCACCACCTGGCAGGCCCCTTTTTAATTTGTTCAAATTTTGTAGATAAACGCCCAAAAGTGTCCAGAAAGGACTGTCTCTTTGTGTAACCAAACCAAATAAAATAGACAGAGAATTAATATGTGGGTACAAAGTAAAGTCAAGATGTTATAAGGGCATTCTGTTGAGGAAAAGTATCAGGGAAATAATCTGCAGGTCTTTGAAGTTGTGTACGTTTAGGAAAGACATCTGGAAAATCGTTTGTTCAGAGGGAAGAAAGGTGAGAGTTAGCAGGGATAGTTGAGAGGAGAGCATCCCGATCCAATTCAAGAACAATATCATGAAAACAAGAGTGTTACTAAAAATGTCCTCCAAGCGCAACTTCTTCCAGCAATACAGCAAAAATTTGGTGATCGCCCTTGATTGTCTCAGTACAATGAAGCAACATGCAGGAATTGAAGAACCGAACCTTTCCTTTCTTTAGATTCTGATTCGCAACAGATCAGGTTGGTTAGAAAATGTATCATATCACAGAGGATCCTCACACAATCAGCTGTGTTTGTGTGCTCATCCTGTTAATGTAATTGCAGTAAAACACGCACACCAACATCGAGCCAGTTTCATCTCACTAAAAGCACGGATCTGCCTGTTTTTACGACCACAACGCATCGTCATGATGATGTTCGGCACATAGCCTCTGAAGGGACTCACAAAGCTGGATTTGCTTCCTGAAACAGAGCAGGTGTTTGTGTTTTTTGATCATGCACCATACATATATATTTATATCTATACATACAGCCAGTGCAGTGTTTTCTTTGTGCCCGATGGGGGTTTGTAGAGAGAGAGGAGATGAATCAGACCAACATAAACCCAGTGTAGTGGTATACAAGCTCAACATACATAATCAATCAGGCATCCATGTGCACTGGAAAGATCAAATATGGGTTATACACAGCATAGCAGAGGAGCCTGAGCACCAAACAGTAAAACAACAAATAAGGCAATATTTTCTTTCTGAAGGTTTAGATCGTACACTTTATTTTTCTTTCATTAAATTTTTATTAGGTACTTCCATTTAAAATTATATGTACAGTTATGTTTGCAGCATATAGCAATACTATCAGTCAAGAATACAAAAATAGATTGTAATGAAAATAAAAAGAAGAAAAATTTAGGTTTAATTGGGTGGTTGTTCAAAAAAAAAAAAGAATTGTATAAGTTTTGCTTCTCTTTAATGGAAAAGTAAATAGAAATTTTGTTAGATGCATTAGTGAAATATGCAGAATAAAACGAAACACAAAATGTTCGAGCTAATTAGTTGCCCTGGAATAAAGCAGGGAGAACAGTAAAGTTTAATTCAATTTAATCAAGAAAATAGAGATTCTCAGACAGCATGTAGACCTACATGTTCCACATGCTGCCTGACTTAGCCAGCCAAGCCGGCTTTTATTTGATATATATATATCACTTTACATCAATAGAACTTGACCAAATTGATTTACACGGGGTAACAGTAAAGTAAATAATAAAATAAAAAAAGTACAGAAATTGACTGCAGTACAACCGCAGCTGCACAAAACAACAAATACAAGTAATAAAATCATAAAAATCATAAAAAAACAATATAACAAAAGAAAACCATTAGAGCTGAACGCTAGACTAATAAAAGTGGGTTTTTAAAAGACTTTTAAAAATGAACATTGAGGAAATTTGCCTGATCTGTACTGGTAACGAGTTCCAGAGTTTAGAAGCTACCACTGAAAAATATCTGTCCCCTCTAAGTTTGCGTTTTGTGATGGTTACCTTGAGCATAGAAACTGAAAGCTGCTTCCCCATGCTTGGTTCTGGTTCTAGGGACGATCAGTAGATTAGAGTTGGAGGACCTAAGTGACCTGGATATTTTGTACCGTGATAGCAGATCTCTAATGTACTCTGGTGTTACCCATTCAATTATTTAAAAACCAATAAAAGCACTTTGAAGTCTATTCTCTGAGCTACAGGGAGCCAGTGTAAGGACTTTAGAGCTGCGGTGATGTGTTCTACTTTCCTGGTTCTAGTGAGAACACGAGCAGCAGCATTCTGGATCAGCTGCAGATGTATGATTGATTTTTAGGCAAACCTGTGAAGATACTGTTACAGGAATCAAGGCTGCTAGAGATAAATGCATGGATGAGTTTTTCTAAGTCTCCTTGTGTCATCAGGTCTTTAATCCTAGAAATGTTATTCAGGTGATAGAAAGATGACCTTGTTATTGCCTTTATGTGACCCTGGAGGTTCAGGTCTGACTCCATTATTACACCTAGATTTCTGGCCTGGTTGGTAGCTTCTAGATGGACCAACTGAAATTGTGTACTGATATTTAATCAATCATTTTTGGGTCCGAAGATAAGTACCTTAAGTACTTCAGTTTTGTTTTTGTTTAATTGGAGTAAATTATGGGACATCTAGTTGTTAATGTGCTCAATGCATTTATTTAAGGGTTTGGATGGGTTCAACATCACCTGGTGACATTGAGATATAATGCTGAGTGTCGTTAGCAAAGTTGTGGTAGTTAATAGTATTGGTGGTTATAATCTGGCTTAGTGGGAGCATGTAGATGCTAAATAGGAGGGGCCCTAGGATGGAACCCTGGGGGACCCCGCATGTGATTTCTGCTTTTTGTGATGAGAATTGGCTAATTGACACAAAGAAATTTCTGTTCTTAAGGTAGGATTTGAACCAGTCGAGTGCCGCATCAGAGAGTCCGACCCAGCTCACTAGACTTTCCAGTAATATATCATGGTCAACGGTGTCAAACGCCCTACTGAGGTCTAATAGTACCAGTACTGTGGTTTTACCACGGTCAGTATTTGTATGGATATCATTGAAAACTTTGACAGGGCTGTCTCTGTACTGTGGTACCTACGAAAACCAGACTGATTAATATCAAAGTGGTTGTTCATTGCTAGGAAGCTATTTAATTGTTGGAACACAGCTTTTTCAATTACTTTACCAATAAATGGGAGATTAGAGATTGGTCTTTAGTTTTGCATTAACGTGCTGTCTAGGTTCTTTAGTATTGGTTTGATAAGTGCTGTTTGTAGAGCGTGTGGGAAAACACCTGGCAGGAGGGAGGAGTTAACGTTGGATCAGATCTGCCACGATGACTGGAAGAACTTTTTTAAGAAAACCAGTTGGTAAGATATCCAAGCAGCAGGTGGCAGAGCTTAGTCTATCAATAATTTTATCAAAGCTCAATTGATTTATTGTTTGGAAATCAGTCATTTTCTCTGCATGGGTGTTAATTGGGCTCATAGTTGGTATTGTGATTGAAACTGATGTATTGAGTGATCTTCTGATGTTTATGATCTGGCAAATTCATTACAGGCCCAGATGGAGTTTAATTTAGGTGCTACTGTCACAGGAGGGGTAGTTAATCTCTCCACTGAAGCAAATAATATCCTTGCATTATTATTGTTTCTTTGAAAAATATCAGCGAAGAGTGTTTTTCCCTTGCTTCTCTTAAGGTTACTTGATACTTATTCAGTCTTTCTTACTATATCTCATAATGAATCCGGAGTCGAGTTTTCCGCCATTTTCTCTCAGCACATCGACACTCCCTTTTTTCATTACCTACCAGTAGATCGCTTCTCAACGGATACTTTTTCTTAAATTATGACAGCTTTCACCTTAAGTGGCGCAATCTTATCCATCATGTCTAAGATTTTGGGTAGAAATTCATCTGTCAGTTTGTTTACCGAATGTGAGTTGGTGGATGTTGGGGATTTGGATAGGGTAGGAGTGTACATCAGTTAAAAATTTTTAGCCAAGTTTTCTTTGAGGAACCGTTTTTTAATGATGGTCTTACTGTGATTAAAAATTGTAGTTATAATGGTGCTTTCAAATGAGATGCAGAAATGGTCAGATAATGGAATATCAGTTACAGCGATGTTAGAGATTTTTAAGTATTTGCTAAGAAGTCGGTCTAGAGTGTGTTCTTGGTTGTGCGTTGGTTCATTGATATATTGCTTAGGTCGAAGTTATGGAGAGTGTCGTTTAATGCTTTAATCCCTGTATTTTGGGGATTGTCAGTATGGATGTTGAAATCTCCCACACTTATTAACGGTTCATAATTTATACAAATGGCAGAGCAAAGGTTGTTAAAGTCATTAAAAAAGTTTGTATTAGGTTTTTGTGGTTTATATATGTTTAGAAATAGGACTTTGTGTGATTCATTAGTCTCAACAGCCAGATATTCAAAAGATTCAATTTCACCTAGAGAAACTTTTTTCAGGTTTAGGTAGATGTGGAAAATTACAGTCATTGCCTCCACCTCTTCGGTTTTTTCTGCTCTCACTAATGAAATAATAATTTGCTGGACAAGTCTCTATCATTACTGTTTTTTCATTATTTATAACTATCCAAGTTTCGAAATAGAGCATGTATATCTTGTGTAATGATGAAATCGTTGATTAGAAGGAACTTCACTGATAGAGGTCTGTTTAATGTAGCAGTTATAATATTTAATGTAGCTACCTTAATATTTCTTTCAGTGGTTGAGAGGTTATTTTTGCAAGATATTATTATCTTTGTTTTTTTTAAGTATGACTTCAGTCTGTTTTGTCGTTGAAAAGAAGGAAATTAGAGGACATCCAGACTCTAACTTCCTCCAGACATTCGAACAGGGATTTGAAAGAGCAGGAGTGGCCACGTTTAAAAGGTATATAAACCTGGGTGTAATCAGCATAAAAATGGAAAAAAGCATAAATCTTTCTTAAATACTGAGCCAAGTTGCAATAAATAAAATAACAAAGGGCCAAGAACAAATCCCTGAGGAACCTCACATGTGAAAGGAGCAAAAGAAGATGTGAAATCTTGTACAGTGACACAAAACGATTTTTCAGTGAGGTATGAAATGAATCAGTCCAAAGCAGTGCCTCTCATATCAATGAGGGTTTCTCCACGGGATATGAGGATGCTGTGACTTAGCATTAAATCAAATCAAATCAAGCTTTATTTGTAAAAAGGTTATTAATACAAATACTACATCACAAAGTCCATTTCAGATTAAAATGACTCCACATAAATCACAGTCCGCCTAAAATCGATGTTACATGTAGTGCCTGCAATGCTAAACGTTTCCATATGGAAAAGTACAGCTTATAAAGATATTTATAAGGGATACTACCAACAGTGGCTTCCTGGGTGTCACAATATTGGAATCCTGACTTATCTACGTTAACTATGACTACATAACCTCAAACCCATCTCTGAGTTCTGATATCCAAGTTTAATGGAACCACCAGAAACAAGCTAACATCTAATCAGATTTAAGCTAACAGCAACTCAAACTAACAGATAATCAAATTTAAGATAACAGCAACTCAAAACCAAGCAAACATCTTGTTTTAGTGAAGTTACAAAATAGTCTAAATCAAGTTTTCCATGAATCAGAGTCAGTCATCAAGGTAACGGCACTTCAAAGTCAAAATGACAAGTATTTATGTTTTAATTAGCTTTGTAGCTGAGGCAAAATAAAAGTTAATCAGAGTCAAGCTAACAGCAAGTCAAGCTAACGGCTAATCAGATCTAAGTTAACAGCAATTCAAAACCAAGCAAACATCTGGTTTTAGTAAAGTTAAACAGTAGTCTAAATCAAGCTTACAGTAAATCAGAGTCAGTCATCAAGCTAATGGCTTTTCAAAGTCAAAATGACAAGTATTTATGTTTTAATTAGCTTTGTAGCTGAGGCAGAATAAAAGTTAGAAGGAGTCAAGCTAACAGCAAGTAAGTCAGACTAATTGATTATAATGGTAATAGAAGGAAATGTTAACAATTAATTGTTAACATTCAACCAGGCTCTTCAGCTGAACTAATAGAGAAAATACCAAAATAAACCAGTATTAGAGAAGATTGTTTCATCTAATGGCTTCCATTAAGTGTGATTAACAGTTGAACTTTCCATTGGAGGACATTGTAAAACAAGGATCCCACACCAAATAAGGTGGAAAGTAATTACATAATTAAATCCACTATTTCTATAATAGTTTGATTAACTCAGCTGTGTTTCCTCCTGAAGTGAAAATATAGTAGTAGAAGAACCCAATCCCAGCATATAGAGGCTGAGTGAATGTGGTCTTGACTCTATGGAGGAGAGTCATGGTTTCAGAGACGCTGTAGAAAGAAAGAAAACCTGCTCTATGATCCAGGTACACTCCTACTCTGGAGGAAACTGGACCTGATAACTTGGTTTGGACTTTTTTATTCCTGTATATGTAACTGTTCCTATCACAACGTAAAGCCCAGGAGTTGTCATTAAATCCAAAAGCACATTCATAAGAGTTACCTGCTCTTCTGATTTTCTGATAGGAAACTGCTACTTCAATTCCACTTCCTCTCCACTCTACCTCCCAGTAACAACGTCCAGTCAGACTCTCTCTACTCAACACCTGAATCCAGGAACTGAACCTGGATGGTTAAAAATGGGTTGTTGCCGTGTCATCAAAGTTGCTTTTCTGTCGTCCTCAGACAGCATCAGATATCTGTATGCTGTGTTTGGATCCAGAGTGATGGGTCGAAAGTATTCCAAGAAGTCTTCTCTGGTCTTTGGCTCTGGTCTTAACAGCAAAACGTCCACTTCATTGACCATCAGTGAGATGTTTGTCCATGAGTCTCTCAGGATGTCCTGTAGTTTATCTCTGAGCTCTGACACAGCTGCTGTCACATCCTCAAAGTATCTCAGAGGACGAATCTCGATGCTGGATGAGTTTGTAGAATCACTGAGTGCTGACAGTGAGGGGTAGTTGTGGAGAAACTGGTTGTGATCCTCTGTGTTTGAGAGCTGCTCCATCTCAGCGTCTTTCCTCTTCAGCTCAGTGATCTCCTTCTCCAGCTTCTCCTGAAGCTCTTTGACTCGACTCACTTCAGTTTCCTGCTGAGATCTGATCTGCTGCGTCACATCAGAGCTTCTTTTCTGGAGGTGACGGATCAGCTCAGTGAAGATCTTTTTACTGTCTTTTACTGCTTTTTCAGCAGAGTCATTGATGGTCTCCACCTCCTGATGAAGCAGCTTTACATCGTCCTCTTGGTCGTGGATTCTCTGCTGGATTTGAAGTCGATGCTCTGGGAGCACCTTCTGCTTCTCAGCCCTTTCTACATCCGTTGGGACTGTTTCATGGCCCTTATGTTCATCCATAGTGCAGAAATAACAGATACATTGCTGATCAGTACGACAGAAGATCTTCATCACCTCATCATGACGAGAGCAGATGTTCTCCTGGAGCTTCTTGGACGGGTTCACCAGCTTGTGTTTCTTCAATGGTGGAGCGTCATAGTGAGGTTGGAGGTGATCCTTACAGTAGGAAGCTGGACAAATTAAGCAAGACTTAACAGCTTTCCTCTTCCTCTCAGTGCAGACATCACAGGCCACATCTTCAGGTCCAGCATAGCAGTGATCGGCTGGAGCAGGTTGCTGTCCAGCATTTTTAAACTTTTCCACTAAAGCTTCTAACTTTGTGTTTTTTACCAGAAAAGGCTTTGGTGTGAAGATTTTCCTGCACTGAGGGCAGCTGCAAATTTTCCTCTGATAGTTTCCATCCCAGTAGCCTTTAATACAGCTCAAACAGTAGATGTGTCCACAGGGAATAGTCACTGGATCGTTCAGTAGATCCAAACAAATGGAGCAAAAAAAGTTGCTTTGAACTCCTCTCTGTGGCATTTCAGCCCTCAGAAAGAACTACTCCTCTATGAGTTTCTCCTCCTCATGTATCTGGATCTAGTTTAATAGCGCTTCCAGTGGCTGTGCACTAATAGACAGCACTGCATGTTGGCCACACCTTTATGTTTCCAAGATCTGAAAGCTGGGGAGAATGACATTGGCTGATAAGGAGCTTTTTATGTTTCATAAAAAGAGGAAGGTGGAGCTCACAGGATAGGTAGATAATTAACACTTTCTCAGGGGGCTGAAAACAGCACATAGAGTGGAAAACAACAGCAGTCCAACATCAAGTGATTGTTTTTGATATATACTGTATTTCTACATGACAAATTGTCAGGTGTTTCAGAAAACTAACAGACAGAGACAGGGTTAAAATAGGAACAGTGTGGAGTCTATTCAGTGAGGTTATTTATTGTGTGAAGCCCTTATTCAAGGAGGAAGCTAGCAAACACTGTACATGCTGATTTATAGTGCATTCCTCTTTTAAAAAAAGTGAGTAAAAAGGGTCATTATATTGTCCTAAAAAACGTATTTTGTAAACGGAAAACATCTGAAATACTTGAAAATGGAAACAGAAACCAGAAACATGAAGATGGTAATGGAAAAATACCTTTTCACAGAATAAAAACAGGCCAGAATAGAAATGTTACAGCCGACAATCGGCTCCAGAGTGATCAATGTGAGTCTGGTGTTACCTGTGAGTTCTGCACCTGTCGTGGTTTGGGGTGGAGTCAAACCCAAACAAAGACAGAAAAACCATAATTGAAGAAGGGCTTAGGTGGACAAACAAGAGGAACAATAAAACAGTCAGTGGGTTTGCAGGCAGCAAAAAAAATAATAATAATTGTCTTAATCCAACTGAAATTGGATTTATTAAAAGTATCTGTACACCTTAGCTTGAATGACGTCCAACCAAACTGGAGTTGGAGAAATTGAACAAAGGTACCCAGATATTGCAAATTGAAAATCAAAATTTCTCTGCACGTATAATACAGTCAGGAGAAGCCGAGATATCGGCAGCCTGGGCAATCCCTGTTATGGAAATGTTAGGTAAAATAATAATGTTGTATTATTATTTTCTTAGGGTGCCTTTCTTTATCACATAGTTTAAATGTAATTTCTAAATGTCATTTGGTTTCAGACATATGTTCCTTTGGTATGACACCCTGTTCTTTAAAGATGCTAACGAAGTTTGACTGAATAAAGAGAGACTGCAGGGGGATGAGCCTTTGAGACCAGGACAGATCAGGAGACTGAGAGCTGTGAGACTAGCTGAGAAGCTGAGACGAGAAGGAGAGCAGAGAGACACGGTCGGCTCTTTCCTTACACTTTTTCTCCTGGTCTCCCTCTGCAAAATTTTTTATTTTTTCTCCCTCTGCAGAGCTCAATTGATTGCAATTTCTCTCCGACCCCTGTGTGTGATTCTTTCTAGGTCAACCACTATTTTTTACCCAACAATCCCCCTTTGGAAGGTGAAGAGGTCCCCCAAAGCGGGAACAGCAACAACAGACCGAGCAACAACGAGTGTAACACAATCAAACAGTAAGTTACTTACAAAGTGTTGTGTGCCACAGTGTTGCTGTTGTCCATTTCTTTTATCATTTGGCATTTCCTACTAATATTCAATCTGTTCCACTGACTTTAGCATGCTTTTACTATCTGTGTGACTCTAGTCCAACAGGAGAACGTCAGCCTGAACAGGCCCATGACGCCACCTAGTGTTCTGGAATTGAACACACTTCATTCAGTCATAAAATTTTCTGAGTGAAATGTAACCTGGCTAAGCTATTAGTCCGTTTACTGCCAAAAGGTTGATTTAGATGTGTCTGTAGACGTACTGGTTGATGAACTGCACTAGCTTCCTGTCCAGTTCAGAGTGAATTTTACGGTGCTTTTATTTGTTTTTAAATCTTTAAACAGTCTTGCGCCTGTGTCTATATCTGAACTTCTTTAGCCTTGAGTGGATCAATCTTGCTTGCTGTTTTTGTTTTTATTGTTTTCTTTATTGATGCTGATATTGTGACGTTTTATGGTTTTATTAGTTTTGTTCTTCTTGACCTATGTTCTTACTGTGCAATAGAGGATGACACGGGAATCAAAAGTCGCTCCCGTCCCGTCCCGATCACGTGACAGCCCGCCCAAAAAAATCTTGTACTGAAAAAATCCCGAGAGAAAGACTCCCGTCCCGACCCGAATCCCGTAGATTAGTAATTTACCTCCTATGGCGCTCGCTCCCTCCGCCCCCCTTTAAACCATAGCGTAGCACAGTATCAAAGATCATCTATTTTGCTTTATCCGCCATCTTTAACCATATCCTGCATTCTCGTTATTTGGCCACCTTACCACGTCATGAATGGATTCGTCTGACTACCAAACTATTAATGCTGCGTTCGAGAGCCCATCCAAACCATTGGGACTTCTACCTGAAATGCACTAGCTCCCACTTCTAAGCGTTCGAAGCAATCGAAGTGGAATGTAAACAGAAAACATGGACGACCGCCGCGCTAAACAGATAGTCGCTTTGTTTATGAAGAGGCATGCTAACAGATAATAACGACATTCACACCATAATATGAAAAACAATTTGTGTTAAAATTACAGTGCCTAAAACAACACTACAAGCAGAGAAGTACAGTTTATGGCCTATTCGTTCAAGTTTTACCTCTCAGGACATGAGACTCCGTGGGCGCCCCCATTATCCTCCGACTTATTTTTGGTGAAGTCGGGGTACGTCGAACTACCCCGAGTTCGCAGGTAGGAGGTTCCACTTCGACAGGCATTCCAGTGCACTTTTTCTATTTGGAGGTAGGATAAGTCCCATGTCCCACTGGTCGAATGGGCTCTCAAACGCAGCATAAGATACACGCATTTTCAGTCGGATATCATATGCTTACCAGTTTATCCAGGTGGTTCAGTTTTGGTGCGTGCCGTGTAGTAGACCCGATGGAATTCAACTAAAGATAGATGTAAAAAAAATAAAATAAGAAAATTCTCATTTCTGGTTTCCCGTCCGATCCCGTGGATTTTTTCTTGTCCCGTCCCGATCACGTTACCGACAGTGAAATTGACTCCCGTCCCGCGGGAATCCTGCAGGAATCCCGTGACCCGTGGGAATCCCGAAAAATTGTCACCCTCTACTGTGCAACACTTTGGTCAGCTATGTTTCGTTTAATTAAAGTGCTATATTAAAACGTTGGTATGGTATGAAAATATCAGGATAATCTGGTAAAAAGAATTATACCTCAAGTACATTTTATGAAATATACTTCTTTGCACCAAATTGGAACCGTTGTAGGTATACTTTAAACAAATTTTTCGACTGTTTAGCACAACTGAATATAAGCTGCACCAGCTAAATAAATAAAAAAACAACCTTTTTTTGCACATATATTGGCTACACCTGAATACAGGCCACACGTTCTCATGTTGTAACATGCAACATTTACACAGACAGACAGTACACTGAGGATTTTTTTTATTACCTCCCGGAGGCAATAAAAACCCTCCGTGTACTTTCTTTCAGTGTAAATAGACAGCACAGGAAGGATTTATTTTTACTACCTCCATCAGGCATTATTTTTTGTGCCCCTCTGTCTTTCTCTTTGTATGTTAGCTATGGAGGTATTTTATATGCAAATAAAAGACGTTTCATAATTATTGCACCAAAGCTTAGAATACAGTTTTCACTTTATCTTCATGATTTTTAGTTTATTTTCACAGTTGCAATGTCTCCAGAATTTAAGGTCTGTGTGGGAAACTTGCAAAATATGCAGTAAGGAGATCAGAAATGAATATAAGTTCAACTTTGGTGAGCTTCTAACAATGTTTGTGTTGTTTTAGACATCCAAAACATACCTGAAGACTTTGTCATTCACTTAGCTGTGGTTCTTTTTCCCAGCAGAGGTCCCAGAAATTAACCCAAGCACTGTGAAAAATTGTGAGGGAATGTTTTAATTAAAATATAAATAATTAATAATTATATAATGACTGGATATAAACTTCTTCTGAAACACTCTAAGTGGCTCCAAACTTGTCTAGGTGAGTAAATGAACTTAATAAATGCGAAAAATCTAATGATTTTCTCTTGTAGCAACAGTAAGACTGGAATCAAATAAATTTAAAACAAATAAAACTAAATCACAATAGAACATAAAAAGTTTAAGCAAATCTAGATATTTAAAGCCTGGCGAAAAGGTGCGCTTCAAAACTACTTTTCAAAAGTATAATTCATGCAAAATATTGATTTGGATCATAAAAATAAATGCAAGAGCTGCAGGTGACACAGCGTTGATGCAGCAGCGAGCCTGACATAGAAAAAGAATCTTCAACAAGTGCCAGCGCATCCATTGTGCAGAATTATGCTAGGACGCTGCAGCATATTTGTTCTTCCCACATTCACCAATACATGCAATTGCTATAAAATCTGAAGACATGCATATGAACATAATTCTTAAATGCAACATAATTCTCATTTTTATTCTCTGTTCCTATAGATGGGACAAGGGAGAATTTTGTGTGTTGGTTGTGTTCGTCTGTATGTGCAATGCTCTACAAGTCTGAAAATGTGGCTTAAACTCACAATTCACAAATTGTCAGTGTCCTCCGTGTCCAAAAAGTGCGCAAGCAAGCTCCTTAGTGAGCTTAAAGTTGTGCACAGACCCCAGAACATTCACACTTAGCACTGTGGGTCCTGATAGCTATATTGTGATCCTGTGGCTGTACATCAGACATTCAGAGCAGATTAAAATCGCTAAAACGTTCCACAAACTCATCAAGACATAAAACATCAAAGCCGTCTGTGATAAAGGCAAGGCAAGTTTATTTGTAGAGCACAATTCATACACAATGTAATTCAAAGTGCTTCACAGTTGCATACATTAAGAAAACAGATAAACAGAAAAAAACATCAACCTAAGAAATAATTAATTACAATAAAAAGCAATAGTGCAGATACAATACTTTCAATTGTCATATGCACGGGTAAGAAGAACTGTTTTCAGCCTGAATTTAAACATTGTTAGAGTTGAGGCTTCTCTCACATCCTCATAAAGACTGTTCCTTATTTTAGCTGCCTGAAACTGAAATGCAGCCTCGCCTTGTTTATTGTTGACTCTGGGTACCACCAGGAGACCCCTCCCTGAAGTTCTCAGGGCCCGAGATGGTTCATATGTCTCTAACATGTCAGAGATGTACTTTGGTGCCAAACCATGAAAATACTTGTACACAAGCAGAGCTGTTTTAAATTCTATTCTCTGAGCGACAGGAAGCCACTGCAGAGACCGGAGCGCTGGACTAATATGGTCGTATTTCCTGGTTCTGGTCAGGACTCGAGCAGCAGCGTTCTGGATGTACTGCTGCTGTCTAACAGCTCGTTTAGAGAGGCCATATTAAATAAATAAATAAGTAAATATTAATAGAACAATTAGGCGCCTCTGAATCGCATAAACAGGGAGCTGAAATTGGCTTGTGGTAATAGTCAGATAAAGGCTAAAGGGCAAATCCGCCCAGTTTCTACCAACCTGAGCAGCTTTAATCTGCTCTAGTTTAAAAACCAAAATACCTTGATTCTTCAAACCGGAAACTGATTTCTCTACACTAATAGCTGCATTAGTCAAAGCCAGTTTTGGAATGTGAGGCGCCACAGAGTAAAAGCTATCTGGCCCGAACACAGGATCGTTACCGATGGAATCCATGTCTTGTTAGGTTGGAGGTGTGTCATACTATTTCAATTTTCAGATGATAGATGAGCTTATTGAGATGTTAAAACCCCGCTAACTTCTCCACAGCTTTCCCCCTGATCTGTGTGCTGTGTGATCTTTATTTATTTAGGGGCGATTGTGGCTCAGGAGTTGGGTGTTTGCCGTGTAATCAGAGGGTTGCCGGTTCAAGCCCCGGTTCTGACGGTCTCAGTCGTTGTGTCCTTGGGCAAGACACCGACAGCCTCACCTCTGTCAGTGCGCCCCAGGGCAGCTGTGGCTACAACGTAGTTGCCATCATCAGTGCGCGAATGTGCGTGAATGGGTGAATGACTGAATGTAGAGTAAAGCGCTTTGGGGTCTGTAGGGACTGAGTAAAGCGCTATACAAATGCAGGCCATTTACCATTTATTTAGTGGAACTAGAGTCAAGGGGGTTAAATATAAATGCCTTCCTCACCTTTCAGATTTATATTCTGTAAATAACTACAGAAACTATGTTTCCTTTTCCTTCCTCTTTATAAAAACTTTATAGATATTGTGTGACAATGTAGACAAATGTGCAAAAGTTCAACAATAGCAACTATATGGAAAATAAATAATACAAAAGTATATCGTTATGTGATGTTTTTCCTCACCATACATGCTTTATATATAGTGACCCCGTGTCTGTTCATCTCCAACCTGAACGTGTTTGTTTTGCAGTATAAATCTATAGACTACACGTGTGTGTGTGTGTTCATGTATGTTGGCGTGTTTTCGTGCAGTTCTAACCTGCAGAAGGCAGCTGGAAAACATCTCTGATCCACGTCCCAGGAGGCTCTGCATCTTTCCAACAACACGCTGCAGAATCCCCTCAGGTAGCCACAATAACTCACAAAAAAAACAAGCCGACTCCAGCGGAAAGAAGTATGTGTTTGGCACTGACACATCCATTATAAATATAGCAAATATATTTGGGTTATTTTAATTTTTCCTGCCTTTTTCTTACTTCCTCCTTCACCTCTCTGTTCCTTTCATTTTTACGTTTTCTCCTTCAATTGACTTTTTAATGTATTTTTTTCCCTTTCATCTTCTTTTCCATCTATTCTGAACTTTGGCTTAATTTTGTTCTCAACCATTATACCATTATCCCATTTCCTTTTCTATTACCTACCTCTTCACATCCCTATTTATTTTATTAGCAAGGCGTTTTCCCATTCATTTTCGTTTCCTTTATCCCTGTGTCGCCTCAAATTAAGATAAAACCCAAAAAACCACCAGAATGTTTCCAGGAAGCAGGAGGAAAACAATTGCACACATGTTGAATACTAACAAGCCAGAGAAGCAGGATGTTGGGGGGAATTTGGCTTCTGTTTTCTTAATGAAGCTCAGAGAAAGATGCACACGCCTCCTACGTGTTTGCTTCTTGTTCTGGACGCCGAGCCCGGTTCTTGTTGCGTAACGTTATCTGCCCCACTCTCCCACCAACTCCCACGTACCAAAACACAAAGCTTTGCAGCGAAGTTCAGACAGGAAACGTGTGGGAAGAGGCTGGGTGTTAAAATAAATATATAAATGAAAGTCCTTTTTTACTACTTTTCATTCAAAATCTACTATAAATCTTTGATTTTCCATAACAAAACGTTTTCTATGTACTGGTAGCCAGGCAAAATGTGCTCAACTTAAGGTGAGGTTTATTTTAACTGCTAATGGAAGCAATTAAAGTTGGGTTCAGTCGTTTTGAATCGTTTCTCATAGATTCAGAAACGACCCGCATTTCTGAATAAAACTCAAAGAAGATATTCACTAAACTTGTATTTATTGGTCAGTATTTTCCGTTGCATTTTATTGCTCTGACTAACCAGAATTTGAGTCTCTAGATATTTTCTCCTCAAATTGTGTTGCCAGGATGGATTATTCTGCATACTTTAGCAGGATACCATCCATATTTATGCACATTTATAAAAAAAATAAAGCCTGTAGAGAAATGTGACAGACGGATAGAGGGAAATATTCACAATATTCTCGATGTTAATGCAGGTTTTATAAAGAGCAGAGAATTTCAAGTGAGGGGGGCACTTTAAGGCAAGGCAAGGCAATTTTATTTGTATAGCATACTTTCAACACAAGGCAATTCAAGGTGCTTTACGTGATTAAAACTGGAACACAGCGCAAATTTGTCTGGTGATCAAAATACAAAAAAGCAATTACAATAAGACAATAGTGAAGACAGTACAACAATGTAAGCACAAGCAGGTAAAAACAGTTTTTATTCACTAACTGATTTTGCTGAAAAGCTCACAGTTCTTCCTTCCACTAAATGATCTTGCTGAAGAAGCTCACAGCTTAGTTGGCTTTAAGTTAAGCCAACTATAGAGCCACTCATCATTTATTGTTTCGATGCTTTAGCAGTTTTAAATTCTGCATTAGATAGGTGGTTTACATTCTGTAAGATTCAATAAATCACAATATGTGTTCTTATGAGGTTCCTTTGTCAGATTAAAAGTACTTTTTGAAATCCTTTTATAAAACAGCTACTAAACATAATTTTTGTTCAGCTCGTATTGCTATATTACAAGGTTTTTAATTGATTCAGTATAATATTCTATTCTTAAATGTCATCTGTATGCAGAAAATGATCATGATTAACAGAAATAAAAGCGCTATGTGTCATTAATCTATATGCTTTTCTGAAATAAATTAAGTTTTCAATAGTATTCTGAATTTACTGAATTCGTTGGAGTCTGAGCTGCACTAGATATTATTTGTTTGATCAATTTTACATCTCGTGCTACAAAAATAGAACATGCATTACTCAAGCTGTTTGTTGGCACAATTTAAAAAGAAAAGCTATGTTATGGGGAGAGTCTATGCATAATAACTTAGAGTTTTTACTTTCTCATGTTTAGTTTTTGTGCTTTTTGTCATTCAGAACCTTGAAGCAAACTGTAATCAGCTGTAGATTCAGAAAAGAACACCCATTTAACGTTGCCTTCAAACCAAACAGTGCTGTTAAAATGTTTCCTTTATACACAGGGCACAGAAAAAACTAAACCAATTGTCAATTATTCCCATATGGACATATTTATAACTTTAAATGTGTTTCTTATATAGTGTTCAGCTGGTGCGTTTGTTTCCCTGTGAGGCCCATTGGGCCAGCAGGGGGCCGCACCATTTAACACATCATCTTAAGACACTTTACAGAAAAGTTATTTTGACATAATCAGACAACTCTGCAGTTCGCATTGAGTCATTGACTCCATGGACGAAAATGAAGCAATCACAGCAAACCCTTACGCTGAGCAAGCATGTAACGACAGTGGAGAGGAAAAACTCCCCACTACAGGAAGAAACCTCAAGCAGAAACCAGAACCTGGCCCAGTACGAGCGCCCATCTGACACGACCGTCTGCGGGTTTGAGAAAACGGAGCAGAGACACAAAACGAGGCAGTTTACCTACATTTTCTTAGTTGAGTGTAGCTAATGGTAGTGTGTAGCTACTCCAGCTAAAAACTAAATTGTTTAGCGGTGCCTTGGAGTAATGTTTTCATTGATTTGTATGGCTGTTTTTGATTCATCTTGTAATGGTTTTATCTATCTGTACTGTTGTTTTTATTTCTTCTTCTTCGTTACTTGTTATATATTCTGTGTTTTATGCTTTATCGCTGTTTGTACTTGAATTATCCTGTTACTGAAAGCGTGCTATACAAACACAATTGCATTGCCTCAGGGCGCATAAAATAAATTGTATTTTTGATGCGATGCAAGGGCACCCTATATCGCATGATGTCCTGGGAGACTGCCCATTCGGCTATTATAAAAAAAGCCACTGGTCCTATGCGAAAGACCCAGAATATTGTTGTTTCGGAAGAAGAGCTCAATCTCCGGACCTCAAGGCGTTTTCACATTTGTGGCCGTGCCAGAAAACGGCCAGAGAAAATGCAAAAAAAAATTTCTGTTCACATGGCGCGGATCTCGGTCTGTACTGGAATCCAGTGTTTTAGGCCGTTTTCACATGTGTGGCCGTACCAGAAAACGGCCAGAGAAAATGCTAATTTTTTCTGTTCACATGGCACGGATCTCTGCCCGTATTTGAATACAGTGTTTTACTACAAATAAACAGCAGGTGGCGGTATACAAATAAGTCTGTACTTCTCCAACAAACAAGGGAGTGAGAAGTACCGACGTCATAAAACGAGCGACAGGCTAGAATGTAAACAAACTGGTCTACTGGTCAGCTGCTACCTGAAGCCATCTACAGGGTGAGTGTTGTAATAAACCCACCGTTTTGTAACCTCCTGTGTGGCTGTGGGATGCTTGAATCGCATTTTTTTTTTTATGGTCGCGAGGTGATTCTGTTATTTGCGTCGGCAGTGTCGTCATTTCGGCGTGGAGCGTGTCTGTTGTGTCAGGTACGGCCAGAGTACTGCTTGTGTTCACTTGAGCCGTATCCACTCGTACCTGGACTCCAATACTACCTCCAAGGCAGGTCTCTCTGGCCGTATCCTGGCACGGTCCAGGCTGTGTTCACATGGTACGAAATAAGTGGATTTTGACCAAATACGGTACCAGTACAGTACCATGTGAAAACGCCCTAAGTCCCAGGGCCTTAAACAAATTTCGACTAGGGGGCCTTTCTTGCTGTTAACACCCCCCGACAACAACGTTTCAATCCAGATTTGGTTTAATCAGGGAGTGGAGGCCCAGTATACTTGGCGGAGCATAAAATTAATCGAGAATAATTGGTTAATATTTTCTGAGATAGTCTGAAGCTCAAACACAGAGAAAAAAACTGCAATTGAAAAAAATATATATGTAATAAAATATCTAAATAACATATGTTTTAAATATTGTTTAAAATATATTTATTTTAAATAAAAAGATTTAATAACAATGATATTTTTAATCCAAAACAACTATGTTGATAAAATTAGTTACAAAGAAACTTGCTTTGTTCTTTAAATCTTAAATAAAAACTTTAGACAACTGAAAATGTTTTAATGAATCTATACTGAAACAAAATTAAACCGAATTTAATGATATTAACATTTCCAATAACATTTTTGAACTATAGTTTATGTTCAATTTTAACATTTATGGGAGGCCCCTGATGGTTTAGGGGCCCTAAGCAGCGGCTTGCTTTGCTTCTGCCTTGGGCCGATTCTGCTCTGTCCAAAACAAAACCTCCAGCAGAACCTTCAGGGTTTCTACATTAAAGAAAGTAAAACGTTAAGTCCTATGGTCGTGTATTGGTAAGAATCTGGTGATACGATATGTGTCACAATATATATGGGGGGGGGGTATTACATGATGTATTGTAATGAAATACTATGAGGAATACTATATATTGTGAATTTTAAAACTGAATTTAACTGTAGAAAACACTCCATCCTGTTTCATTCATTTCACATCCAGTTTTATTGCTAGATCAGGTTGATCCAATGGAACGAAGAGAAGGAATACAGCCACCAACTACCAGTCCTACTTTTAATTTTACAATAGGAAATACTGTCATTATTAATGCTTCAATTCAAATTCTTAAAAGTAAAAATCGTTACTTTTCTTTTGAATGTCGATGTAACGTTGTGACATAAAATACGACGATACATTTGCGTATCGATATATCCTTACATCCTCATTAATAACGGGAGAACGTTTAGTTGTTGGCAGGAAGCTGTCACGGCTAAACACGACGCCAGCCCAGGTTTAGCTTCTGTGGTGATAAAAACACAAGTTAATACTTAAAGTAAAATCAAATATCTGTGTTTAAAATATTTAGAATATAAAATGGAAAACAGTGGTCAGAGTCAAAGAAATTGACAACTGATTACTACATGTTTTTATTTCCTATAGTAAGTACTCCTGACACACTGCTAGTGTTAAGCCGTTATTCTTGCTCTTAACCATGTCTGCTGTATTTTTATTTGCTATAGAAAGTACCCCTGGCTTAGTGAATTTATGTTTCTTTCTCTCTACTTCCTATCCTCTCAACTTCCAGCTCGTTCGCTTAAATCGGGTCTGGTTCTGCTCCAAGGTTTCTTCCTGTAAACGACTGATCGAGACCAGCTGGGCTTCATTATAAGGTTAAACTCCTACTAATCATGTAGTAAGATCTAAATATGCAAATATGATTAGATTAATTTTAGATTGAATATAAATTGAAAACTGATATAAACTTGAATCACAGTAAAGACCAGCAGACCACTTTTGTTTTTTTATTTATTACAAAACTCATGTTTATTGATTCATATTCATTCATCCAGTTCTTTTTTTTCATTCAACCAGGACAATATTTTCTCTGTTTTTGTTGTTGTTTTTATAATAAAAAGTTCATTATGTACATCTTCTCTTTTATTTACACTATTTCACAGAATACGATCGTCAGAGAGCCTCACACCTGCAAAAGGTCAACCCTCCTGCCTGAAATACCACTTGTTGCTGGGGTAAGAAACGGTCCAAACTCTGCCTACTGGCTGGAAGAGTTGCCTGGCAACAGCGGCTTATTGAATTAATGTCTGCAGCCAGGAACTGATTTAAATTATTTATCCTTTTTTTTTTTATGTGTTTCAATAGCCGAGGAAAAACATGGTCATTAACGGGGTGGAGAGGGTTTCACATCATAAAACTCAAAACGGAAATTAATTATAAGGGAGTAAGTAGGGGTGTTAGAGAGGTTCAGCTTTAACCAGTTTTCTCCTCTGTATCCTGACTGCTAAAGGAAGAAAGTCTGAAAAGCCTTGAGGATTTGAAAAAAAAAAAAAAGACTACCTGCTATCTGCATTTCTAATAATTTCAGGTCAAAATGTGGCTTAACATGTCGCACAAAGCAGGTCTCTGGGGTTCAGTAGATTAAATATAAACCCAGTTAACTTGGATTATCGGGGGATCAACATATAGACGGACCTAATCAGGGTTCAGCAGGGAAAACGCATTGATAACTAGACAAAAACAGCATCAATACTGACTAAATGTGTATAAAAACATGAAAGCTTTTTAAACTCAATGATGAAATCCCATGACATCGAACAAATGTGGTAGATATGATTCTCTATATGAACTCTTTCATCAGTCTTACAAATAAACCTATATTTTTTAATTGGTGCTTCTAAAAAAGAGCGCAAACCTAAGTTGCATAAGATAATTCATAAAAGCAGAGTATCAAGAAATATAATCTGATCCCCTCCGCTGTTTAATGTTTTCAATCTACCTAAAATCCCTCCCCTTGCTTTGCAAATCGTGTTACACATACAGCTGTTTTTATCTTCCAATGTCAAAGTTGGTAACGTTCAGGCGCGTCTGGAAAAATTAACAATAAAAAAAGGAAAGTATAAATATTAAAAAATAATGCTAAATATAACAAGTCTTGTTATGTTTTTTTAAAGTTTTAGTTGGTATTTTGGTTAAAAAAAAAACATTTCCAAAGTTGGCAACTGAAGAAGTAGTTGATCGCAACTTTTTCATTTTTATAACTCTTTATCAAATAATAAATGTGTCTTGGCTAATAAAAAGGAAAGAAAAAAGGCAAAAGGTGATAAATGCATTCTGTTTTCATAAGCTCTCCTCCTCCTTCTTTCCCGCCTCTGGATTCATTACATTTAAAACCACGTTTTGAAGGCTAAATAAAATAAATCGGCGCCAGTTGAGGGAGAGAAAAGGGGTGCAATAATCTGTTTTTACTCACGTGAATTATGTTTTTATTGTTCGACCTTGGAGAACAGGATGTTAAATGTTAGCGCTAATCAGAATCACATGAAAAAAAATGGAAATAAAAGATAACCATCAAACTTGGAGTGGAGAAGCTTTTATAAATTAATCTCAAATTATGAATGACGTCAACACAGCTATGGGCTAAAAAAGCTTCCCTCCGTTAGCAGCATTTGATTCAATTTAAGGACAGCAAAGAGCAACTTGTGGAGTTAACCAAGAATGGTTGCTATGGTGATTCCCGCCTTTTTTGGGGGAGGGGCGGCGATTTTGCCTCAAATAAATAGCTGCTGTGTGAAAAACATAAATCATATCCAACATATTTTTTGACAGTGATCGGAGGAATATATAGTGGATTTTGTTTTGTTTTCAACATTTTTTAAACATACGTGAAGTTTAGGTGAGCACACTCGCCACTCTAAGGTGATTTGACAGAAAACTGTGAATCCTACAGTAGTGGGAGACACACAGGCTGAAAGGGGACAAAAGTACCAACGTTTTGATGTATAACTTGTATATGTGGAGTTGAAACTCCAGCCATCAGATCAGTTTAAATAAACAAAGTTTCAGAAAATGTCACAGGTTAGAGCGTGACATCATCACAATGAGACAAACACTCAAAAATAAAGGCAATAAAAAGTTATTTAGCTACAGTTTAAGCACCATTATTAGCACCTTATTTTATGAGTACGGATTTTACCATTTTACTCATCCTTATTTATTCGTATGGATGTTTTTTAATTTCTTTTAGTATAAATCAGAAGTGCTGCTACACAATTTTGTTGAAAGGGCTTTTTGACAACAACGATAAACTTGTATCAGGTTATCTTAAAAAGTATTTTTAAAAATGCAGATAAAGACAATTAAAGTCCAGCTTTCTGTGATAT
The DNA here is from genome assembly GCA_028564705.1 of Apricaphanius iberus. Classification (NCBI taxonomy): domain Eukaryota; kingdom Metazoa; phylum Chordata; class Actinopteri; order Cyprinodontiformes; family Aphaniidae; genus Apricaphanius; species Apricaphanius iberus. The sequence continues at coordinate 43,713 of JAPXFQ010001873.1, read as the reverse complement.
GTTTACACGTTGAAAGGCGTTTTCAGTGTAAAATATGGAGAAAGGTGGATTTCTTACTCTGTACATGTTTTATTTTGTATATTTTGTGGAGCACTTTGGGTGATTGTGATGCGTTTAAAAGACTATATGACTCAAACCTTTTCTTTCGTTGGGAAATTTTTATCAGTATTTTTGCGAACTTCGAAGTATGAAATGTATCAAATGTTATTATACACTCAGCTAATCCATTTCAGAGCAACTGAAAAATATTTAAAATAGAATCTGTGTTTGATCAACTCTACTGCTATATAGAAGATGTAAAAACTCTTCACTGGACTCATTTAGATTTGTTTCTTTGTTTTTCCTTTGCTTCCATTCCACCAGCAACACATGAGCGCAGGGATTATCGGTTTCATTTCTAGTACTTCTGAAGAATGTTTTAAGTGCTGCAGCTGTTGCAGATGTGAGGCTCTGGTTGTGGGTTTTACGGTTTGTTCTCCCTCTTCTCGTGATGGGAAAACAGTATTCCCTCAAGCAGCTTCAGTTGTTCCCAACATGTAACATTCCTGCAGAGGGCCAAACCTTGACCATCTCAGTAAAGGACCTGACAAAAATCACAGCAGGCTGAAAACACATGGCAGATGAGGTGACTCGCCTCTCTGACTGTTGCGGTTTGGTAGATTTGGTTAGTTTAAACAGCATCTTCACCTCCTCACTGGGTGCAGCAGCAAAAACAAAAGGAGCGAAAGCCCTCTTTCCTCTTGCGACGGCTACATTCAAAGCCATCCAACTGAGATAAATCTGTTTGTGTGTCAAACATTCATATATATTACATCCATTATTCAGTCACTTTTTGATTCATTGTCCAGCAGCAAGTATTTCCGTCCGTCTGTCTCTGTCAGCCAATCGGGTGATGTTGTAACATTCACAGCTGACTGATTGGTTCAGTCAGGACTTTGGTCAACGACAACAACAAAAAAATATAGTCAGAGTGTCTGTAGCTTCGCCATTAAAAACAAATCTCCTCCCCTCCGTTCCGTCTGTTCGTCCTCTCTCTCATTTCAGGTCTGTGTCCTTCTTCACGTAGTCCAGGTCAAAGTCCAGGACGAGTAGTTTGGTGTCCTCGGTGCCGTTCCTGCTTCCTGCGGCGCACACAAGCCGGGTGTCGGACGCTCTGATTCGCCACACCACACCACCTGAGGAGCATCGTAGAGGAGAAAACCCGAGTTATTGGATTTTCTGCTGGAACCCTGGGCCATTTTCCTCTAGTATTGACCATAAAACACCAACAGGTACCCCTCAGGGATCATTATTTGGCCCATTATTTGGCTTAACACCTTTTTATGATGACGGCAGAGCTGGGACAGAGCAAAACAACAAAGATGCTGGCGGATCCGGAAAGGTCTTTGTTTGAAATGGTTTTGCTGTCAACAGTTTTCTCTAAAAGATGAGCAGATGGAGTCACTTATAGTGGAATTTTTAAATTGTACCTGATTTTTAGCTAATTTTGTGTTTTCTTACTCATCCTGAGAATTTTGGAGCCACTCTAAGTTGTTCAGCAGTATTTATATTTACTTCCTCCATCAGCGGACATCCGTAGAAAGGGGAGGGGGGAAGGTAGGACAAATTTCGCTTGTAATTTTACCACGTTTATATTCCCCTTGGACTTACGAACGCCTCTGAAGTGCTTCTTGATTCGTTTCCGGGCCGATATGGACGTAACACACAATTACACTGCACCAGGACTGCTGAACCCCCCCCCCCCCCAGAATTTTCCTTCAACAGTCCTGCTGCCGTTTAAATGTGTATTACGTCGGAATCAAAAGGCACTTCCGAGGCGTTCGCAAGTCAAAGGGGAGTATAAACATGGTAAACCAAACAGTGTTTTAGACAGATTAAACCGTATTACCTTTACCTTTTAAAATGAGCACTGATTTGATTTGACTAATAATATATTACCAAGATATACACAAACAGAACAATTTTTTTTTTTTATATGATCTTGTATAGTTGAAAGGGCCACATAAAGTGCTATGGAAGGCCAGATTTGGCCCCCGGGCCTTGAGTTTGACACGTGTGATTCAGGGAATAAGGAAAACCAGACTAAAAAATAACTTTTATCACACCATTGACTTTTTCTTCTTCCGGCCAGAAAGGGAGGAGACTTAAGCCTAGTTTATGCTTCTGTCTTTTGACGGAGACCGATTGACGCAACGCCATTATCCGTCAACGCAAGGGCTCTCCGTCACCTACGCAATGACGCACTGAGTAGAGGCCCAAATTTTAACTATCCGTCTCCGTCAACAGATAGCGTATGCATCTGATTGGTTAGTTTCAGTAACAGCCACAGATTGCATCACCAAAACGGGGCTCTATAGTCGCTGCAATCAGTAGTTAATGCAGTGTTTGGCCACTATATGCTTCATATTGAAAGGATAATTTATCTAATCTGTACCTTTGGCGATTTTGAACACAAGGAAGTGTAGGAAAACAACAAAACGGCTGCTGTGTTTTGTTTCCATGTGTTTCTAGAGTATTCTATAACCCGCATTTCTAGTAAAAAGCTTTACAGCTTAACCAAAATGTACTTTCTGTCGTTCATCGCTCCTTGAGGAAGAAATGCGTTCACAAGCCTAGAAAAAAACAGAAGCGGCGCTTTGTGTGATATTAGGCAGAGACGACATGAAAACTTAGCACCCCTTGCTGTCCTGGTTGAGCAACGCAGAAAAAAACAATAGAGAATGGAGTGGAAGAGCGGAGTACTATAAACAGAAAACGTCTCCATCAATACGTCTGCGTCTGAGTTCAAATTTGCGGTCGGAGAAGCATAAACTGGGCTTTAGGCTCCCTGTGAATACGTCACGTTGTCCGTTTTAGTTTGCTAGGAACCAATTCTTTCATGGTGAGGATAAGGAATTTGGTTTAGATTATAAACATCCATATTTGTTTCGTAAATCCTGACCTGATCCCCGGCTCTGTAGCGCCACCACGTCCCGCAGCCAGGCTCCGGTCCGCAGGTCCCACAACTTGACGGTCCCGTCGTCTGAGCTGGACAGAACCAGGCCTCTGCAGAACTGGAGGCATGTCACTGCAGACTGGTGCTTATTGGGACCTAGAAGAAGGACAGAAAGTCAATACACGTTTTTAACGTCCGCGCCGTGCTAGCTTCACATCCCGCTGGGATCTTTTTTTTTAGTTTGAGTATTTCCGGCTTACAGACGGTTCAAGTTCCATTTTTCTGCGTCTCAATTTTACTTCACATAGCTCACCTTGCAACGTGTGAAGACACTGTCCCGTCCGGATGTCCCAGACTCGTACGGTTGAGTCGGCGTTCCCGGACACCAGGATGTTGTCCCGCAGCTCCATCCCACTCGTCAGCGACTGGTGTCCAGTCAGCGTGTGGACACACCCGCCTAAAGACAAGATTTAGGACAGACAGGAAAATTAAATCTATTACATTTAAACGTTTTTTTATTAAGCCTGGTTTGTGGAGGAAGATATTCGAAGCTAACTTAGCATCCACTTGGGGGTACTAAACTATCAAATCTGGCACATAACTAATTCTGAGACACTGCAAACCTAAACTTCTGATTATTCACCCATTGAAAATATTTATTTAGTCCTGTAATAATAATTTAATCACTTTTTGTCACATTACGAGCCCAGAATACGTGATGATTTATAGTGAAGAAGGAAAATAACAGTTTTCAAGTCTTTAATAAACTATTATTTGATGTTTATTTCTTGCGTTACGTCTTTTGTTTTTATAATCCTTTTGGAGCTTGAATTACTGTTAAATTTGTGACATATTTATGGTTATGTTAGTTATATTTTTGTGTGTTATACTGTATGTTCTTTTTAAAAAGTTGAATCTAGCAAGAATAGTCTTTACTTTTGTAAAGAACAAGGATGCTTAAATAATACAGACAAACATGTTTTTAAGGTTTTTACAGATAAAAATCTGTACTTAATTTTTGCGAAACAAAATACACTGTGTTACTTATCCTCTCTAAATACTGTGTATCACTTTTACATGTCCTCCAGGTAAATCGTTTAACCATATATTTGTGTCTGATAGGGCAGAATTCCATATAGATGGAGATAAGGATGAGGCTGATTCAGTCTCCGTAGGAGTTTTTCAGATATTTATTAGGACCTGAACAGAAACCCATCTCTTGGGAAATTGCTCTCTACCCATCTAGACATGAGTGTGACTCCCTCTCTGCGAGTTCTGTGAACTTATATCAGAGTGAGCTACTCTACAGTCCTAACAATGACAGAAATGTCCTTCAGTTGATCCAGAGTAGGTAAAATATCAATACGTTTCCTCCAACTTCAGCGTCTAAGTCCCAAGCATTATAACATATTCTCCGGATGCCTTTACTAATAATTACTAAAAATTAAAAAGAACTAATCTTGAAATAATTTTCCCACCACAGTGCCTTAAAACACAAATAATGACCAGAAAAGTATTGTGGGCTCTAATGCTTCTCTATGGAGCGAGACAGGAAACTGGATGTTGAACGCTATTGGTTTGTTTGCGTTTTCGGGGCGGGGCTAAGTGGAACTGAACATCAATCAGGGCCGGCCCAAAGCCTTATGGGGCCTTAAGAAGAGTTTGAGTATGGGGGCCCTTTTTCCTGTTAAGACCACCATCCCCAATAACAGCGTTTCTATCAAGATTTAGTCCAATCTGGGTGAGAGGCTGATCATAAAATCAATTACGGATAAAATGGTTAGTATATCTGAGACAATCTGAGCCAAAACACAAAGGTCAAAAAGTTATCAAAAATATATAAAAAAAAATTTGTATGTAGGAAAAGAATAAAAACTATTAGAAACTAACATTTTGTTTTCATAAATTTAGAAATTTGAATTTTCCCACATCCATTAGCTAAAAAGGGTTGTGGTGGCTGGTCCAAATATCCGGCAGTCATCAGGTCAGTTGATCGCAGAAATTTTAATCAATTTAAAAGATAATTCATTTAAATAGTAATACAATTTTCATTAAAAACTTTGTTAAATTAACACACTGTTTAGCTACAAAGTAAACTTGCCTAGTTTTTTAAATCTTAACATTTTTAACCAAACTTTTTTTATTGACAATATCAGAATATTATAAAATTTGATTTAATATTATTTTGAGTTGTTTAAAATCTGTAGTCTGTGTTCTATTTTAATATTTAAGGGAGGCCACTGATAGTTTGGGGGCCCTAGCAGCAGCTTGGTTTGCTTGTTTCTTGGGTCAGCTCTGAGGTCAATTTTACCCACAAGCCATTTGGAGTATTACTATCGGCTTTAGAAAAATGGACACTGAAATGTCCTCCCATACGTCTTTGAACACATCTCATGCTAATTCAGGATGGAACATAAATGTTTTAAATTTTGCCACTAATTATTATATTGATTTAGGTCTGGGCTTTGACTAGGCCATTTCGACATATGAATTTAATCTAAACCGTCCCAGCTCTGGCTGTACGTTTAGGGTTGGTGTCCTGTTGGAAGGTGAACCTCCATCCTAGAACTGTTTAGCTCCATCTATCGCCACATCGACTCTTGCCTGCTTCTAGCACCCCCAAAGCATGATGCTGCCACTACTTTTTTAGAGTAGGGATGGTGTGTTCAGGATGATTCTGGGCAGTTTTTCACCTCAGATTATTTTACAATCACAGGCCTGTGAAAAAGTATTCAACCCCTGACAGAGTGTTTCCGTTTCAGTTTGAAAACATTATTAAATGATTGGTTCCTTCACTAAAAGCCATCTCTACAGCTCCTCCAGAGTTCCCCCCGGCCTCCTGGCTGCTTCTCTGATCAGGGTTCCTACAGGTTTCTTTAAGTTACATTCAAGTCCTTTTAAGATGTTTTTAAGACCATTTACATAAAAAAATGATACCCTTTTAATGGCCCATTTTACAGCCCTATCAGTAGAGAAAAAAGTCCTTAACCAAGTGTTCATGTATTTGTCAGAGAAATGTGGAGTGTGAAAAGTCGAAGAACATTTCAGCAGGTCACAAGAAACAATATAATATAATACTAACTTTTTTTGTATATTTATAACATATTTTTTTACATTTTACATTAATCATCATTAACTTTGGAGTATTTTGACCTTAGAAGTTAAATACAGCACACATTTTAAGACCCAGATATAAATAGTATTTTTTAAGGTGTTATTTCCAAATTCATGAAGTCAATGCTTTTAAGGCTTTTTAAGACCCTGTAGGAACCCTGTCTGATTAATACGCTCCTTGTCTGTTCCGAGTGTTTAGGTGTAGGTACATAAGTAGACAGGTTACCAGTTTTTCTATATTCTTTGCAGGGGTCACGTTTTCTTTTTTTAAAAACTCACACAAATTCATAGAAGAAGCTGGATGTAGACTATGAGTAAAACACACACAGGTGAGACAGTATGTATGGGACATATATTTACCCGTCTCCACGTCCCAGACTCTGATCGAAGTGTCCAACGAGCCGCTCACCACAAACACGCCATCAAACTGCACGAAAGAAGGAAGGAAGGTTTTCATTTCCAACTAAAACAAGGCGGTGAGTGAGTCTAACTGGCCCCCCCCCCCCCCCCGACGTCTTCTTACCTGCAGGGAGTACACCCTGTTGGTGTGTCCCTGGAGTGTGTGCAGGCACACCTCCGTCTCGGGGTCCCACACCTTCACCATGTAGTCGTAGCCGCCCGACACCACCCGCCGGCCGTCGTACTGGACGCAGCGGACCGCCGCCACGTGGCCCGTCAGCACATGCTCGCAGCGGCCGGTCGACACGTCCCACACGCGCAGGGTCGTGTCCCGGGAGCCCGACACCACCCTGCCGTAGAGAGAGGTCATGAGGTCACTGCAGCTTGAGCCAACCACAGCAGACCACTTTACAGGGATGTCCTCCTCATTTGGTAGCAGCCTGTTCGCTTTAGCTTAGCATAGACAGTTGAAGTGAATGGTAACAGCTAGCATTTGGTGTGCAAACGTCCTAAAGTCATTAAGTTTCATGTTATGACATTGTATCAATATTCAAAATGAATGTGTTTACTTTTATTGTTATTTTTTTAGAATTAGATTGCAACCATTAAAGCCGCATTCCGGATTATTTCGGATTTTAAACCAACGTACGAAGGCCCCTCCCAAAACATCCCTCCTCCCACCCCCTCCTGCGAGCTTTCCGCTCCCTCTATTTTCTAATAATAATTCTATTGGATAGGGGTCTATGGGAGGAAGAAAAATAACAAATGTTGCAGAGCACTAGCCTTTTATCATAGTACTGAACCAAATATAATTTTAAAGATATATAACACTTTTATACATAAATAAATTATCCAGAATGCAGCTTTAATGATGATTTTTGTAGTACAATGATAAGTATGACTGGTAGTTAGAGACCGTTTTCACCTTCTTTGTTCCAGTGGATGAAATAAATTTAGTAATAAAACTGCACGTTTTCAATATAAAACATATTGGAGTGTTTAGAATGCTGTGACAGTTTTTCTACAGTAGAATGAACTTTTAAATATCACAATGTATAGTCCTAGTCATATTGTTGACTTTTCTTGTTGCCCTAAAAACGTTTTGTCTCTCATGCAAGAGGTTTCTCCGGTTCTAAAAACTGGATTGGTACTATGAGGTTTTTAAGTCTAAAACCCCAGTTTATGCTTCTCCGTTTTGACGAAGATGGATTGACGCAGCGCCATTATCCGTCGACGCAAGGGCTCTCCGTCAGCTACACAAGAGCAGATGGAGTAGAGATTCCTTGTAGCTTGGCAAGATTTAGTTTCTCAAATCTAGCCAAATTATCATCTCCATCTTGTTTTGAGCATTACAAGCTAGCTGGGAGTTTAATGTTTTAGATGATTAGACTTGTTTCAAGTAAATGTTATGTATTTTTTCTTATTTAGACTGTAACTCTAAATCAGATGCCATTTAAAACAAAACTATTTCTCAAAATAAATATTCACTTATGTTTAGCTTTATTTAGGTCTAGAAATTATTCTTATTTAAAGAGATTTTACTAAGAAACATTTTACTTACTGCATGGACAGATAATTTCACTTTTTTCTAGTAAATTTTCCCTAAAGACAAGTTTATTTAGTATTAAGCAGGTGGATTTTTGCAGTGGATCAGTCTCAATTAATGTAGAGCGCCTGTAATTGGTCAGTTCAGCAACAGCCAGAGATAATTTCCCCAGAACGGGGCTCTATAGTCGCCGTAATCAAACGTACTTTCTGTCCTCCATTGCAACTTGAGCGGGGAATGCGTCCACAAGATGAAGAAAATAACCTCAAGTTAACCAGAAATGACGCTGCAATGGTAGGGAGACCAACACAGACATAGAACTATAAATAAAAAATGTCTCCCTAAATATGTCTGCATCTGGGGGCAAACTTGCTGATGGAGAAGTATAAACTAAGGCTACGTCCACACTAAGCCGATAAGGTTATACGCCTAATGTTGTCCACTCAACACGAGAATTTACGCCCGGTTTAAGGTCCAGTGATTGCGCAATCCCATACTGACCTATGCATATACTGGGCATGCGCGAAAAGACGCTCGAAACACAGACTGACGCGAATTACCAACATCACTGCAAAATATAAACAAGAAGCTCTAAAGCATCTGTATCTGTTTGTCCCACCAACGAGAACAATGGCTGCTCAGAAGAAGAGAGAGTTTTTGGTGTGGACCGACGACGAGGACGACTTGTTACTCAAAGTAAATCAAAGTATCTTTGTCTGTAGTGCTGCGTTGTCGTCGTCAACCTGCAACACAGCATTTCATTGACGTCACTTCCTTTTTTATCCGGGGGAAGCGGTCCAGACCTGCTCATTTAACTGTTGAATTAAGAATTAGATGGCCCTCTTACCCAGCTAATAATTATCCAGCCACAGACCTTAAACAACGGCGGGTTAGTGTGGATGATAGGGGGGTGTAGAGTAAAAAAATCTACGTTAAAGGCATTATCCGGACAAGTGTGGGCATGGCCTAAGCTTAAGGTTAAAACTCAGTAATGGGGAGCCGATTTAGACTTGGGACTACATTACGTGCTTTGTCGTAATGTAGTCCCAAGTCTAAATCAGCTCCTTTAAGTCTTTTGCGGTTATTTTCATTTGCAGCCGATATGAATATTGAGAGTTATCACTTTAATCACATCAAAAGTAATAACATCACTTTTGCTCACCAACTGCTGGCTGTTACCAGTCACTTCCATTGTTTACGCTAAGCTAAAGCAAACATGGCTGGTGACAAAATATACATACAGTCGTGGCCAAAGGTTTTGAGAATTACATAAATACTAGAAATTGGAAAAGTTGCAGCTTAAGTTTTTATAATAGCAATTTGCATAAACTCCAGAATGTTATGAACAGTGATCAGATGAATTGCATAGTCCACTGCATTTCATCGCGGTCATTAAAGGACCTGCTCAGATCATTTCATTAATCGTCTTGTTAACTCAGATGTTTACTTCTCTATGTTTCATAAACGGGAGCGCCGCTCTGTGGCTGCATGCCCAACAGTGACCTGGATCTGTTTGTTGTTGGTGTTGTTTGTAATGATCTTGGACAGGTTGTACTGTATCTGTAAATTCCTTGTATGCATCATACTTGCATGTGTCATACTTGGCCATTAAAGCTGATTCTGATTCTGATGATGACGAACGCAAGGCTGGAGATCATTAGGTCAGGCTGATTGGGTTAGAATGGCAGACTTGACATGTTAAAGGGAGGGTGATGCTTGAAATCATTGTTCTTCTATTGTTAATGATGGTGACCTGCAAACAAACACGTGCAGCCATCATTGCGTTGCATAAAAATGGCTTCACAGGCAACGATATTGTGGCTACTAAGATTTCACCTAAATCAACAATTTATAGGATTATCAAGAACTTAAAGGAAAGAGGTTAAATTCTTGTTAAGAAGACTTCAGGGCGTCCAAGAAAGTCCAGCAAGCGCCAGGATCGTCTCTTAAAGAGGATTCAGCTGCAGGATCGGAGTGCCGCCTGTGCAGAGCTTGCTCAGGAATGGCAGCAGGCAGGTGTGAGCGCATCTGCAAGCACAGTGAGGCAAAGACTTTTGGAAGATGGCCTGGTGTCAAAAAGGGCAGCAAAGAAGCCACTTCTCTCCAAAAAATCATCAGGGACAGATTGATCTTCTGCAGAAAGTTTGGTGAATGGACTGCTGAGGACTGGGGCAAAGTCACTTGCAATCAGTCAGGATTTAGCCCAGAAGTTGATTGAGAGCATGCCCAGTTTAATTATAGAGGTCCTGAAAAAGAAGGGCCAACACTGCAAATACTGACTATTTGCATAAATGTCATGTAATTGTCGATAAAAGCCTTTGAAACGTATGAAGTGCTTGTAATTATATTTCAGTACATCACAGAAACGACTGAAACAAAGATCTGAAAGCAGTTAAGCAGCAAACTTTTTGTGTCATTCTCAAAACTTTTGACCACAACTGTATATCTTTCTTTTTACTCACTTATTTAACTCTGGGGAATACGGTAACAGACAGAATTTCACTTGGAGGTGGATATCCCTTTAATGGGTGATGGAAACACTAAAGTCACTATAAATTAAATTAAAGACCTGCTTCTATAGACTTTCATGCCAACATTAAACTACAGCATTAAAACAGCCTTTTAAGATCAGGTCCATTTTTAACTGGGTGATTCGGAATGAATAAATCGGCATAGTGGAGAAACAAACTTTAAGTATGATACAATTAGCTGTGTGGGCCATAAACATCGGCCTTCTCCACGTTCACATCATTATAATGAAATCTTGATGACTCTGGGTTTGTTTGTTCATATATGCGTTCCTCGCTCTGCTCTGCTGACTTTAACTGCATTCATGCCTGCGTCACTATGATAAATGATCCCACAACAACAATAAAATAACTTGCATCAGCAGGTTACCATGGAGACGAGGAGCAGCCACGCAGGCCCCGGCTATTGTGTGTACATGTGTGTGAGTGTGTTCTGTCCTTCAGGGTTCCCGCGGTTGTCGTGGAGACGAGCTCCGTCGGTTACCTGTCGCCGTGCAAGTGCATGCAGCGCACGGTGGACGTGTGCCCGTAGAGGGCGTGCACGCACTCCCCGCTCTCGGCGTCCCACACCCGCAGCGTCCGGTCGGTGGAGCCGCTGATCACCGTGGCGCCAGCCATCTGACTGCACCACACGCCGCCGGTGTGGCCCGTCAACGTGCGCAGACACTGGGAGGGGGGGGGGGGACGAGAGGACGTAAGAAGAGATGAACAAGAACATTTACACCAAGCAAACATGGTTAAAAAAAGGCTTCAAATTATATAATTAGCCTATTAGAAAAAAATAAAAACCTTTAATCTGTCAACATTTATTCAGCAACCCTAACAGTTCCCATAAAATATTTTCATAAACATCTCTTTTAATAATTTAAACGTTACTTTTTTAAAGATCGTAAAGGACTTTAGTTAAACATGCCGTCCTGTATCCATGGGTTATAAAATTTATTTGACACGGAGGCCCATTTGCTTTAACCGCTTTTTAAGACAGGGAAAAACAGAGAATGCGACATTCAAGAGGTTTAGGAAAGACCTACAAGAAGATATACCCATTTGAATTTGGACATATTTACAGTCAGAGCAAATATTTGCAAAAATGTAAAAAAGCTGGACGAAGATCAAAGTTTGGAGGAGGATGGAGAAAAGTTAAAGATCTTCAAAGATCGCTGTTGGAGAACGGCTTCAAAGTGTTTCACGTCAGGGTTTAGCAAGCCTTCTAGACAAAGTTAATGTTCTAGATGATGTTCCACATTGGGGGGGGGGGGTGACATTTTAAAATTAAATTGCATGAAACTTAATAATGTCTTGCTTTTTTGGGGATTAAAGATAAAAAATTCAGATAAAACAAAGCTTTGCAGGACTGCGTTAGAAATAAAACAAAATGCTTTTCTTTTTCTAATTTTGTTAGGATTTTTAGCTCAGTTCTTTTTAACCTATGCAAAGTTCAACTCTTGTTTAAAATGTTTGCTTTTCAACTTCTTAATTTTTTTTTTTCCATTATAACTTGCAGTCCTTTGAGTTATCTTGAGTTAGAAGACAAGCGTCCTTTATCGTCCCACCGAGGGGAATTTCAGCTGTAACAAAACACACGTTAAGGACAAGAATAAATACAAAACTAAAGAACAATGCAGTTATTAAAAATTAAAAGGCATGTGCAATTAAATAGTGTAGCGAAAACAAATTACAGAATGTGGATGTGTAGTCTCAAAAAGTAAATGCGTAAGAAGCTGACAGATGTGCAAATAACAGCAGCAGAAATGTTAATTAAGGCAAACAGTGCATAAATACTATAAATAATCATTCTTATTAATATTAATGGTATTATTCGGGATGTAACGATTTGATTTGAATCATTTGATTTTGAGTATCTATCGATACTGGGTCCCAATCGGATACTTCTATAATACACAAAAGAAGAATAAAGAAGAGCGAAGACACACATTCAGTTTGTTCCTTTTTTATATTAACTTTAATTTAACATTTAACAATTCTGTTAACAAACAGAGAGCTTCTGTGAGGTAGTTTGAACAACCAAGTAATAAAATAAATTCTTCACTTTTGGATTTTAGTGCAACAGTTATTAATATAAAAACAATTATACCTCAACATAGATACACTTAATAATGAGAATATGCACACGTATATTACATAAATATTCTGATCGAGTCTGAAAACGTGATTTCCGATCACGTGATCGTATCTGGACGTCTCTAGTTATTGCTATTATTAAAAAGGACGGCCAATTTAAAAGTAAAATATTCCCAAAAAAGTGTTCTGAAGTGGACTAAAATTTAAATTCCTTCAGAGAAACATTTCAAGGCTTCAATGTTCTAAATTAAAAGGAAGTTTTTATAAATGTTTACACTTCAGCTAAAACGCCAACATTTTAATTAGTTTCTTTTACACTTCAAAATTGCGAGGTTATTTTCATGATTGTGGGAGATTATGATCTGACAGAAGTAATTCATTTTAAATCAAAGCCATCGACCTTCAACGATGTTTAATTTCAAGAACCATTTGTAGAAAGGCAAAAAAAAATTACAACTTTAACAATTTAGACATTCATTTCACTTTTAGATTTTTCTGAGAAATGCCATAATGATGCAGTCTCTGATAGCATTTATATGCAACTACAAGAAAATCACTTGGATAAACAGACATAACGAGATGTTTCATTGCCCCACATGTGTAAAAGTAGTAATCGATTCTCCCGTTTGTGTAATTTAAAGTGCAGCAAACAGGTAGAGGCTGAATTATTGGCCTTTGAAATTGAAAAATACCAACAAAACCCTGAATAAAGTGGAATCTGATAATGACCTTGCATTTAAAAAAAACAAACAAAAAACGACTTTCCACAAAGTAAACCAAAAAGTAACGCATTTCACACGAACACGGTGGAAAAGAAAGCCGTCCTGGCTGTGAGTGTTTGCCTCGCCACATTCTTAACAAACCTGCGAGTCAACATTTGTTTTTACTTTCACAGCCGCAGTCGAAGGACGCGCGGAGGGAAACAATGCCGCTTTAACCCGGAGGTGTTGTAGTAGGGGGGTCGCCGTGGCAACGGGGCAGGGGAAAAAACTTCACCTCGGCAACTGCCGCCGGATCGTCAGGATTACAACCCGACCGCAAACATCCCGATACCGCTGTCTTGTTAAAAACTGAGACGATGCTGGAAGACGTGAGGATGATGAGGGACGCGCCCCTTGGTCGCCTCGGGGTGCACACCAAGGCGTGTTTGTCTCCTTCACAGTCAGCTCTCCCTCTCTGAATTCACCCACATTTCATCTTCCAGTGATTTGTTGCGGAAAGCTGAAGTAGTTAGATGGATCGAGACTCAAACCCCTGACCTGTAGGACCTCATTCTTCATGTTCTGAGGGCTGGTTTTTGCGGGCAGATTTAATGTTCACACAGAGGCATGTCCGGACAGAAACGGGGAGCAGGTGTGTCTAGAATGTTCAACCGAAACCATAAAGCTAACCCGTTTGTTTTTGTTTAACCTACTGTCACAATCAGTGACCTCCTATATATATATATATAGTGATATATGAGGGAACATGTGTCATAGTGCTGTTCAATAAATAGTATTTTTAGATTTGATGAGGTTTTAGAAATAGACATTTAAAAATATAATTGCTGCATTGAAGACGGATGCAGCTTTTATCACTTCAGCTCATGAACTTTGTACCGAAACTCCTGGAATAAACTCTGAACTCTCACCTGTCCTGATAGGAGGGAAGTGCCTGTGATACTGATCTGACTTTATGGCTATTTTGAAAATCTGTTACATTTTTGGAATAGTTCGGATCCATAAACCGGTCCCCGCCTTCCAACTGTCAAGCTTATCTCAATAAAAACTCTCTCTGACTTGAAAAAACAATGAGCTCAAGAAGGAATTGTGATTTCCTTCTGGATACATTTTAGCTATTTTAACAAAAAGGTAAAAGTTGGAAAGGTATAAAATTATCTAGTTGGCTCTATTTGAAAAACAAAAATACAAAAGCACCAATTATTCACACAGCCACTGAAATATTCTAACCTGTTAATGAAGACGGTCATAATATTTGATAAATGTTTTTTTATTTTTTAGAAAAATCAATCACAATGTTTAGGCCAATTTCTAGAAGCATTTCTGCTTTAAGATCATGTCCTAAAATATTTCTTTATAGCAGTCACATGTAAGAAATTATTAATTGTAAATATTTGGAGTAATGTGTGAATACGAAAGAAGATTTTACTAATTTCAAGCAAAGATGATTTGGGGTCGACATTTTAAACTGCTTTAGCATCTTATGCTAGTAGTTAGCACGGTTAGCATTAGCAACTGTAAACAGCAGGGGTTCCCAACCTGGGACTTCCTTCAGCCTTCTTGTTAGCCGCACTACTTTGCTCTACAAGAGTTTGCTCCTTCACCAACTAAATCCCAAAAACAAGTATGAAACATTGTCCGTTAGTACCTAACAAAATTACCATAACTGTAAAAGTATGAAATGCTAAAGGATAAGAAAGGAGAAGACAGGAGTCTGTCCCTGTGTTACATGTCCCACAGCTTAGCTTGTTGTACCTTATCTTTAATTAGAAGATTAGATTCTTTACTTTCTGCACAATGCCAGGTAGACTGAAAATAAAGCAATTGCTTAGTAAATCTCTTTTTTTTAGCTTACTGCAACTTTGCTCGTGATAAAATAACACTAACAACCTGATATTGGCTAGTTAGTTAGCAGGGCTACCTGCAAGTAGCCAGTATGCAGTCGGGTAGTTCATAGAGATTCAGCTTGTAGCTTTTAAAATGGGTTTAACCTTAACTAGTTGTCACTTCTTAAACTTCTACACTCTGTCTGCGTTTTTGAAACCAGAAATATATTCAAGCAACATTTCTCTTGAATGAATTAGTTGGATGCCAGACGCCAATAAACATCACAAAGAAGAGGGAGGGAGCTGTATATTTTTAGACTAATATAAACTTCTTAGCAATAGTTTTGATGAAAACTGTGTGTCATTTTGTGAGAAATATACCCAAGGAAGGATTTCCTCAAGGTTTTCAGCTGCCTATTATTTTAAATTCTGGAAGTTAAAACTTGTTGAGGACAAGCTGTTTTATTGGATGACATTAATTGGACCATTTTGGATGTAAAAAGTCGTTTGTTCGAGACACCTCTGTTCTGTCACCAAGATGTGGCTTCAAAGGGTGAGTTGCACATTATTAGGCTTTTTAAGTCCTTTGACAAAAGCATTTACTTTGACTACAGTATAGTTAAATTATTGTATCCTTCAATAGCAAACATCATTGGAATCTCAAGAATCTAAGCTTTCTGGAAAGTAGGCAGAATTTACCCAGAAGTATGTAATGTAACACTAACGGGACGTGAAAATCGCAGAGGGTAGATAAAAAACTATTCCCTGGAGAACCCCAGATTAAGCCACAACCCCTCCTCCGCGGTTAAAATCCTTTGGTGCAGGTTGTGTTCATACCCTTAGTTGAAAACTTTCTCTGGTACAACTACAGAAGTGAGCTTCCTGAAGGGAGAGTATGTCGGTTAAGTCATTTCTGTTTTTTTAAACGTTAAGGCGGTGTAAAGACAGGCTCAGAATGTATTTATTTCATGTCTGTGTTTGTTTAAGGATGCCCAGGTGTTGCTGCGGGATGAGAAGGTAGAAATAACAGCATGTGACCAATCGTCGTTGACTCTTTTTTCACCTTTAACACACATCCTATGTACTCTGTGTGGGCTTCGACGTATTTGTATTTCCACAGTGTTTGTGCAGCATTTCAGAAACACACCCAGACTAACACAACTGGTCCGTCTGCCTCCACTTTCTTCTGTTCAGTGAAATCTGTCTAATTGAGTCCTACTAAAAAAGCCTCTGCAACCTATTATAAACTGCTTTTAAAACCAATAGTAGCTCAGGCTCAAATTATCCGAAGCACAGATAAGTTGGTGTAAGTTCAGCTGAAGCAGCAAAAAGAAGTAATTTTACATAATCAATACGCCAGTCTCAGCTGCTGCACCCTACCTTTCCACTAATGGCCGACCACACTTTGAGCGTGTTGTCATCTGAGCCACTGACGATCAGGTCGCCGCTGAACTGGAGGCAGGTGATGACATGCTCATCGTGGCCTTTTAGCACCTATAAAAACAGGGAGAAAATCACCTCCACTTAGTTGTTGTTTATAAAACTCAGACAAATCTTTGAGGCCAATTCTTTAATGACCGATACCATGGGTTCCCTCCTGTCGCCCTTCCTCCAGTTGGTCTCGATGCGATGCTGTCTGATGTAGACAGATTTCCATGGGCTAAATGAAGCGTCAGGCCGCAAGCACTCTCTACGCCAATACAGCACACTGTTGGATACACCTGAAGAGAGGGACAAAGAAAAATAATATAGCACAGTCTGTTGTAATATCTGTGCTCTTTTGGTATAGGCTGATGTAACGTGTAATAAATTAAACCAAGCAGATGTACCATAGTATCGTCAAATGAAAGCTACACCCCCCCCCAAATTTTCAATTCAGTTTATTTATATAGCGCCATTTCACAACAGATGTCATCTCAAGGCACTTTACAAAAAGAGTTATTACAATACAATGTTTAGTGTAGAAATTACAGAACCACAGAAGATTGCGTCGTGGAATTCTCAGCAATCCCTCATACTGAGCAAGCATGCAGCGACAGTGGGAAGGAAAAACTCCCTTTTAACAGGAAGAAACCTCCGGCAGAACCAGGCTCAGCACAAGCGGTTATCTGCCGCGACCGTCTGTGGCTTGGAGAATACACAACAGAGACACAGAAAGAGCAACAGAACCGATGCACAAGTTTGTTGCAGGACGTGGAGAATTTTCCGTCACTGCAATGCCATCTTAGTCAGGGTCGTCAAGCAGGGCTAATCCGGAGCACCTACTATAATAGAAAACAGGTTAGTGCTTGAATTGACAGCACATCATGCAGTTGGGGAGAAGTAGGAGAGAAAGTAGGAACAGACCCTAATAATGTCCTCCAACAGCCTAGCCTAAAGCAGCATAGCTACTAACATTAACCTGTCTCCTAGCTACTAGGAGACCTGGCTACCAACACTCTGTCTGAGTCCTCATGACCCGTGGACGGTGTAGGGCCGGTAACGGCCCCCGTCATGCCGGGGTCTTCTCGGAGTCGGGTTGTTTGAGAATGCAGCCCAAAGTGGGTGGTAAACTCCATCTAAGGCTAAATACCGGCACGAGACCGATAGTCGACAACTATCTTAAGGAAAAATAGACAGAACTGAGAGGACAGAGTTGAAGAGGGCGAGAAACGTTTAAGAGATAAACGGGTGGGGTCCGCACAGTCTGCCCGGGGGATTCAACCCGGCAGGTAATGGGCGGCCGCACTGTGCGGGAGGATCCCCTTGAGGGACCTCTCTCCGGCGCTGACTGGCCCCTGTGGGGCACATTTCTTCCGCGGCGGTAAGCCGCGACCGGCTCCGGATCTTTACCTGGCTTACATTAATCTATCTCTACCTAGCTACTCTACCTCTTCCTATCTCTTCCTAACTTTTGACACTCTGCCTGACTACTAACATTAACCTATCTCTTCCTATCTACCTGTCTGACCTGACTCTAACTACCTATAAACATATCTCTAACTGCAAGATATACAGTACTGTAAGAAATAAGGGGTCTGGGACCCTAAAAAGGTTGACAACCACTGCCAAAAGGAATGCTGCTAATATCTACTATTTCGTGCATAATTTAATTTACTTGGTAAAAAGAAATTTGATCTATAACTTTTTATAAAAGCTTTTTGGCTTCTGAAAGGCTGCAGTTATAAAAACGGAAATAGGTTTTCTCATAATCCAAATTTGTGCTTTAAATGCTGCAATTTTTTTATTTAAATAATATTTTATTGTTTATTAAGCTGTATTGTAATAAAGAGCTTAACAACTTTTAGTTATAAACTTCAGTTATAAGTTTACTATCACAACTTTAACAATACATCAGTACTTTTGCAGCTAATAGCTAAAATTACTCATAAAAAAGTCAGTTTAATATTAATCACACTAAGATACATTTATTAAAACGAAATCTACTAGTTCTTGCAAAAAATAATCAATTTTTCTTTAACTGGTATAGAGCTAAACTACTATTAACTTAGCTTTGAAGCTAACAGATAAAATAAATACGAGGACTAATAATGCTAAAAGGAAAAGATAACTTTTAAGGCTAATAACCCTCATAGCTAAAATAAGTATTATGGCTAATAACGCTAATAGCTAAAATAATTACTAGGGATACTAAAGCTAATAGCTATAATAACTACTAAAGCTAATAATGCTAATAGCTAAAATAACTAAACTAATAATGCTAATAGCTAAAATTACTACTGAGGCTAAAATATGGTTATAGCTAGAATTACTAAGTGAGCAAACATTAGCTTCTCAAGTATTTTAAATTATAAATCTCAGATTGACATTTAATTAGAGCTAACATTTAATAAAAAATACAAAACTTTATATAAATTCGGACAGTATTCTTCAGTTGGTCTAAATCTAATCAACAAGCTAGAAGTATCAAAGCTAACATCTAATATGCCAGTTACCCGTGTCAATTCATTATACGAATCCCTAAAAATATACTGATTGACAGAACCACAGAGAAGCTTCCCTACATTTGAAAACAATAGGCTGTTAATCTATTTTATTTAGTGTAATAATCTTAACCACAGTGGTAAAATGAAATTAGCTGCTGGAATAACTACATTATTGTTAAGGGGTCAATGTTGACACTATAGTTTTCCTTTTTGCAATCATTTACCAGTATTTCTAAAATAATAGTGTTTCGTGTTACTGCTCCCAACAAAACATGATCTGCTGTAGCATTAGTTTAGTTAGTTAGCTCTGTAAGGGTGCATGAAAAGTTGTTTCATTAGTATGTAAATAGAACGATGCAATTGAAGGCTAGCTGGATTTGTATTCTCACTGACTTCTTGCTAACAGCAACACTGTTCCCAGTGGTACGGTGTGAGGGGTAATAATTAGCCTTATTTATGGAGCTGGTGAGCTGCAGTTAGCGCTGCCTTCATTAGTATGGCTGTAGTGTGGTGCTAATGTTAGGTAGCCTCATTGGTATGGCTGCTGAGCGCTGGAAGTGAATCTCGACTCACTGGCTGAACGCCCAGCCGCACACACACACACACAAACACACCCATCCACTGCATTGCGCTGAATGAAAGAGGAGTGATGGATTGCTGTATTAGCATGTAACCCTCAGGTTGGAAGGAGTTTTACATCCAGAAAGTTTGCCATTCAGCCTGCATTCATGTTTTTGTTTTATCGTTTTTTATAAAACATACCTGTATGGTTTCTGCTCTGAGCATCCTTACAAAACAGACCACCTTTACTTTGCCTTAAGGTACAGGAATGCATTTTAATTACTTTAATTTCCTTAGGTACTCTATACGCATTCAATTCATGCCAATTCAAGTAAAAACCTATTTGCATGATACTCACCTCTGCCAAGACTCCATTAAGCAAATGCTCAGTCCATTAGCTACAAATAAATCTGGCAGAGAGAGTAATTTAACGGTTTTTAGATTATCTTTCCAAGGTAATAACTTGAATTATTTTAAATTGATTATATTAATTTTTCAGGGATTTGGTCAGAAAAAAACAAAACAAGGCTTCAAATTGAAATGTATGTGATTAGAAATCAATTTAAGCAATTAAAAGCAAAACAATAGCTCAATGAGTAAGAGAGTAAATTCACACTGTGAAAATAAAGTGAAATGTAGTAAGAAAGAGGCGAAAGTCCAAAGCAAAAAAAACATTACTGGCTTTTGAAAAGCACAAAAACTGCTGGTCGAGCTTTTGAAGATGAGAATAATTACATTAAACCCTCCTCTATAAGAGGAATAGTTGCAAGTAATGTACCTGATGTTTTAAGTTAATTTCAGACATTGCTAGTAAGGGGCTAAATAAAACCAGAGTATTAAGGTTTGAACTTCTGTTTACCTTCCTCACGACATTTCTCCCTCCACAGCAGGTTGTCCTCGGCCAGGATCCTCCAGTACCTACATGTCTGTGCGGCCTGCAGCAGGTCTCTGGGAGCCAGGAAGGTGAGCACATACAGGGCGAGCTGCAGAGATGGGCACAAACAGCGTCACAAACACCTCGCGCTGTCACGACGCCTCCGGGGGCTCCCGCCTCGCTCTTTTGGGTGTGGCTGTACCTCTTTGGGCAGCAGAGATATGAAGTCTCTCTGGAACTGAGGCTCGATGACCTGCATCATGTGCTTCACCTGGCTGGTCTCGCAGCGGTCAATCAGCTCGTCCAGAGCCAAGAGCCTCTCTGGACCACTCCACGTCTGCAGATAGAGGCACGAGGAGAGAGAAAAAAAAAGGAGAATTCTCTTTAAAACCTTTTTTCAATTTACTAATAAATCATTTTATATTTGTTAATATCCATAACTGAATTATTTTTTGCTTTGTTCAGTGTTCTTTCATTTCTTTGCCATTGCTTCATTATGCTTTCTTGAATCTGAAACCCTTTTGATCTTCCTCCCGGAGCTACAAAAGACTGGTCCATGTTTTTTTAATCTAACTGTGTGCAGATGAGTCCTTTTATGTTAGGTTTTTTTTTATGTCCTTCGTCTGCTCCTTTTCGGTGGTTGCATCAGGACAGCTCGGAGGCAGCAGCCGGATGCCTCTCTGTTTATGTGCAGCCAGGGGAAGATGCACACAAAGTCACACAAACATGAATCTATTCAAGAAAACGCAGAACGTGAAGAATGTGGACGCATTTCGCACTGCTGCAGGACAGGAGAGGTAGAGTCTCGACTCAAGACCGAATGAGTCATCAAGCATCCAGCACCGGCCCGGAAAAAAAGCTCCAGAAAGCCTGCAGAACCATTGGTTAGGACAGCTTTATAGATTACATGCAGAGTAATCTTTATACAGACAAAAAAAAAAAAAAGATTTCTCAATCTTTAAGTCTTTTAAAAATTAAAATGCTTCCTGTCTAAGTTTCTGATTCTAAATATATGAAAAATAAATTACTTATGATTTAGGTTTACCTGAAAGGTGAGAAGCCAGTCCTGCAGTCCAGAGGGAGGTGGGCCGGAGTTGACGCGTCGCCGCTGAGCTGAATGCCCATTGGCCAGCCGCAGGTCGCCAAATGTTGTGGGCGTGGCCTGAGCCAGACTGGAGGGGCTGCAGTGTTAGAGGAATAAGATATGAATGACAATGTTTCTCATAAAACAATAATACATGGCGTTTAGAGCGGAGCTGAATGAACGTATATTTCCTTAAAAAATTATATTTGAATTAAAATATCATAAAATGTATCTTTAAAAGAGGCACGAAAATGACATATTTACAACTACCAGCCAGTAGCGGCCGTGGGTTGACAGATACGGTCGCTATGATCCAACTATATGGTCGTCTCAGCTGGTACGAGGAAGAATGGTGGAGTCAGCAAGTCAAGCAGTTGCTTCAGAGCCCTGGAGATATTATTATCCTTCTCAGGAGAGGAGTCACCGCAAAAGAACGAGACTAGGGTAGTTTTAGGTGAAGCATACGCTAGGTGGACCCACATAAAACATTTGCACAGCATCAAACACATATATAACATATCTAACCTTCAGTATGTGATTGAGTCGTCTTGATAACTGTAACAGTATCTTCATAGGTCTACCAAAAAAAAAAAAAAAATCGAATAGCTGCAGCTGACCCAGAACGCTGCTGCTCGTGTTCTCACTAGAACCAGGAAAGTAGAACCCATCACCCCAGTTCTAAAGTCCTTCCACTGGCTCCCTGTAGCTCAGACAATAGACTTCAAAGTGCTTTTATTGGTTTTTAAATAATTAAATGGGTAACACCAGAGTACATTAGAGATCTGCTATCACGGTACAAAATATCCAGGTCACTTAGGTCCTCCAACTCTAATCTACTGATCGTCCCTAGAACCAGAACCAAACATGGGGAAACAGCTTTTAGTTTCTAGGCTCCTCATATCTGGAACAAACTACCGGGAGAATACAAAGCTTCAGAGACACCGGACTCTTTTAAGTCTAAAATTAAAACTTACCTATTTAGACTCGCTTGAGTAGCTTTTTTACTTGTTTTTAATTGTCACACTCATTTGTCCCTACATTGTTGTATTTTCTTGATTATTTTCTTATTGTAACTGCTTATTTGTATTCTACTCATATGTAAAGCACCTTGAATTGCCCTGTGTTGAAAGTGTGCTATACAAATAAAATTGCCTTGCCTTGAGTTTGTATTGATGTCGGTTAAAAAATATTCTTCCTCCCAGCATAAAAAAAAAAAAGTCTTGTCTGTGTGCCACTGACGATGCCACTCCATGTTGGTAATAGCTGCTTAAACCAGCAGCCAATGTGGTGCAGACTTGAAGGTTGTTTGAGCCGTTTCAGTGCTCCAGCAAAGGCTCATGGGATATTTTATAAACTGACAAAATATGACTATTTGTGGTATTTTCAATTGCACAAATTTACAAATTCACAAATCTACTTTACATGCCCCTTATAGTTGCTTTTATTTCAATTTATAAAGAAGTCCAACAATAATCTCTGCTCATTAGTTAGACAGATTTTTGGGTAAAGTCAGGGTCATCCTCTGAAAGGCCAAATTAAAATGGGGGGGGGGCAACTTTGGGCACATGTGCTTTAAACCTTTCTGCTGGCTTCCTTGGTCTTCATGATGGTGTTTGTTCTCCAATATTCTCTAAAGAATCTCAGATGCATTAATCTGCACTTATACTAAGATTAAATGTCATAACTGGATGAACTCTTATTACCAGTTATGTGATACCCAATATCATAGGTAAATCCAATTTAAAATACACTGAAGTTTGTTGTTTAAAGTAAAATGTGGAGAAGATCAAGGGTTGAAAACAGTCATCTTTTAAGTGTTGTCTTTAAAAAGGAAAGTACTGTTTTTTTGCAAGGTGAACCTTATTTATATAATGCATTATGTTCATTTACTCACCCAGACAAGTTTGGAGCCACTTGAGTCCTATGGGAGACATTTAAATCCATTCACGATGAGTTTATATCAATAAAATGGGAGTTAATGGGGCAAGCAAAGTGTCGCCTCTAAATAAGGCATTATCTGCCACAAAACTCCTTAAATTCCACAATGTTTTGTTATGAATTGTTAATGATATTTGCCTGTGAGTTTGGAGCGTCTCTGCAGTGCTGCATTATCGTCTTCTGGGTTGTTTTACAGGGTTTTAATCCAGCTACACTTACACACATTTTCAGTGAAGTCACTGCCGTGCTCCACTCCAATTGTAGTCTGAGCAGGACTTTCTCTCTGTGCTTTACGGTGGTATTTCCAAACTACACTAACAAAATGACCAGTTGGATTAAGTTCAGCTTCCCCAGGTTCCCTTTCCACAACCTATGAAGACTACAGCTGCAATGGCAGACGGCTGCGACCTAAAGTTTGAATCGGTTGTAATAAAAGCCTATAAAACCACCGGATGACAACAACAAATGACCTTCGAGAGGCTTTGAACTCACGGGCGAATCTTTCTAGCTATTCGTAACAAAACATTGGTGAAATGAATTTTGTGGCAGACAATGTCTTTTTTAGAGACTCCACTTTGGTTGCCCAATTATCTTCCATTATATGGATATACGCTGGTCGCTAATGGTATAAACGTCTCCCGTAGGACTCCAAGTGGCTCCAAACTTGTCTGGGTGAGTAAATGAAAGTAACAAATGCTAAAAACAAGGTACTTTCCAGTATTTTCCCTTTTAGTACGCCAGTGTGATCAAATCTCTCCATCTGATGTTAAAGCAGCTGTGTTACCTGAGGAACCCGTTGACTTTGCAGTGTTTCTTTCCTGAGGGGAAGGGCCGGCCATCTGGACCATGATCCAACTTCCTCTTCATCTGAGGATGTGAAGAATTAGAAGAAAGACGAGACTCAGTTAGAAAAGGAACCTGAATCTGAGCAGGTGTTGAAGAAGAAGCCAAACAAATAAGAAGAGATGTTTATCAGAGGAGATACCCGAGAAGAAGAATCAGTTCAACATTTGTCAAAATTTGCTAATTGGCTAATTAAATAATATTTCTGTTTGAGTCAATTTATGCTATTGTGTGCTCTCACTCTTCTGAATGTCTTTTAGGGGTTGTAAAAGTAATTGTTTGTAACTTTACTTGTCCCCCTTTAATCTGTCAGATAATCACACATATCTAAATCTCAGACAAATATATAGACTAAATAAAAACAAGCCATTTTCAAATGGAGTATTTCATTCGAAACCTCAAAAAGCAACACATTATGCTTCTGGTTTCAGGAATTTCAAGAACACAAGACAAACCAGAACTACTCCCGAAAACTCAATAATCTTCTGACCTCTGTGGTAATTTGCACTTATTAACTCGCATTTCTGCTGCTGTTATTTACATATCACGGTTTCCATTCTACTAACTTTTTGGAAAAGATGTTTAATTTTTAATGCACAACCACACATGCATATTCTTTAAATACTCTTAAAATATTAATAATATAATACCTAACTCAAGTGAATTTTTTAACCTTTCTTATCTTTTAAGAGTGACATTACTTTGAAAGTAGTTTAAAATTGTTTTAAAAATAAAGTGTCTTGTAGTTTTGCCCTTAATTCTTAGAATTAGTTTTTAGACTTTTCTATTAGTTTGATTCAAAGCTAATATTACCAGTCAATTAGCTGTTATTATATGGTAAATAATAAATGGCCTGCATTTGTATAGCGTTTTACTCAGTCCCTATAGACCCCTAAGCGCTTTCCACTACATTCAGTCATTCACACACATATTCACACATCGATGATGGAAAGCTACGTTGTAGCCACAGCTGCCCTGGGGCAGCAATATTTTCCCCTTTGTGGGACAATAAAGGATTATCTATTCTTCTAAACAACCTTACTGACATCCACCGGTCTGGAAAATTATTAGAAAGCCATTTCTAAAGCGTCGGAAGTGCAGAGAACCACAGTGAGAACCATTAACAACAGTAGGTGAGAACATGGAGCAAAGGTTTCACATTTCCCAATAAACATCTTGATGAGCCCCAAAACCTTTGGAAAAATATTCAGTGGTGTAATGAGAATGTAACCCAAACATGGTGGTGGTCTGGCACACGTCCAAGTCAACTCATTAGGTCCTACAGGCGAAGTTTGTTTGCCAAGTCATTATAATCTGAGACCAAGTGAAAACCAAAAGCAGGGTGTAGATTTTAAGACTAGCATAATTACAGCTATAGCCTACATGGTTTACTTTAAAAGAAATCTTGTACTCAGTGTCCCCACTATCACCAAGCTAACACAGTAGCATGTGCAAAATACCCTTATAAAAACATGCTTACAATAAATTTTAAAACAATACACCAATACAATAAAATAAACATGTCAGATGTATATTTACAAAGGCTATGCGCTTCCAACTTCTATAGGAAGTTGTTATTAAATTCATCCATAAATCTAATGTAATATAACAAGCTAACGTTAGCATCGGCTACATGCTAATTCCAACGATAGCAATGTCAGGTGTTGGGGTCCAGGTCCAAGTAAGGAGGACAAAACTGAACTTTTAGTTATCGATCCTGAGGCTCAGAGAGGGAAACTTTTACCAAAACTACAATCATTGAATTTTAATCCGTCTTTACAAGTGAAGAATCTGGGTGTGATTTTTGACTCTGAGCTGACTTTTATCCCTCACATTAAAAACATAACCAAAATAGGTTTTTATCATCTAAAGAACATCGCCAGAGTCAGCCCCATTCTCTCTCGGGCCAATACGGAGACGCTAATGCATGCTTTTATCACCAGTAGAATTGATTACTGTAATGTCCTGCATTCTGGCCTTCCCAAAAAGAGGATTTCATGTCTACAACTTCTACAAAACTCAGCAGCACGTGTCCTGACGAAGACCAGGAAGCGGGAGCACATCACTCCGGTTTTAGAGTCATTGCATTGGCTCCCCGTATGTTTCAGGATCGATTTTAAAATACTTCTAATGGTTCTTAACGGTCTTGGACCTTCTTATCTTTTGGAACTGCTTTTACCGTACGAACCCTTGCGGTCGCCGCCCTCCTCTGGCAGCCGTTTCCTCGTGATTCCAAAAGTCAGGACACATACCAACCGTGAAGCGTCTTTCCATTATTACGGCCCTCACATCGGGAACAGGCTGCCAGAGGACCTCAGGGCCGCAGAGAACATTCATGTTTTTAAGAGCAGGCTCAAGATTCACCTTTTTAGTCAAGCTTTTAAATGACTACTACTTATTCAGCCTGTTTAGCTGCATTGCTTGCTTAATTTATTTATTTACTATTTATTTATTTTTCATTTTATTTATTTATTAATTATTTTTTTTAATTCCAATTGAGTTTTAATACACAATTTATGTTTTACAGTTGTACTTCCTCCATTATCACATTTTATTAGTTATTTTATAATCCATATTAGGTTTTTATCATTTTACATTTTACGTATTTTAATCCTTCCAGTGTTTCCTCTGTGGAGCCCTCTGCCTCGGGTGGGCGGCGGCGGTTTGGGCGCTCCTCCGGTAGTGCCTGGGGATGGTGGGGGTTTCCGCCCTCCCTCCCTGGGCGCCCTGGTCGGTGCCTCGGCTGCTGCCATAGATCTGCTTCAGTTGAGGCAGATGGCTCCCCTGATGGCGCGTCGATCCCATCTGAGCTCTACCTATGGTCTTGTGTGCCAGTGTGTGTCTTTGTGTTTGGAAAACTGCTATTTTGTTTTTACAATTGTGGGGAAGGGATGGGAATGTAGGTTATGTGGGGTCATTTTACATCACTGTAAAGCACTTTGAGCTGCGTTTTTTTTTTGTATGAAAAGCGCTTTATAAAGAAAGTTTGATTGATTGTCTGATTGATTGATACCAAAGTTGCAAGTTCCTTAAATGTGACTCAAGTCCCCCATCCCCGTCTCTTGGACCTGGATGTCATAATTGGTGGAACCATGACTTCTGCTCTCTAACAGAAACCCTGAAGATCCGGGTATCAATGGTAAAACCTTAGGATGAAGTGCAGCTGGGTTAAACAGCAGGGCAAATGATCAAATGCCTCGTTTCTACTGAGCAGTAGCGGCATGCGGCGTCGCGGTTCGGTATGTTGTTCCATTGTCTGGTGAATTTCTACCACCAGTTGGATTCACATTTGGTAAACGCCTAGCATGGCGTCCACACTACACACTAATATATTTCGTGCTTGCCCTAAGCAGTGGTGTTGTTCTACCCTCCAAGTAACTGGATTTTTTTGTATGATGCCTGTAGCTCCGCACTAAACGTTCTATTGTCCTATGGGGAGCCTAAGTCCTCCCCTTCAACTTCCAGTCCACGGGTCCCCTACTGCCAAAAAAATGTAATGAGAGTCAGTGGAGCGATAAATGTTATTTTCTGATCTTGTTTGAAATGCGTCATGGATCGAACATATGATGACACATTTTGATGAAGAGAAACATGCAGATTTTCGAACAGCGGCAAAAGTTACTTGAGGTTTTGTGTACAAACACAGAAGAAGAAAGAGACAGTGGGCCGTAGCCTCCAGAACGAAAGAATGAGCATTAAACGTGGAGAAAACCTATATAAATCTGATCACATGGAAAGTGGCAGCTATGCTGGGGGAGAAACAGTCAGTGGAGTTAGAGCCAGCATGATGGAGAAGCTCCACCACCGACAAAAGTTACTTTAGGTTTTGTGTAAAAACCCTTAGCGGACTACAACTGCAAAAGGAGGAGAAAAATCGGCGTGAGATGAGCCAGCTTTCGTCTCCTTCCACCAGGACGAAGGAAGAAGCAATAAGCGTGGAGAAAACCACTAAAAATCTGACCATGTGAAACATGGCAGTTATGCTGGGGGAGAAATATTGGGTTAAGAGAGAGCCAGCATGATGGAGAAGCTCTACAAGATCTCAGAGAGTATTTTAAGTGCTAGCTAACACTTTTTACAATCAAATAAATCCCAAATTACTTCACAAACATAGTCAAAACGGACATCATTGGGTAGTAGGGATGTGTATTGGCAAGAATCTGGCGATACGATATGTATCACTGTACAAATGGGATGATACAGTATATTGCAAGATATCACGATAGTATGTGTAGGACTATATATTGTGATTTTTTAAAACTTAACTGTAGAAAATATGTCACAGCATTCTAAACACTCCAACCTGTTTCATACAGAACACATCCAGTTATATTACTGGACCTAGTTGATCCACTGAAGAAAAGAAGGTAAAAACAACCACTGACTGGACTGCCAGTCATACTTTTAATTTTTATGATGGAAATTGCCATCATTAATGGTTTAAATTCAAATTCTTAAAACAAACAATACTTTGCTTTTGAACATCCATACAACATTGTGACATAAAATCTTGTGATATATAATAGCATATCAACATTTTCTTTCATCCCTCTTAGTTATCCTTCACATTGCAGTACAGCATATGTGTGATTCAATGTGTAAGACAAAACGGACAAGACAATAAATTTTATAGATCCATTGATTTCCAGGGGACTCATGGGCCGACAGAAAGAGACCAAGAAACTTAGAAAACAAATTTTGCTGTACAATAAATTGTCCCAGAAATTATCACAATAAATGACATTATCAAATGAGACAATTTTCCACTAATGTAAAAATAACCAATGTACACCCTCTGAACAATCAACAATTTTAATTTCTGAAGTACATTTACCGCTGCAATTGGGAGACAACGTTAATATTAATGGCACAGTGTGTAATTTTCGGCCAGTAGGGGGCAGTGCATACCTAAATTTTCACAAGCATGCGGTATCTGTGTCTTCGAGTAAGAAACTCGACAACGGAGGTCCAACTAGTGCTGTTTTCAAATGCTCAATTCCCTGAGAATTATCTATTTGCAGCAACATGACGAGCACATCAGTCTCTCTTTCATCGCTTGGAACTAGCGAAGAGGTAAAAATGTATTTATGGTGAAACTTTTTTGCATTTTGAGGGGAAATCAATGTTTTAATAGCGGGCTTGTTCTGTGCGCTTTGTCCGTCTGGGCTCTTGTAGAAGTAGAGACGTCATCTAATCTGGCTTTCCCCTGAAAAGAGGCCTATGTATTTCAAATCTGATTTTTAAAGTCATATTTTACAACATCGCCAATATTTTGCCATTAATGTGCTTTATGTAATTATTATTACATACTATTTTAATGGCTATTTTCAAAGATGTACTGCAAAAACTACACACTGTCACTTTAAATATAAATTAACAAAAAAACCAAAAAATGAAAACAGTGTTTGAACTCCATAAACAAAATTGCTCTTTAATCAGCTGGCTCTGACAAGAAAAACTGGAAAGACTACCAGTTAGGAGTTTTGTAAACAAAATCTGCAAACCAACAACCAAAACACTCAGTTTGAACGACAAAAAAAGACCCCATTTACCACTGCAACTACACAAAGTTGGACAATAAGTCTCTTTCGTAGAAAGAAGGAGACATAGAAGGAAACAGACAAGCATTCAAATGGAAATTATTGTGGCTGGAACAGTTATTGAGCTCAATTAAAATTGTTACAAAAATGTATGATTTATTGTTTAGTGGGACAGGCCTAGCTGCTTCAACAATGGAAAAAGACAAAACAGCGTTCACAGCATCGACCGGTTCAATGCCGCTTAGTGAAAACGAGGTAAATATCTAACCACCAAGTCTGGTTTTCAAATCAAATCAAATTTTATTTATTAAGCGCTTCTCATACAAACACTGCAACTCAAAGTGCTTTACAGATTAAATTTTGCAGCGTAAAAAAAAAAAGTCCGGACTTGAATCTCACTGAGATGTTGTGGTATGACCGTAAAACAAGCAGTTTGTGCTGAAAAACCTTCCAAAAAAAGGGGTGAATTAATACAATTCAGTTAAGAGAAATCCTGGATGGTAGTTGCTGCTGCCAAGGGTGGAAAAAACAGTTGTTAGGCTAAGGAGGGGACAATTGCTAGGTCGGTTTGGAAAGCCTTAATAGCTCAGGGTGAAACTTTTTGTTTATTGAGACAAAAAAATGCAACACAGAAGAAATCTGTAAGGAAGAAAACACTTTTACACAGCACCGCACATAGTTATGCTTGGTACTGAGATTGGAGCATGACATGAGCCCAAGGTCTGAGATGGAGAAGAGTGCAGCAGGGCTTAAACAATCATTTATGGGTACATTTTAGCAGAATGTCTCTTTTTACAGCTAAATCTCTGGTGGAAGAAGCAGGGCATGTTGCTGTAAACCGTTGTGCGTTTCTGGGCCGCCCGTGGTATCGGGGAGGGGGGAAAAAAAGGCCAGAACAGCTGCAGCAGAGTCCAGAGGTAAGGAGGAGATGCAGATAAACGGTTTCTGCTGGAAACACCCACGCTGAGAGGGGAACACACAGACACAGCAACCCGGAGGTCTGATGCAGCCTCCCGTCTCCCTCCTCCGGGTGTCTATCTCTCGCTATCTCTCTCCCTCAGCCAGTGAATGAAAGCAGGAATGCAGAAAATCGGAGGAATGTCGTCCGGTGCAGCGCTGCTTTAAAATAGAGCTCTGGGAGCTAACAGCGCACATGAACCTGAAGGTCTCAGGGTTGATTTCTTCTCTCTCAGTCAAGTCTCATTCAGAATCTGGTTTTTATTCCCAGAATCTCTGGCTTTCAGCAACAGATGTCACATCTGTGGCAATTCCGCTAAAAACAAAAACCAACTTGATAAAAAAAAAAAAAAAAAAAAAGCTTGACTTTGTGGTAAAGAACCAAAGGAATGTGTTTCCTGTTAAAACCAGAATAACCCAGTCCTGATGCTTTAAGTGTGAGGCTGAAGCATCTCTGCAGCAGAGCTCGCTGTTATCGGTCCAGGTTGTGGAATGATTTAACTACAAACCGAGTCGACAGGTGGCGGACGGCCCATTCATGAGTTCGTGTTCATTCCCACAGTATGAAGATATCAGGACACCAAAGCTTAGAGAAGTCACAGTGTGGCTCATATTTGCACACATCACTGCTCTTTTCATATTTCAGCTGCACCGATCATGTTTTTGTCTGGTTGATACAGATTTTTTGTTTTCTTTCCGGTCTGTCTGCTGAATCCAATGTTTTGAGACAAAGATTGTGCAGCCAGGGTTGCTGATAAATAATGATATGAATACAGCGGAAACCCGCGCCTGTTCAGGGTTCCAATATTTGCAGATTTTTCTGTGTAAGGGAGCCTCAAATTATTTGTGGAAAATGTGCATATTCAGATTTTTTTTCCGTAGAATGTTACCTGAAATATTTTGAAAGCAAATGGAGCTGGGCAAGCTGAAATACTCTTACGATGCTAATTGACATGCTATTCGCTAGTGTTCGGCCTCTAGCCAGCTTGGTACTGATTGGCTGTTCCCAACAAGAGCGGAGACCGGGAAGACTGTAGGTGTTAGCTTCTACGCTAGAGCTAAGATGCTTTCCACTCTTCGTATGAATGAATATCATGTAGGGATGCCCTGATACTGATACTGCAACAGAGTACAGAGATCCAAGTATCGATATTTGTATTGGCTTGAAAAATGTGTCATCGTTGCATCCCTGATATTAAGGTCAATTGGCTGATTGTACTATCAACATTGCCTCTGAAAGTGTTGATAGATAGATAGATAGATAGATAGATAGATAGATAGATAGATAGATAGATAGATAGATAGATAGATAGATAGATAGATAGATAGATAGATAGATAGATAGATAGATAGATAGATAGATAGATAGATAGATAGATAGATAGATAGATAGATAGATAGATAGATAGATAGAAGATGTGGTTGGTAATATCTCTTTTTCCTGCTGGATAGGACTAATCTGGTGTGTTGAGATTTTAATATTAAGAAAAACATTTTAAACTGAAAGTAAACAAAACTGTAACTGATTTAATTACTTTTCAGAGCAAATGTTCCACTAAAAGCAGCAGATAAAATAGAGTTTTGATGCTTTATCCTGCATACAGGATCTAAGCCTTGCAGATTACAGCAGCTGTACTCTATAAAATCCCTTCTCAAAACTCATATTTTCAAGGCTTTAATCTTTAATATTCTGCAGCTTTTAAATCACTGGAA
The DNA here is from genome assembly GCA_028564705.1 of Apricaphanius iberus. Classification (NCBI taxonomy): domain Eukaryota; kingdom Metazoa; phylum Chordata; class Actinopteri; order Cyprinodontiformes; family Aphaniidae; genus Apricaphanius; species Apricaphanius iberus. The sequence continues at coordinate 11,128 of JAPXFQ010001873.1, read as the reverse complement.
GCAACAATGCAGAGCGTGATTTTGTTGAAGTTTAAGAAAAAAAAAAGATTAAAGCTAAAGGTACTTCTTCATCAACCAGGTTTAAACCCGTTTCCACGGTTCGTTTTATCTATAGGATTATTATTTTTTTACGGTATATAAGACTGCGGTGGCCAGATCTGCTCTTGCATTTCAAAGTCTGCAGAAGCGCCACGTTCCCAAGCTTTTAATCTGTCGGTTTTTGCATCAACACAGACAAACAAGCAACAGATTCCAGTTCATCTCTGTGAAGTTTGACCCAAACAAAGCAGATTATAGACGCTGTAATTTGCAGCGTTCCCAGTGTGCTGAGAGGAAATTTGCCTCTTTCATCCCGGAGGTGTGTGTATGACCAGTCTCTGAGTCACAGCTATCGCATTTCAGCCATAATAAAACATCTTTTTCATTATTTCCACCCATTTTACCCCTACGGTTTGCAGATATGAGAACTTTACCTGGAAATATCACAGTTACAGCAGCTGTGTTTAGTAATATTCCTCCTCCAGGGAGGAAAACCAGCACTTTACAGCTCTAATCTTGTAGATCAAAGCTCTTAGCAAAGGCTATAAGCTTTAAATGACATTCATTGATATAACTCTCTATCTGTGAAATCATTTTTGAGCAGAATGAGGCGCCATCATGGCTCTGCTGAGCAGCGACCCGCCCTCATCTGCATTTTGACAGAGCGGAGCAGCGGAAACGCCGTGTTTCAGAAGATTTAATCTAATTTTCTGCAGCTGAAAAGTTAAATACACAGAATATTACAGTCTAATTGGACACAGTTATGGTTTCTCTGAGGTTTGACCACAACAATGCAAACTTCAGCAGCTGCAGTTTGAAACATTTATTTTCTCTGCAGGGAAAGTTTGGAGGTTTTAATTCTGAATCTTTGAAGCTGAAAATTCAGGATTTATTAAATGTTTTATTTTTGCTTTCTCATTTCAGTAAGGGTTGTTTTAAACTTGTTTTCATTAACTTTATTCCCTTTCTCATCAACTAATTTGACAAAAACAACTGATTTTGCCTGACTATAAAGATCAATTCCCTTCCTACTACCATTTTTTACTGGAAAATCAGGGTTTCAGGATTTAATCTTAACATTTCAAATGACAAACATATTCTAAAAACTATGAACTTTAATCCAACCTTATCTTTTATAGTTTTGCAAGACAGGAAAGCTTCATTTTAAAGCTTAAATCTTATAGTTTTTAGCTGAAAAGAAAGACTTGCATAAATGACTGTAATTTGCATGGATACAGTTCAATTTTCCCAGAATACTGACAAAAACGAGCCAAATCACAGCAGCAGCACGTTGAGGCGTCCCTCTTGTTTGCACAAATCCTACACGTTTTTGCCAAAAATCAACAAATACTCTATTCATATTTTTTAACAGGAAAGCAGAAAATTTGTGTTTAGAGATCTAATCTTTAGTTTTGCAGTGTTAAAAGACAGCTACTGTGTTTTAAATGCATTTCTGTTTCATTCAAGACAACATTTCCTGAAAGGATTTGACCTGAATAATTCATTTATCCAAACTATTCAGAGCTGTTTCTGCCTCATTAGCCATTTCACAGGGAATGAAGCTGAACATATTTCATTACTTAGGTCTTAATCTAAACATTCGAAGCTATAAATAATAAATACAAACATATGCATTGTTAAACTTATTCCTACAAGTTGCTTTTTTCCTCTAAACCCAACATTACCTTGAATAATTGTGTCCATGGGGCTCACAGCTTCTCTCCTTATTGATAAAAATCATTTAAAGAAACAAGCAAAAGAGCTAATCACACTAAAAGTATTTGGTAATATTGATAAGTTTGGGGAATCTGCTGATACGATATCAAGATATGATATATATTACGATACTTTGAGTAAGACTGAATATTGTGAATTTAACTTTAGAAAAATCTGTGACAGCATTCTAAAAACTCCAACCTGTTTCATACAAAACGCATCCAGTTTTATTACTGAATCTAGTTGATCCACTGGGACGAAGAAGGTGAAAACAGCCGACCACCTACCAGTCGTACTTTTAATTTTACCACAACAATTATTGTCATCACTAATCGTTTCATTCAAAACTAAAAAAACAAATCAATACATCGCTTTTGAATATCGATACGATATCGTGACATCATCATATTGATATTTTCTTACATTCCTTTTTAAAATAAATCAAAAATAATAATTATTTACATTTAAGAAGCAAAACTATGGTTGGATTCCCCAACATTAAAACATATAACATTAGATTTGGTGCCATTTTCACAGAACACAGAGTAAAATGTTGATCGCCTTCGTTTTTGACGGGACAAAATGTCTCTCTTTAAGGTTTTAGTCTCATAACTCAAAGCTATGTGAACAGTTTTAGGAATGTATCTAATAGTAGAATAATCAGTGAGATCCACACGTCTTTCCACAGCTGTTCTCCTCATTAATTTACATTTTTACAGATTTAACAGTACGGGTTTAAGCTCGAGGGAAGTACTTAAAAGGATAAAGTGTAGTTTTTAGGCATGCACCAATACAGATGCTGGTATCGGGCCGATAACATTCTATTGTATTCAAACTCGTTAAAGTTAACCGATACCATGAACTAGGGAAGCACCGATAACAATACTGGTATTAGGTATTGAACCGATGCTTACAATGTGTAAAATCTGCAATAATTTCACAGAAACTTTTCATTTTTTCACTTGAGTTTTTTATTTTTTTGTGGAAATTTGTATTAAAAATGTTTTTTTTTCCTATTCACCATCATTTGTTGTAACAACCAGAGAAGAAAAACTTCATTGGATTTTTTTTTGTCTGTGGTAGAATATCTGCATCGGTACTCGGTATCAGCGAGTACTCAGATCCAAGTATTGGTATCTTAACTGTTTGAAAAGAAAAATGGTATCAATGCATCCCTATCATGAACCGATACGTGAAATACGGAAACTCTGCAATAATAACGGAAATGGTTTATTTTCCCTTGAAACTTTAAATTCATGGTCATTCTTATTAATATATATGATTTTCATAGTAATTTTTTGTAACAAGCTGAGAAGAAAATAAAATCCGTCTTCCAATTTATTGATTTATTGGTGTGTGGTAGAATATCTGCATCGGTACTCGGTATCGGTGAGTACTCAGATCCAAGTATCGGTATCGTATCGGTTTGGACAAAGTAGTATTGCTGCATCCCTAGTAGCCTATTTTTTTAAATAATTTGGTAGACCAGTGAGGACTGATAAATAAAATGGGGAAATTGCAAAGAAAATGTTAATTTAAACTTGAAATTTAAAATGAATATTTTTATTTTTATCTAATTCACCATCTTTTTTTGTAACAAGCAGAGGAGAAAATAAAACCCGTTTTCTAAGTCATTGCATTTTTTTTTGTCCGTGTGGTAGAAGTATCAGAATTGGTACTCAGATGCAAGTATCGGTATTGTATCGGTTTGAAAAATGTGGTATCGTTGCATCCCTATTTTTGTATAATTTTGTAGGTCAGTGAGGCAATTTTCAGTCAGAATAATGGAAGGTTTGTGGCAGATGTTTTCCTCTACATCTGCAGCTTCACAGCTCAGGGAAGCAGAAAGTTGCGTTTCAAATGTTTAGTTTTTTTATCTGCACCCAAAAATTAGTGAAATGATCCCAGAGCTTTGATCAAACCACCTCCTGTATGAAGGAACAATTAAGAGTTTAATGCTGTAATCTGAAGACGTGTCGATGGATCCCTGCTGGTGAAAAGCTGCTTACATTAATTGTGTTGATTTTAAAGTGATGCAGCACATCTGATCGTTTGGACCGCCGGTTCCGGATCCGGACGGAGAAGATGATAACCAATAATCAGTCATGACTCAGAGCAGGGGGGACAGGGTGGACTCTCCTCATTCCGCAGTGGTCCACTCACACTCACACAAACACACGCGCGCGCATAGTGCCGCGCGCACGCGCTGTCAGAGGCAGAAACGCCTTGTCATCCGCCGGTGCACGAGCCCCCCCCCCCCACCACCCCGACAACCTTCTGGTTCTGCTGCACGAGGACCCCTGGGGCAGCACGCGACCAAACCGCAGGTCGATGACGGACTCTCACCTTGTAGAAGATGAGCTTCAGGGTGCCGTAGAAACCCATGGCCGCAGAGCCGCTCCGGGGGAGAAAAAAACACGCAGAAAAATAAAACCCCTGAAACACACCGAACAGCTGGTCCCCACGCAGAAACACGCAGATCAGACACGTCACTGATCCATCAGAGGGAGCGGAGCGTCGATGAGAGTCCACGCAGAGCTCAGCTCGACCTGCTGCTGCTGCTGCTTCAGGATCCACGGACAGACCTGCTCTCTCTCTCTCAGCTGTGGCTCTATGAGGCTCGACCTCCGGCAAGAACACGCAGGGACATGCCTCTCTCTGCCGCGTGCTACTGAGGGGTGGAGCCGCGTGCACGGAGAGCGTGTGTGCGTGATGCGGGGTGATTCTTGTGCAACGATCAATGAATCATAGAAACGGACCCAAAGTCATACATTTATCTACGACGGAGTATTATTAGCAATATTAGAAATAAAAGAAAAATATTTTGGAGTAAATTTCCACCCAAAAAAACTCAGAAATTATCAGATTAAATTTACAAATAAAAAAAATAAAATAAAAAAAACAACAACCAAAAAAGTCGGAAATTCTCTGTCTTAAAAGTTGTAAAATTACAAATAAAAAGACATAAATCTTGATCTTAATTACAAATGTTTTCTAGGCAAGGCAAGGCAATTTTATTTATATAGCACACTTTCAACACAAGGCAATTCAAGGTGCTTTACATGATTCAGTGATAATGATACCAAATGCATGATTACAGAAGCATGATTAGAGAAAAACAGAAATGTGTAGGTTTAACAGGTGACGTAAGGAACAAATTTATGCAATTTATATTAAAAAACAGATAAAACACAATGGGTTAAAAAGGAAAAAAATAAAATAAAACTTAAACTAGGAAAAAATCGTAATCGTCTGATGTAGAAAAGAAGAAATATGCGAGAAAAAACTAAAACATGTCTATGATCAAAGGCATAATTTTCTATATCTAAGATATTTTTGACACTGCAAAATAAGACAATTGTAAAAAAAGAAAAAAATAGGCATTTAATCATAGAATTTTTTTTTTTTTATAGCAAATTTTCAACCTTTCTTCATCAGTGAACTACGTTTTTTCCCCCCTAGAAAATATCAGAAATTAATCCAAATTTTCTGTTTTTTTATTCGCAATTTTACTACTTTTGTTACAGAGAATTTCCGCGTTTTTTGTTTTTGTTTTTCTGGAAACTATGTGCAACTAATCTCAGGTATTCTGTGTTTTTACTCGCAATTTTTGCTACGTTTTGACATCAGAGTTTTTTGGGTGGAAATATTTTTGTTTACAATGCCACTAATACTCTGTCGTATTTATCTTTACATTGAGTTTTAATCACAATTTTTTACTGTAAAGAAACGTTTTACTCTAAATTTTTATTATTATAGACTCAAAGGACTATTTTCTGAACTCTCAGGTGCAGCTCAATAAATTAGAATATCATAAACATGATGGCATGTTTTAGAAAGTTGAATAAACAGAATAAACATATAAACAGATATGTCAAAATCTTTTAACCTCAAATACGATCTGATTTCGAGTCCCGATCTGATATTTTTGCCTTTAGTACTGAAATTTAGAAAACTGAAATATATATTTTTTAAATAACTCAACTTAACTTTTAAATGGCCCAGTGTCCATTTTATTGGGGGATAAATATATTAATTTTTAGTTCTGTACTGAACTGAACTGCATTTCATTGTATGAAAGATGCTTTATAAATAAAGTTAATTGATTGATAATAAGACTAATTTCTGTAACGATACCACTTTTTTCAAACAGATACCATTACCGATACTTGGATCAGGGTACCTGCGCAGAGTCCATCCTGCTCTGAGTCATGATTGATTATTGATTATCAGCTTCTCCGTCTGGAACCTGCGGTCCAAACGATCAGACATCACACGTCTTCAGATTACAACATTAAACTCTAATTATTCTTTTATACAGGAGGTGATTTGATCAAAGCTCTGGGATAATTTAATTAATTTCAGGATCATCTCCCTTTTTTTAGGTGCAGATAAAAATAATTAAACATTTGAAACACAATTTTATGCTTCCCCGAGCTGTGAAGCTGCAGATAAAGAGGAAAACATCATCTGAAGGTCCACAAACGCTCCATTAATCTTCTCTGTCTTCTCAGATGGTCTCGGCAGATGACCGCTTGTACTGAGCCAGGTTCTGCCGGAGGTTTCTTCCTGTTAAAGGGGAGTTTTTCCTCTCCGCTGTCGCTACATGCTTGCTCAGTATGAGGAATTGCAGAGGAATTGCTGTTGTTGGTGTCTGCATGATCTGGGCACAACCTCACGTCGATGACTTATCACAATCTAGATTGTGATAATAGAAAACTTTCAATGGATTGGAATGTTTGTATAATTGTATTGAGATTACATTTGTTGTGAATTGGCGCTATATAAATAAAAGTGAATTGAATTGAATATTAAATGCATATGAAAAGGAATGTTCAGAACTAATTTGTTGGTCTTTGTATTTTGAAAATGTTACTTTTTTTTTACATGTGTCATGCAAGGTTAAGATTTGTAGCTACTGTAATTACAGGAAATGATATTGTAAAAATGTTTTGGAACAGCGACCGGAGTCCACAGGTGGTCCGGTTGATTTTTCCCACTTGGAACTTGTGATTTTCGAGCTCTGACTAAAAATGGAGCGCAGCGTTAATCCTCTTGAGTCAGGATTCACAAGGAGAAAGGCACATTTAGTCGTCATCGGAACTGGACACCAGAGCACCAGGAGAACGAGGTCTGGACTAACAAATCATGTTTTCTTTTGACATCACACTAGCTGCATTTACATGGACACAAGTAATCGGATTAAAAGCCTCATCAGAATAAAAACGCTTGTAAATTCGGATTACTCCGACTCATTCGGATCAAAATTTCCTCCCGACTCACTACGTTTACACGTGCAAAACATCTTTAATCCGCATTAAGCTGCATTTTAAGTGAACACAACCGTGTTTGTTTACGACGCACATCTGCTGATTCTTCTTCTACAGCCATTTCCGGTATTTCAGATAGTTCTGCGCATGTCAAAATTATTTAATCCAATCGAACGTGTGGCGGACGTAAACGCTTGTCATAATCGGATAGATGTTTTCAGGGATATGAACACAGTCAGATTCTAATCCGATCAATGATCAGATTAACGACATTTTGCACATGTAATCGCAGCTAGAGATGCTGCTGCGTACGCTCTCAACAAATGGCTCCATGGCGGGAAGCCAGCGGAGGGGGTGTAGTGGTTTGGGAATTCACCTTCTGAGGCCATGTCCACATGTAGCCGGGTTTTTTTTTTTAAACGAAGATATTCCTTCGTTCGTTGAAAAAAAGAATCTCCATCCACACGGAACTGGATAAATGCGTTTTTCAGCACATTCATAGATGTGACAAAGCAGTAGGGGGCAGTAGTTCTCCCAAATCCTATCCAATAAAAGTAACTTTCTTTCCTCTGTCTTCAGTGCAGTGATAGAGCTTATAAAAGCAAACAAACAAAACGTGTTTTAACAATGGATGATACCAACACAGCTCTGAGGGCATAAATGCTGTTTTTTGAGAGTAAACACAGGTCACAAAAGTGATGTTGGAGCATTTTTTGTCGCGGATCGTAACGTTACGGCTCTTAAAACTCAGTTTTCAACCGTCCACACGCAGATACTGAAAAAGGAGGAAACGCAAATCTCCACTTTGGCCCGGAGTTTTTGAAAAGGCCAAACCGTAGAAAAATATCTCCGTCTTGTGAGATACCTGGCTACGTGTGGACAGGGCCTCAGACCAGATATGTTTTGTCCAACCAAGAAAAACCTGCAAGATGGTGAAAACCTTAAATTTAAGACCATCTAAGATTTTGGCTGTCGCTTTTTTATTAAAGACCTAAGCTAATTAGTTTAGTTTTAATAATTTATATAGTTTTCAATGCCTTTTTTTCAAACATTAAGTAATTAATCGCAAATCCAAAAAACATGCTAAAGGTGGGGAAGCTTCCATCCAATGGCCAAACCAACAGGTTTAACAGCAGATCCATAAATTAACCCTCACAAACAGTCTGAGTGACACCCAGCAGGGGAGGGCCGGGTGTTGCAGCGTTCTCACGGAGGACTGACCTGAAGGTTCACACACTGAAACTCCCACAGACACAATTAGGGAAGCGTGAGGAGGCGGAGGAGGCGGAGGAGGGGGTTAGGGGAGTAATTTAGGAGGTCAAACCCTCAGGTCAGCCTGCAGAGACTAAACATCCAACAGGCCTTTCAGCCTCACCTGCTCAGCCTGTCGTCTTCTCCCTTATTTTATTTCTTTTCCTACCCGCAGGTCTGAGCTCGCTGGAGCACAACAAAACATTGCTTCAATTCAGACTGGAGGCCCTCGCCTCGTTTCCAGACCGCAGCGGCAAAAAAGGAATCTGCAAGCGAAACCCAACATCTGGAGGTACAGAAAGCACCCGTACCTTCAGGCCTAATCCAAACAGCCGAGCTGCGTCAGCATGGAAGCCGTCTGAATACGTCAAAAATAATCCCGCTTCACACTGTAGATGTTTGGATAAGGTACAAGAAACACAGCGTCTTTGTGTTTTTTTTTTAACGTCTGCCGACCAAATCCAAACAGAGAAAACATCACAAAAAACGCAGCCATCTCCGGGAGTTTGTATGGACTCTAATCAAACACTGAAGTCCTTTTGAATGCAACACCGGTTGTCACAACTCTATCAAAGATTAAAAGCTTAGAGTTTTCCTCGTTAGCCTCAACAAGTGTCTGCTTGTTGGCAGAAAAATCCAGTAACTGCAGCTTTATGGTGGATGCACTCGAATGGGAGGAAACTACTGGCTCCTGGGATAATACCTTGTTGGTTTACACCTCTTAATTGTCTTTCAAGAGAGGCGGATTACAGTCAAAAGGGGCCAGTTCTTAGTGCTGGTTAAGCGTCTGACAGAATCTCAAAATCCTCACTGCTTGAATTTCATTTTTACCAATTACATAAAAAATATTTATTTCTCTTGTCAAATTTTAGATGAAGCAGAGCTTGTTAATTTGAACGTAGAACAAATAAGGCTTTGTCTGAATTGATTCTTATAAAAATGATAAGAATGGAATTGATTCAAAAGTTCAAAAATCGGTTTGACTGTTTAACACAGTTTGCCCTTATTTACGGCTAAAATAGGAATCAAAAATCCAATCCGATTTAAAGGTTTAGTTCTGAAAGTGTTCATACAGTTTTTGTCCTGCTAAAGTATTACTCACTCAGTGTTAAGTCATTGAATTACAGGCATATAAATAATATAACAGCGCAAAAAAATCTTTTTTAATGGCACCAACCAAAATCTATATCGAACTGGATCAGACTGAAACGGATCGGATTGTGAGAATCAATTCTAACTCTTGACAATCGGAATCAAATCGATTTTTAAAATTTGAATCGACACCCAGCCCTAAGAACAAACCAGAAATATAAGTTTGCGTATTTCAGTTCAGCTGTAAAACACTTAATCTGTCTGAAGAAGCCTCTGACTGAAGACTGTTGCTCACATGACTGACTGGACATGCTAACAGCTCATTATCAAGAAAAGAGACAATTTCTATCAGTGACATGCCTTGGATGGAATCAGCTGTTGGCAAGGAATGCTAACCCACCTCTTTTGCTTTTGCCAGTCTTTGTAAAATCTCTAATTGGTTGTATGGTCAGAAAGCCGGACAGAGAGACGTTGGAGTAGGGGATATGATCCTTGCTCATTATGATAGATGAAAGATATTAAATCTCTTTGCTCTTTTGTCTTGTTCTGCATCCATGAAGGCTTCTTGATCATTCCTCTAAGGCATCCCAATTCAGGTATTATTTTAGCTTTTGAGATGCTAATCCAGTGCTCCCAGCTGTAAAAACAACACCTTGTTGCCACGGTTATGCAATGTAACAGTCGTAGGAAAGTAAAAAAGTAAAAGCACAAAAACCATTCAGATTCAAAACATCCAGAACCAGAGAGGATAATTGTATATTTTGACACCAATAACTCTGATTATTCATACATTTTTGTACTTATGGTGAATCATAGAGTCATTAAAAGATTAACATGCTGTATCACATGGTGGATGTTTTTACAGCAAGGTTGTACACAAATAATGCCTGTTGATGCATATTCAGCACAAACTGGATATTTTATTGTTAGCTTTTAAATGATATGTGGTGTTTATTTGCCAATCCAAATTATGCCAAACTTTTGCTTCTTTGAAAACTAAACACCTAAATGTTCATCTCTTGGATGTGTTATGTTCAACTGAATTTTTTTTACATAATTTAAAATCGGTTTCACTGAAAAAAAAAGAAACAAGAACAAGAACAACAAACTTTACTGTATATAACTGAAACAAATTTCATGTAAAAAAAAAAGGTAAATAAATAAAGGGTTCCTAAAACTGAGGCATCTAATATTTAGAGGTGCAATATGTAAGTATTTTACAGTGACAAAAAAAAAAAAAAAATCACACAGCAGTCTACTGTCTCAATCATGTTGGAAGGAAAGTTTCATTCAAACAGATTTCCTTTGCAGCCGCTGCAGAGGGATGTAGTCATTGCATACTTCTTGTTTCCAGAGCCAATCACCTGTGAGTCCTCAAGGTTGCCCCGATTTTCAGAGGAAAAAAATGCCTAAAAGGCACACCCGAAATTAAATAAAGAATTGCTCCTCATTAATAAGGTTAAAATGCATGTTATTGGTGTCTAGGAACATCTACAGACCTTTCAGAATCTATTCCAAGTGTCCAAAAAATTATGTCTGATACTATGTCTGAGTAAATTAGAATAAAACGAAGGAGAAATGTGAAATTGCTCTCCTCACTTTTTTATGTTTTCATGTTTTAAAAAGGAAAACACCATGCTGACAATGTTTACATGCGCAATGATGCCACTGAACACATTCAGCAACTCCTTCACCATACATATACCAAATTTGAAAGAAACTGAGAAAAGGAAAAAGCTTCCAGAAAAGTTTTAGTTAGG
>JAPXFQ010001872.1:600000-842053 GCA_028564705.1 Apricaphanius iberus | reverse complement strand
ACCAAACATGAACTCTGCCTACATCAATCTTCTATTAAAACCAGGAAAAGACCCTATGTCTCCTACCAGTTATCGTCCCATTTCTCTTATCAATGTGGATCTGAAAATAATTTGCAAAGCTCTTGCAAGAAGGATAGAGAAAATAACACCTCTAATAATCCTCCCTGATCAAACAGGTTTTATAAAAGGTAGGCTCTCTTCAACAAATTCACGTAGATTAATAGATTTAATAGACTATTCCCACTGTAAAAACGTCCAAACCAATATATTATCTTTAGATGCAGAAAAAGCATTTGATAGAGTTAACTGGAAATTTTTATTTGCAGGCTTAAATAAATTCGGATTCAGTAATTCTTTTGTAAACTGGTTAAAAATATTATACATCTCACCAACAGCATGTATTAGGACCAATAATCAAACATCATCAAGGTTCTTTCTTCAGAGAGGTACCAGGCAGGGATGTCCACTTTCTCCCTCCCTCTTTGCTATTTTTATTGAACCATTAGCAGCAGCAATCAGGCAAAATAATAATGTTAAAGGTATACAATGCAACAAAATAGAACATAAAATCAGTTCATACGCAGATGATGTACTACTATTTCTACAGCATTCACAAACTTCCTTGTATCAGGTAATTGAGTTAATAAAATCTTACTCAAGAGTTTCAGACTATTCCATAAATTGGTTAAAATCTACAGTCCTTCCAATCAACTGTTCTTACCAGGGTCCTGTTGCTTTACAGCTCCGATCGGGAAATTTTACATATCTAGGTATCCATATCTCACCAAGACTGTCAGACTTATCTAAGCTAAACTACGTCCCACTTTTTAAAAAAAGTGGAAGATGATCTGGCAAGATGGAAATCCCTTCCAATATCACTTATTGGAAGGGTAGCTACAATAAAAATGATGGTTTTGCCTAGAATCAATTATTTATTCTCAATGATCCCAAGCAAACCATCACCTAATTGGTTTAGATCTCTGGACTCTTCTGTTTCTAAATTTCTTTGGAAAGATAAACCCCCACGTATCAGCTTAAAAACACTACAGAAGTCCAAAGATAAAGGAGGTCTAGACCTACCAAACTTTCGTTATTATTTCTTAGCCAACAGACTCCAATACACATCAAGATGGGTAAAACACAGTTATATCGATGAGTGCTGGGTAGATGTAGAACAGACACTATGCAATAAGATAAAACTTTCAGATCTACCTTTTGTTAGTTCAAATATAAAACAAAATGAATGTTTTAAAAGTATTAATATCAGCTCCTCTCTGACAGCTTGGTGGGAATTTCTTAAAATGACAAAGACCTCACTAGTCCCATGCAGGCGTACACCCATCTGGAATAACCCGGATATCTTACAAAAAAAATGCATGATCAACTTTCCAGGCTGGAGTTGTAAAGGAATTGAATACCTGGAGCATATATTTGATGGAACAGACTTTATCCAATTTAATACATTGGTTACACAATTATGAATTAACAAGAATAAATTCTTAGAATACCAACAAATTAAATCAATTATAAAAAATAAATTTAGGCTCAATACAGTTGATTTACAAATTCCAGGAAAAGTTTTAGACTTCCTTAATCTTAACCCTCCCAAACTGCTATCTAAAATATACAAAACATTAAATAGAATAGATGAATCAATAGCCCTTCCTATTCCAAAATGGGAGATGGACTTGTCCATCTCAATAGACCAAAACCTCTGGTCTCAAATTTCATTAAGAACATTTAAATTTCTTAAAAATCCTAATCTACGATTAATACAATATAAAATCCTTCATAGAGTGCATTATACAGGGCAACGGATGTTCAAGATGGGTTATACGCCGTCTGATACCTGTTAACAATGTACAAGCAATCTACCAGACAATTATATTCATGCTCTTTGGTTCTGCCCACCTGTTAAGAAATATTGGTACCAGATATGTGAAGATCTATCAAAGTGTCTGAAATGTAATATCACACCTGCTCCCAGAGTTTGCTTGCTGGGAAATGTAGATGAAGTTACCATGGATACAAAGTCTATGCAATTATTTTACATCGCCTTATGCATCGCTAAGAAAAATATCCTCTTGAACTGGAAAAATAAAAATACTCGGAATATTAATCAATATAGAGATCACCTTCTGGATTACATTGGTCTAGAAACGGCATCTGCCTCCATATCTGATCAATCTTTCTGGTCACCCTTGATCAGTTCCATCACCTAGTGGGGTCGGGCCCTTGATTCCGTTCTGTGGGACACGGTTGCCGATGTGGAGCTTAAGGGTTGGTGGTGACTGCGGGGAGGTCCTTGGGGGTGGGTCCGCTTGCGGTTTGGCGGTAGGTGCCGTGACCCTCGCCTGGGGTGGGACTTTGGGGGCTTTGTGTGGTGACTCCTAGTGGCTGCATGCGGCGCCTTAGAGGGGTCGTGCTGGCGGACACGGGTTACTGGCCTGGTGCTGTGCTGCTCTGGGGGGGTCTGGGCTGGGCCTGGGGCTCGGGGTTCTGGGGCGGCGTGCCCCCCGGCTGGGGCCCTGGCTGGGGCTTGGCCAGGGGGGGGCACTGCCGTCGGTGCCGGCTGGGGGGGGGCTGTGGTCGGCCGGTGGTTGGCGGGCGCTGCTGCCCTTTCCATCTCCCCGGGCTGGTTCTTGTCGCTTGCTCCCCGGTGGCCGCTTGCCGCGTCCGGGCGTCGGCGAGAGGCCGCGGCGGGTGGCCGGCGTCTCCGGGCCCGATCGGCTATACTGACACTGGACATGGCTCCTGGGTCTTGGTCTTAGCCCTCGCGGGGGTGCTGAGGTGGGGGCCTCTGGCCGGTGTTGGTCGGCCTCCACGGTGACTGACCGGTTGGTGGGGTGTGGGCCGGTGGGTGGAGGTGCTTGTTTCTGTTGCCACCCGGCCATTGGGCGGTAGTAGCAAGGCTGGAGGATGTCGGCCTGGGGATTGGCCGCCCGGGACTTCGGTCTGCCCACGGGTCTGGCGCGGCATGTCCGGGGTACCCGAGTCGGTGGTGCGCCGGGTTCCGGCCCCGGCGCGGAGGCCCTCGGACGCTGGCGGTGCCTGGGGCGTCTCTTATTGGCGGGGAGGCTTTTTACCATCTAGCACAGGCGCTCTTTTTAACGGGGTGCGCTTGGGACGGGAGGGGGGAGGGCGTTGAGGGTGAGGGGGGGCTAAACTCAACCTGGGTGTCTAGTGACATGTGTTTTGTTAGCAGTGTGAATGTTGGGGAGGATTTAGGTATGCCCCTGGCATGGAGGCTGGTGGATTGCCGGGGCCCCCATGGGGCTCGGCGGTACCGCTGCCGTGGGCCCCGACTGGACGTGCTGGGGTCTCCCACCCCTGGTGGATCGGGCCGAACGGGGGTGCCTATTGGAGTCAGCAGGGGAGCTGGCTCCCTGGGGTTGGCAATGGTCACCCCAGTTATTTTCTCCCCATCCCCATGCCTCTGTCCACCTGCTCCTTCATTCTACCAGTCACAAGGCCTTGGGACGTGGGCACGTCACTGGGGTGCGGGATGGAGCTTCCGTCTTCGCTACCCGGTGGCGGCCTGGTTCCCGATTTTATTGAGCAACTTAGACACTTACACTTGCAACATTTACAGGGAACGCACATGTAGGGACCTGGCGGTGTGGCGCATTGGCGCTGGGGGCGGGACCCCTCATGGGGGGCCCCCTATAGGGGCCCGTTGTGGGGGCCTCGCCTGTGGTGCCGGCACCCACTGGTTAAACGCATCTAGACACTGAGGGCCCAGGGGGGGAGATGGGGGTACCCGGCAGTATTCCCATGTCCCCCCCCTCTGTTTTAAGTGCACATTAGAACAACACGCAACAACACCACATTGAGCTGGGGGAGAGAGGCTGGGGGATCTTTACACACCCCTGTTCGTTGGACCATCAGGGGTCGGAGCCCGGATAGAACATCACGCCGTCTGGTCGGGGTCCTGGGCTGGTGGGCTGCTCTTGCCGGTGTGGGGGCCTTGGCGGTCTGCTTGTCCACGTCCTGGTGGGCAAAGGGGTCTGTCTCCTGGGTCCAGGGGCAGGGTTCTCTATTGGGGCGTCTGTCCCTGGACCTGGGAGTATGGAGTATAGTGTATGTATGGGGGGCATGAATGAGTGTATAGCGTCCTTTTTTCGTATGTCCTGTATTTGTAAGAATGTGTACGCATGAGAGGGAGGGTACGTATGAGTGTCTCTGTCTGTCTATGTCTACCTGTCAGGTTGGGTGTTTGGCTGCTCTCTGGCCTGATGCATCTTCTTCCCTCCCCGTCACTCCCCGTCGGTGATGGTTGCTCCTGCCGCTAGTTGATGATGGCTCTCGATGCCTGGGGCTGGGGGTCCCGGTTGCGGCCCGTCTCGGTCCTGGTGCATGTTGGGCGGATCCTGGGTGGTCCGGTGTGTCGGGCGGCCGCTGTTTCGGGCCGACGTCCTCCTTGGATTGACTGGGGCACCTCTTCTGGGGGTGCCGGGGGAACAGGTTGGTGCCGTCCGGTGGATCGGTGGGGACCGTGCCTGGCGCCCAGTCCTCCTGCCGGTTCCAGGACTTCTGCTGGCTGGTCTGTTCGCCTGGTGGGGCTGTCCGGCATTGGCTGGGCCCCTGATCTTGGCGCCCTACGTGGGGCGGGATCTGGACCCGGGAGCTGGAAGATCTGGATGTCCAGGTGCCGGCTGGGCGCGGCCTGGGGAGGGCGTACATCCGCTGTGGCTCTTGCTGTGGCTCCCTGGCGTGTGGGTGTGTGGAGGCGGGCCGGGTTGTTGGCGGTGGGTATTGGTCCGGGGTGGCGGCGGCGTGTGTTGTCCGTCGGTTGGCTGCGGATCCTCCTTGCCTGCGGCGGCGGGGGGCCCTTGTCGGCTGGTCCCTGGTTGGGGCCCCGCTGGGGGGCGGGGTGCCCCTGGTCCCCGTGGCCTCCGGTTCCTGATCCGGGCCCGCCCTGGCGTAGCCGGTTACCGGCGGAGCCCGTGGGCTCGTCACTGCGATCTCTCGGGCCCCAGCATTGCGGCTGGTGGGTGTTCCCCTGGGGCTTCCATCTGTTCCCCTCTTGGCGGGTGATCGACCCTGCGCTGATCCGCCTGTGGCCTCTGTACTCTATGGGACCCTGGATGCATACATCTCTTGCCTCCTCCATGTCTGTGCCGATTCCTGTAGGACGGATTGACGGTTCCTTACACCAGCTATCAATCCCTTGCATGGGGAAACCTTATTCCGACCGGCATGCTCGCACACACATGGGTGTGGGGACATTGGTGAGGACGGACATATCTGAAGCTGAGGTTATCATCATTAGTTAGTTGTTCACAGGAGCTTACCAGAAACATTTGTATTATGTTCATTAATCAATGCTGGTGTGTAGTGAATGTGTAATCAGAATCAGAATCAGAATCAGAATCAGTTTATTGGCCAAGTATGTCACATACAAGGAATTTGACTCCGGCAAACTTTTTCCTCCAGTACAGAACTTGAATAAGTGAAATAAAAAAGAAAAAATAAAAAAAAATAAAAATATGAACAAAAATAAGTAAAAATACAAATAAATATCAGATCGTAAATAATAAAGGATAATATATACACCAAGCCGGGGTTATTTTACAGTGAGTATGTACAGAAGTGCAGAGTTATAGTTTATTGTTATGTGAGTGCACTCACACACTGTGACTAGACAGAGTTCGTCAGAGCGACAGCCTGGGGGAAAAAACTGTTTTTGTGTCGGGTGGTTTTGGCGTACAACGCTCTGTAACGCCGACCTGAGGGGAGGAGCCTAAACAGATTGTGGCCAGGGTGTGAGGGGTCAGCGGTGATTTTCCTGGCCCGCTTCCTGACCCTGGCCCGGAATAGGTCCTGAACTAATTCTTAGTTTATTCTACTAGATCCGAACTATTGGTTTGGTTCTGTACAGTTTGTTGTTTTTGTTTTGTATTACTGTTTCTCTGCCATCCGGCAGAGGTGGAGGACTGGGATGTTTTCTTGTGTTCTTTGTTTGCCTCCCTGTCTTGTGTCGTCGGTTCGCACCTCTGCTGGTCCGGTTTCTTTTCTTCACCTTCTTCCTTTCTCCCTTCTTGTCTCGGTTTAGTGTCCATGACGTCAGGAAATTGAACCCACAGTAATCACTAATAAAGATTTTTCATACATATACATCAAGTGGCGTACTACAGCGAAGCTGTAATACTCTGCTTTGGAAAGTAAAACTGTTGGGCTTGTACTTGGTACTCAGACACCAATTCTGAGTAGCATACTGCTAGACAGGACACGTAAAAAAAAAAAGAAAAGAAAAAAAAAAAAAGAATTCTATAGTTCAGTTCCACATTTCATGTTAGATGAAATTGGGCGAGACATTCTGCTGCACCCTCAGACGGGGATTACACTCTTATTTCGTTCATTTTACTGCACTTTTAACTAAAACAGAATGTGTAGAAAACACACAGAGCTACTGCTGCAAAGAAATGGAGGATGAGTGAATAGAAATCTTTTCATTCCATCACTGTTGATGTATAGTATGTTAGCTAACTCAAATTATATTTCACAAGAGCCATTAATTCACAGGTCATTCGCTCCACTGTCAGGATCGTAGTCGTGGACCCTACGGCGTACAATGATTCCTGCTTATGTTCGTTAAACAGAAATAACTCCCCGAAAATTGAAGGGGTATTTTACCCTCCCAACCCTATTTCTTACTGGTGATGTATTTTTCTGACCCAGACAAAGCAACTTTTATGCAGAGAGTTGGATCAAACAAACTCTAAGGTGAAGGAGTAGGGCAACATTTTTCTTGACAGTTTAAAAAAAGTACAGCAACATTTGTGATTTCTGTGGGTCAAAACCTGGGGGAGCAGATACTCCAGTTGTTAAAGTAATCCCCTATGGTTTCACCAGTTAACATACTTGGCTGGGAAAATCCCAACCATCTAAACCAGGTCTTTTTAGTAGAATGCTGTGGTCCACTTTCCTAATTTTTTTCTCCTGCCACGTGCTAGCCTTATCTGTAGTCTGAAGAAAATGCTCCTTTCTTGGGAAATGTGGAACACATTTGAGTGTATATCATATTCCTCCATGATCTTCTTATGTGCCGAGCTGACATGTAATTAGTTAAAAAATCTCTCTGTGTGATTCTGTGCAGTGGATCAACAGGTAGAGATTTGATCTATAAGGAAACATGCTTCTCTAGATCTCTATCGTTCTGGCAGCTTATAGTGCTGCATTGTTCTCCACTTGTGAAGGAAAGTAGAACTTTTAAACAAAAATATTAATTAAACTTAGTTAATCCTAGTTTATACTACTCTTACAGCTAATTTGTATGTTTTTCGCCTATGGTTCTCCATTTTGTTTTCCTTCTGTGTTGCAAAGCAATTCTCGACCAGGACAGCAGGGGGTGCTAACATTTTGTGACGGCTCTGCCTATTATCTGCCTACTATCGCAGCTGAGTTTCAGTTTCTTTCTTCAGCCTGTAAACACATTCCCCCTCAAGGAGCAATGCAAAACAGAAAATACTTTTTAATTATGCTGTAAAGCTTTTTACTAGAAGTGCAGCTCATGAAATACTCTAAAAAGCATGTAAACAAACACAGCAGCCTTTTTTATTGTTTCTCTACACTTCCTTGTGCTCAAAATGACCAAAATAACAGATTAGATAAATTATCCTTTCAATATAAAGAATATAGTACCCAAACACTGCATTAACTACTGATTACAGCGACTATAGAGCACCGTTCTGGTGAAGATAGTTAAACTAGTTTATACTACTCCGTTTTGAGGAAGACGGATTGATGCAGGGCCAGAATCCGTAGACGCAAGGGCTGTCTTTCACCTACGTAATGACAGACGGAGTAGAGCCCAATTGTAGATTGAGCAGAGGCCAAAGGAAAAAACTGAAATGACGCTGCGATAGTAGGCAGAGAAGCCATGAAAAGTTAGCACCCCCTGCTGTCCAGGTTGAGAATCTCTTTGCAGTACTTAAAAAAATCAATGGAGAACAAGAGAGAAAGAAACGGAGAACCATAAACGAGTAAACGTCTCTGTCAATACTTCTGTGTGCAAATTCACAGTCAAAGTAGTATAAACCAGGTAGGTAAAGGAGAGTACTTGCGTTGACGGATAATGGCTCTACGTCAATCCGTCTCCATCAAAACGGAGTAGTATAAACTAGGCTTTAGATGATGAATTTGTAAATTATATATTTGGGGGTGAAATTCACTGTGTTAAACCCAAATAGACTAGAACCATACCAGAGCAATGCCTGTGACTTGTTTCTCTTTGCAGGAGATGCCATCACCTACAAAAGGGGTTTGTATGGAGTCATAAATCAGTTTTAGAAGGTGTATTCAATCATTTTTGCTTGTCTTATTCCATTTTAATGACACTGAGTTGCTGAACCAGAAGTATTGTTACGGACATTTGTAGAGGGTTTCATGCAAACTGGAGGAAAAGGACTGTTTAAAATAAATAAGTGGTTCATTTCAGGACAAACAGTCAAACTAATGTGGATGTTTTTACTTTGTAAGAAGCTTAGGTCAGGTTTACGCTAAGCTCTGGTAATCTCTTATAAACCCTATTTATACAGAAAAAGTTGGAACCAGGATTAGCTGAGGTTCTGCTGTGACTCTGGTTGTTAATACACATTCTAAAAGACAAATTGGATCATTTAGAGTAATAAAGACACATGGTTTAACAAGCTTAGTCCAATATTTAGGTGAAATCACCTCATTATATGTATTCCTCTAATAAGGACAAATTCTCCCAAAAAAGGCTGTCCAAACTCCACAGTATGTTTTATGTTAGAAGACTTCAGAGAAGACAGCAGAACCTTGGCCTAGAATAGAACCAAACCGCACGGAGAGACATGAGGACATTTGCGGGATAATGAGTTCATTTTCTCACATTGTTGCTTTCAGAATAATTTGTATTTTAGGCGGGGGGAAGCCTTTTAAAGAAAGAATAAGCCATGACAAAAAATAAAAAAATATATAAAGCAAAAACAACTATTGAAAATTCACCACATTTATTACCAAACTGCAGCTCTTTTTTTTTACACTACATTGCTGATTATCTGCAGATTTTGGTGTTGGATAACAACTCACAGCATTCCACCTAAAAGTCCCCCTACCTGATCGGCCTGTTTTTGTGATTCTGATCCAGACAAACATCCCAGAAACGCAACGCCATATTGTTTTGCTGTAATGATCACCGACGGCAACGATTAGAGCCTCTCCAGAATAATCGATAAAACACTGTGCGAAAATGTGAAGGTCAGCGCAGGAGCTAGCCAAGCGTGAATATTAGTAATCTGGCAAATTGATTAGCATCCTTACGCCCATTTTTCTTTATAGAAGTTTCCAATTTATGGCATTCTTAATTACCTCATTAGTTTGATGCTCTTCCCCACTGATTACACAGTGTATGAGAAACCCTCAAATAGTAGAGATGTTATGGATACCCACATGAATTTTGTCCTCCGTCTGCATCTTTCAGATGTCGCTGCTTCTGTATTTTTACTTATACTATCATTCCATTTATAAAAAAATATATAGGACATGACCCAATGGAGATTATCTCTAAAGGCCAGCTCTGAAGGTGTTCCCCTAACATATATGAATATTACATGGCCCCCATGATTGAGATGGACACAAATTTGAACCTATATTAACCCCTTTACGTTTTAGACCTTCATGCATTTCTTTTAATAATGTATCATGTAAATGTCTGACCCCCTAACACCAATAACTCTCAAGGGGGCACATAACATCCATTAGCAGTGCTTTCACACATCATGGTCCTGTCTTTTAAGGTAAAACCTGTGCACAGCCCACGTTTTCTGGTCCAATTAAGCTCGTCTAACGTTTCTTCGAGCTGCGTCTTGAATATTCGGATTCTATTAAATAATTTTGCGCACACAGCTCCTATCACACATACAAGCCGACGTTGCAGATTTAAATGTAGTGCAGATTTTTAACCTGAAAAAGGCGCCACACTGACGGTTTGATATTAAATAAGATGCTCTAAAATGGCAAAAATAATGACTACACATGTAGACACCATTATTAGACACTCATTCATACCGTTTATCAGCAAAAAAGAAAAAAGTTGAAAAGTTGATTTGGGAGTGACTAGCTCTTTAAGGTCTGGCTGATGAATGCAACAAAACAAAAATAAATGGCCGGCATAAAAAAATTGGTTATTAAAATATAATAAAATATAAAAAAATCAAACATGTACTCGTAACTTCATTGGCGTTTCCATAACATGGCGCATACATCATAAGTAAAATCCTCTCAATTTTAAAGACTTGTCCTCATTTGATGAATCCATATTTTAAGAGGGATTCTTGTTATTTTCTGTTAAATCTTGCTTTCTGGTTTCTTGGAAGTTGTATGCACTTCTCTCTCTTACCAGATCTTTTCCTTCTCTGTTTTTTATTCATCTTGCCATATTGGGCATTGGTTTTTAGAGGCGACGTAGGCAATGGTCTTAACATGCATCAAGAGTGAGTTATAGCCAGATGTAATAAAGAGAATACAATAATCATAATAATAATAATAATGATAAAAATTAATTAGACTTGGATAATAAAGGAAAAAGAAAAACTGTCAGTTAATAATTCTTTCTGTCCTGCCTGGTACCAGATTGAGGCCATGTACACACGTAAAACTTCTCACCGAAACAAATCCCCATCTAACCGGATGAGTGTGTTTTTAAAGGGATATTCGACCCCTAAGTAAAAAGTTGACTGTTGCCATGTTCCCCAGTTTAATATGTGAGGGAAAAAATCCTGTTATCACCAGCCCAGTAATTCCCCTGATCTGGCAGCAGTACGTTTGCTAAACAGCTTAGCTTAGCATAAACCATTGTAAGTGAATGGTATCTCATAACATGCTAGTAGTTCCCATTTGCTTACATTGGTTTATGCTAAGCTAAAGCAAATGGACTTCTGCTAGATCAGGAGAATTAATGGGTTGGTTACAACAGGCTTTTTTCTCATCTAATTTACCAGACTCTGGGGAATATGGTAACAGACACATTTTTACTTAGAGGTGGAATAACCCTTTAAGCACATTCATATAGATCCCAAACCTTTAGGGGGCAGTAGTTCTCCCAAATGCTATCCACTCAGAGTAACTTTCTACTTTTTATCTTCCACATACAGCGGTGATAGAGGTTG
Organism: Apricaphanius iberus; assembly: GCA_028564705.1. Classification (NCBI taxonomy): domain Eukaryota; kingdom Metazoa; phylum Chordata; class Actinopteri; order Cyprinodontiformes; family Aphaniidae; genus Apricaphanius; species Apricaphanius iberus. The sequence continues at coordinate 830,918 of JAPXFQ010001872.1, read as the reverse complement.
TAAAAAGAAGTGAGCAAAAAGCGCTTGGACAATCAATAATGCCATCACAGGGCTGAGGACATAAATACTGTTTCTGAGTGTAAACACAAGTGATGTTGTTGCATGTTGTATGGAGGACAGTGGCGTTGCGACACCTAAAACTCTGGTTACATCTGTCCACACGCGAACGCTTAAAACAGAGAAAACGCAGATCTTCACTTTGGTTTTTCTTTGAAAGAATCGTTTTTGTGTGGATGAAATGTACGGGATCACAATGATATCAGCTTGAAATTAAACTGAAAAGAAATGTTGGCACTGAAAATAAAAACTGCCATTGAAAAATATAATTATAATTGAAAATCTTAATTTTAAAATTTGAAATAAATGAAATGAAAATTTTTGTACTGAAAGTGAAAACTTTTTCAATGAAACCCAAAATATATGGTTTAAAAAAAGTTTAAAGATTTCACACTGAACGTTCAATGCCGACCTTTTTTCAGTGCTGCTGCTTTTCAGCTTTATTCAGCTGATACTTTTTTCACGTTGTGCATACGCATGAGGGGCTTTTTGAGCCCCATCAGCAGTATCTTACACCGTGTGCTTTACTTAGTATAATATTATCTCAGTATAAAAATATAATGCAAAATAAATGAACAAAGGTGCACTTGTTTACAAGAAAAAAAAAGAATTTAAAAAAGGCAGGGGGGCAATCAGTTTTGAACTCTCAACCTGAGGACCTCAAAGCAACACCTGAAACATCTAGGCCACAACAGTCAGATCTGAAACTGTCCTTTTTAAACCTATTAAAGCCAAAAAAAAAGGAAGCACACTAATTTAAGTTAGATAAAAATAAACATTACAGAAAGTTATAGCAGTGGATTTTGCTTTAATATGTGGACATTTACAAAAAAATACAAGTGACTTTTATTTGCTGTGTTAAATAACGGTTATAAAACGTCCAAGCTTACTAAAATCTGAAAGCCAGTACATGCTGCTCAGAAGCCCCACTCCTCACGTGCGTGCACGACGTGAAATGGGTATCAGCTGAATGAATCTGAAAAGCAGCAGCACTGAAAAAGATTGGCATTGAAAAAAAAGATGAAAGCTTGAAAACTTGATTGCGAGTCAGTTAATTGTTTTGATGCATATATTTTGGGTTTCATTGAAATTGTTTTCACTTTAAATTGTTGTTTCACTTTCAATAAAGACATTTTCACTACATTTCGTTCAGATTCAAAAATCAAGATTTTCAGTTACAATTATATTTTTCAATGCCAATTTTTCTTTTCAGTACACATTTTTCTTTTCAGTTTCATTTAAAGCTGATATAGTTTTGACCCCATAGCAAGGCCAAACTGTAGAAAAATATCTGTTTTCTGAGATCGCTGTCTACATGTGGACAAGGCCTGAGCTGAGGTTGTGAGGTTACCAAAATCATATTTTTACATATTACATTTATAAAATCCAAAATGAAAATCATTCCTATAACCTGCTGTGTAAAACAAAATAATAAACAAAAAGTTTGCAATTAACAACTTTTAATCAACATGGGAGGATAGGAGTTGGAGACTTGGCAAGGAGTCCTCAAGGAAAAATGCCTGGGAAACACATGTCCAGAGCAGTGTTTTTCCATCTTGGTCCACAAGGCACAAGGCCCTGCATGTTTTAGATTTTTCTCTTCTTTAACAGGCCTGATTTGAACTGATGGAGGATTAGCAGGCTTTGGCTAAGATGCAGTTATTTCAATCAGGTGTGTTTCAGAGTACAGCGCAGCATGCCAAGTGCTGCATACTGTACTATACGCCAATAGCTGTCTCTTTTCTGAACTCTGGTAAATCGTAAGGAGGGAGGGGGGGAGGGGGAATTAAAGCTTCAAACAGCCTTTGATCTGAGAAGGCTTTTAATGTATTTATTACACGAGTGGAGATTGAAAAAAACAACAAAAACCTACAGCAGGGGTTCATATAAGAGTGGAACCAAATGGAGCTGTTGAACTCTTCAGTACGAGACTTTTTCATGTGGAAAAACATGCGTCTTTTAGGTACAGTTCTGGTTGGGAAGAAAAAGAAGTGCAAACTCATGCACGTTCATGAACAAACTATATAAAAATACAAAAGCTAGTACAAGAAAATATGTCCATGGTTGTTAGTTCTAAGGGTCAAACTCTGCCACTCTTGCTTTCTATCACCTGAGGAACATTTCTAGGATTAAAGGACTGATGACACGAGGAGACCTAGCAAAACTCATCCCTACATTTATCTCTAGCCGCCTCGATTACTGTAACAGTGAGTCAAAACTCTTAACTTTTGAGGGGATCTGTGCTATGATGACTTTGTGACTGCTTTTTGCTGGACCTTTTGTTAAGTTAACATCAGTTACCTTCGGACTAGCTTGTAGCCACGTCTGCTGAGAGTGTCAATGCTTCGCCCCCAGCCTCACAGCTCCACTCTCAGCTCCACCTCTTAGCCCATTTTTGTATTTTCTGAGGATGACGTGGCGAGGGACGTTGCTAAGATGGCAAAGGTGGGAACCGCCCGGTTGGCTTTATTTTCTGCCCTTCAGAAACCTTTGGGTTTCCCGGAGGGGTTGTCTATTTTTTTTTTTTTTTTTACAGTCTGTTAGTTCCATCATCTTTTCCATGTTAGTCTTCAGGGTTTGGTTCGACTTTCTGTCAAAACTGTAAGAAATATATTGGCTGATACTAAACTGTTTAAAAGTAAGAGTTGTATCAATGCCACGATCACATGAAGCTGTAAGGAAAAATGGTAAGTTATAAATGGTAAACAAAATGCTCAACCTTGACCTTCTCACTTGATGGCCGTTTGCTGAAACTTTTAAGAAAATTGATCATCAGGCGTTTTAGGGGTAGGCTTTGTCTAGACTTCATGTCATATATCATGCCAACTCTTCTGTAATAAGCATCTCGCCTGAATTCCCATCAAGTCGGGCTGAATGGCAAGAAGGTGGAGAGTTGGGGCACATGGGGGCTCATGGTTAAGACACTTTGATCACGTAATGTCCTACAGTTTCTCATATGTATACCAGTTTTATCGCTTAAAGCTGAAGCCTCTCTCATCTAACAGTGCCACATAGAAATGACACTCATTAAACTTTTCCATACTTCATTTTACAAACTCAATCTTTAGTTTATTGAGAGCTTATGTGACAGACCAACACTGAGCAGTCCACATCTATGAAGTGGGAAGAAAATGTTGACAGGGTTTTCAACTTTTGTACATTAAGAAATCTTAAAGCGGGGTGCACACCCCCCTACCCAACCTTTGTCTGCAATCACAGCTGCAACTGTTTTAGGGGGTATGTCTGTAGTAGGTCACACAACTTGGAACCGAAGTTTTTGTTAGGGTAAAAAATAGTGGTCTAACCTAGGAAGAATCACACACAGGGGTCGGAGAGAAATTGAAGTTAAATGAGCTCTGCAGTGGGAGATAGAATAAATTAAAGTTCTGCAGGGGGAGACCAGGAAGATACTCTGGTTGACCGTGTGTCTGTTCTCCTCTCAGCTTCTCAGACAGTCTCACAGCTCTGTCTCCTGATCACACAGCTCTGTCTCCTGGTCTCAAAAGGCCCTCCCACTGCAGTCTCTCTTTATTTGGTCAAACTTCATTAGCATCTTAAAAGAACAGGGTGTATACAAAGGAACATATGGTTAAACCAAATGACATTTAAAAAGTACATTTAAACTATGTGATAAAGAAATACACCCTAAGAAAATAATAATACGACATTATTATTTTTCCCTAACCGTTTTTGTCCATTCTTCTTCGGAGAATGACTCTAGCTTAGTCAGTTTGAGTAGAGAGCATCATCGGCACACAACAGTTTCCAAGTTTTCCTCCTGATTCTCTGTCTGATTTAGCTCTGGACTTTGAATGGGCCATTCTAACACATTGAGTATTAAATGGTCTGTTATTATTCTTTTAGAGCTATTCTCAAGTCTTTTGGAAAAGGGAAGATGATGTATTCTGAGGGAATTGGACTCCCATAAGGGAGAATAACATATGTTGAGGAGAGATACAAGTACTTTGGGACATCACAAGCAAATTGCAACCATGAAGAGGCCACAAGGAAAGGAGCAACAGCCAAATACCTGCACCGAGTAAGGTAAGTTCTAAGAAGTCGGCTCAATGGAAAGAAAACGGTCCGATGATATTGAGGAACAGTGAGGAAACAGCCCACAACTACATGGGGTGAACTGGTCAATAACCTAAAGAGAGCTGGGACCACAGTAACAATGGTTACTATTAGTAACACATTATGCTGTTTTGGATTAAAATCCTGAAGCACCATGCAACATGTCCAGGGCAGTCTAAAGTTTGATTAGAGAACAGAAAAATACAGAGGATTAGGAGAATGTCGTGTTCAGATTTGACAAAAAACGACTCTTTGGTAGAACGCCACTCACAGTGGGGAAAAATGCTGAGTGGTATCCAAAGTACACCATGTGAAGCATGGAGGTTAAAACATCACGATTTATGGCTGTTTTTTCAGCATAGGGGACAGGACGACTGATCTGTTTTAGGGAAAGAATGAATGAGGCCATGCATCATGAGATTTTGGGGGGGAAAATCCTTCATTTGTGAGAGAATTCAAGCCTGAAATGTGTCTGGATCTTTCAGCATGACTGATCCCAAAGGCGCCACCTGGGCAAGGAAGGAGTGGCTACATAAAAGCATTTCAGGGTTCTGGAATGGCCTAGCCAATCTCCAGAACTCAATCAGACATGGAGTCTTTTGAGGGAGGTGAAAGTTGGTGTTGCCCAGTGACAACCTCAAAACATCACTGTTCTAGAAGAGATCTGCATGGAGGAATGGGCCAAAATACTAGCTACAGTGCGTGAAAAACTTGTGAAGACTGACAGGAAATGTTTAACCTATGGGTATATAACAAAGTATTAAGATGAACTTTTGTTTTTGACCAAATACTTATTTAACACCATAAACTGAAAAAAATATTTTTAAAAATCGAGATCATGTGATATTCTGTATTTTCTTCTCATTTGTCTCCTATACTTGAGGTATACTTATGATGAAAATAACAGGTCTCTCATCTTTTTAAGTGGGAGGACTTGCAAAATTGATGGCTGACTAAATACTCCCATATATATATATATATATATATATATATATGGGATGCCAATATTACATAAAAGTGTGTGTGATGCTGTTAAAAAAATACAAATGCAAGCAAATTTATTTCTTTCAAACGTCTTTATTTAATAAAATTATCTTTTTCAGGTAGGAAATACACTTTACAAATATCTTACATGATATCTGTTTGATGAAAACCTATTGATAAAACCACAACCAGAGCACAGAAACACTGTGAAAGGGGAAAAAATGTATGTGTGGGTGTAGCAGGAAAAAAACAAAAACCTCTGATGGCAAAACAGTCACTGAACACAAATCACAAAAAGACATCAGCCTTCAGACAATAATTACAGTGATTTAGCTCTGCAGCTCAAATGGAAAAGATGCCAAGTTCAAGACAAGAATTAAAAGAAATTGAGGGAAGAATACCAGAGCTGTGAGTTTAAATTCACACAGACAAAACCAGAGGTAAATATTAGCCACCATTAATGCACCATTAGAGCTGTTCATTGCGCAAAGAGGCTTTGCGTCAAAGCTGAAATCTGCAATAGTGAAGCTGGATTACAACACTAAAACGTGAGCTGCTGGTAGCTTATGTTTTAGTTCTCTGTGAGAAGAGCAGGAACAAAACTCGAGTGAACAATATATTTTAATAAACAAAGACCAGTTTTCTGTAGAGACATCGCAACGATACAAATTCAAGTATTATGCTGAGGTTAGTTTTTTTTCTTTCTCCAAGATTATTAAAAACACCACAAAAGTGGAGAATAACACATCTAGTTTGATATCTGAAGTTCATTGTGGCGAGAAAGACCGACAAAGAAAAAAGTCCACGATCTGTAGAACGTGGATGTTTTAGATGAACATTTTCATCTTTCTGTTAATCATAGGTGGAGTTTTTCTCTTTTCATCTTACAAATTCAAATTAAATCCACGGTTTTATGTTTTTTATACTGAATAATGCTATGCTAATCCTGAGAAGTGCTAGCTAGTTAGCTTAGCATGAAAACTGTAAACGCTGCTGGACTAGAGAGCATTAGTGGGACAAAACCCTCCAAGAAGCAACTTTACAATTTAAAACTAAGTGTCTAGGGTATTTTAAATTCAAACATAACCCAAAGTGAGTACTTTAAAACAAAAATCTGCCTCAGTTAATTTCAGAGACATTTAATTATCTCAAACAAGTAAAATACTTGGTAAAAGGCCTGCTTCGATTGGTCAGTTTGCTATAAGTTAGTGTTAGAATAAAATGGGTGTGTGGGCTATTTCACTTAAAAATCACATTTTCTTTTAACCTAAATGCAATTATTAAGCATTATTAAATGATGGGTCATGAAATATTACGCTGTTCTGAAATCTGCAGATCACCAAACAGGTAACCAAGTTTGACCTTTGAAATTCAGAGTCTAAAAACTGCTAATTTAGACACAAATTAAGGAAATGGATAAGACTTTGTCTTGAGATGCACCAATAAAACGGCCAGAGATTGGAAACATCCAATATTCCTTTGATCAGTCAAATTCTGAATTATTTTTCTTTTACCTTTATATGTGAAACTCTGAGGATCCCCACTAATTTTGATTTATAAATGCATCAACTAACTTTGCCACTTTTTAAAAATATAGTAATGATTCAAAAAGAGATATTTTTGTAATCTCTATCAACTGCATGTGGCACATTTTCCATTTTTTATGTGTTCTAAGTCTTGCAGAAAAATATAATTTGTCAAAATGGAAATTTGTATCGTTCAGGGAAAAAAACCTGATCCGTGCATTTGTAAATAAAATAATTTTTTTCGTGAAAAATGTCCATACCTTGCCGTGATTTATCATAGTTAACCAATAATTTTCATATATTTAAAGAAACTGGTGTGTAAAACTTTTTTTTGTTGTTTATCCTACACAAACGATTTAATTCTATGGGAGAAAGATAGATTATTTCATCTCAGACAGTTCTGTAATGTTTAGATCGCAGCACAGGTAAAACAGAGTTCTACAACTCTGAAAGTTTTGACCCCCCCCCTACCAGCCAACTCTCCAGTGAATCAGCTTTGATCTGAATCAGTGGTTCAGATCATTAAAATCTTTATCCTTTTCATCTAATTACTAAAAGCAACAAAAGTAAGAAATTCTGCCATTTTTGGTTTAAAAAAAATGTATCGACCAATCACATGTGGATTCATGCATTTGTTGAGGAGAGTAAAAATCTGCTAAATCTTATGGACAATCTTATAATTCCTTTATTTTTGTGCTGAATTCAAAATAACGTGTTCCATCCATGAACCTAGAGCACAGCTTTTATTCTTGTGTCTGATCTCCACAAACAATCAGGATCAGATTCATGGCAGTCAGATTCTTTCTGGCACTAGGATGCTATCTTTAATATTTCATTGACAAAATATATTCCTTAGAAAAGAAACGTTTAAAAAATGTACATACAACAACGGGGACAAAAAAAGAAAAAAGACGCACATTCAAATGTCTGGACAAACTATTTACGATGATCCTAAAAACCGGCTGAGTCAAAAAACAAAACAACCTTAAAAAGTGGAAGTCGAGAGTAAAACTTTTAGCTGCACAACTTGGCAAACCTATTTCAAACTCTTTGGCAAGAACCACCAGCAAAATATACACTTATGTTTTTTTTTTTATTCATCTTTTCAACAATATAAAAATTCAAATAGAAAAACAACACAAAAAGTATCAAATTGTATGTCCTAGAGTTTACCTCACAATAAAATGTTAACTTCAAAGTATTTATGCCAAAAAAATGCTATTTATATTTATATCTCTCTATGTATAGCAGTGCTACAAAAATCCAAGCCTTTATTTATGCAGAAAGGCGCTGGCTCTGTACAGGACATTCAGGTTTTTAATACGACACACATTCATTGCTCCCACATATTGGCCAAACCGCCTCTGGAGGACAAAAAAATTGATGTTTAGGTACCGTGTGTGATGTTGTCGGCGAGGGCTGGCCTTTAGTTCTCTCTAATGATCGTTGATCTTCGGCTTTCCCGGTCACATAAAATCGTTTAGCTCCGCCTCCAAGGCGGCAGCCATCTCGTCTGCCTCTGAGCTGCTGCCTTCCTCTTCCTCATTGGAGTCTTTAGAGGACTCGTCGCCAGAGCCCCGCCCCTCCTGCTTGCTCTCCATGTCCTCCTTGCCAACGTCCTCTTCATCGTGCTTCCGTTTTTGGCCCCTGAACAAGATTGAGAAAGAAAAATCAGGAACAGAACCTGTAGTATTACATTGCCGTCCATACGCTAAACAGAAAGAATCTTTAAGTTTGGGGTTTATAACCAGGTTTTCTACCGTTAGGTACAGCCATTTTCTCATTAACCTCCAGGAACCTTTCCACATTATAATACTGCCAACAAGTGTCATAGTGGGGATCAAGTGTTGAGCCTGATGTGCAAGCTTTTTGCCAAACACACTTCTGAGATTAAACTAAGTAGTTTTCAATAATTTACCTGTAAAATTACTTCCAACAGAATTTGGTTCCACCTAATTTTATTCTAGTGTGTCAGTGTGAAGGGGCTTAACACAAATACAGGCCATATTTTTTAGATTTTCTATTTTAAAGATATTTTGAAAACAACTTTGATAATTCTACACTACTTTATGGTTGTCAACCACATAATTATAGTGAAATATACTGAAGTTTGTGGTCGCATTGTGACAAAAAGTGGAAGACATCATATCACATTGATACTCTATGCAATGCAGTTTAAGAACAGAAAACATCAAGCTACAAGATATGTGGTAGAGCACGTTCAGCACAGGTCACTCCCCTGAGATTCCAACGTGCAATTACCAAGAACTTGTTCTCCATATGGGCTGCATGCAGCGTGCAGCCAATTACCACCTCCACCCCAGGCTGAAGCAGCTCACAGAGGACTGAGAGGAGATGCTGCAAGCATAAAGGCTCCAACATTTCAGTGAAAATGCGACGAAAATCTTTTACTCAGCTTAACATTAAGAGTCAGATGGAGTGACAACATCGGAAAAATCCATTTTAAAATTCCATGTTTGCAGAATTCTCTTGATGTTCAGCTGAGGCTTGAAGTCATTATTTAACAGAAACATGACAATCTGAGAACTTTTTAAAATCAGTCTGAAAGCTGTTAAGACAAAATGTCTAAAGAAAAGAGTCTGGAAACAAATTATTTTCCAAATTCCCTCTTCATTTTTCCTCACATGTCAAGATCCTTTTGATACTTCTTAATAATCCACCAGGAAAAAAAACCCTGAATGTATGACACTGTAGTGTTTTCATTAAACACAACTGGAGAAAGAAACGTCCAATAAAGTGTAAATTGGCTAAACCCAGCATGATTCATAAGCTTAGCTATATGTCGAGCTGGCAGCTAGAAATACACCTACATTTTAGTGATCAGACTAACATTTAGAGCTGTGTTGAAATAATCGAAAAAACGATTCTGAATCGATTCTTATAGAAATCGAATCGAATCGATTCACAAGTTCAAAAATCGATTTTATTTTTTGAATAGTTTTCCCTTTTTAAAGATGAAATGGAAAGGAACAGTCCAGAGGGCCATTTTAAGTTTTGTGTCTGACAGGGCTATTACAGTTTTCCATGGTGAACTGTTACTCCCCCAGTGTTAAGTCATTGAATTTCTGGCATATAATTAAGATAACAGTAAAAAAAAAAAAAAGAAGCTTTCAATAGCACTGACCTATATCAATATTGAATCGGATCAGATTGAATCGAATCGATTCCAACACTTGAGAATCGGAATCGAATAGATTCTTGAAATTTGAATCGATACCCAGCCCTACTAACATTCATCATGTTATGTACTAAAAAAAGGTTTGGTTTCTGAGAATTGGGAGCACATAAGAGATATGATCAACTCCATGTCTTTAGGCATAGGCCATATTTTGATTGCAGTTAAATTCCCTCAATGATTTTATGAAGCTTCAGAACCATATGAAAGAAGCTATGAGCGATGTAGCTAGTTCTTGCTAACAGTAGTTAAAGCATTCAAATTATTACAAACTCAAATAGTATTAACCAAACAAGATTAAATTTGAAACATAATATATTTGCATCTGACTTGGAGCTAAATGTTTTTTTAGATGTTTTTTTGTTTTTTTTTGGGGAGGTAGGCTACATATGTTCAGCTAGCTAAGCTAGGCTAAACCTTAAGCTCCTCTAAATTCTAGAATCTTTTTCTAAACCAGATCTTAAATATAGGGGCCTTTAATAACTTTTAGCTAAAAGTAGTACACTACTTGAAAATCAGATTTACTTCTCAGGACTAAATTGGAACATTTTTAAGTTTATTGACGTATACTTCAGTAGACAAAAATGTGAACTACAAGTACATACCTAGTACACCAGAAGTACTTAAAATGTATTTGTAGTTCACATTTTTTGTTCATTGGAGTATACCACAAAAAAAAAAAATGTTTTTAGACTGAAGAAGTAGATTAGTTAAATTAAAGGTATTTAATTAGTATAGAACCATTACTTTTCGCTAAGTGAATGGAAGACCGCTATAGCTAATCTTTCCTGCTCACAGACATCCGCATTTACAAGAACTCTGTGGAGAAAATTGTATAAGTTCCATTTAATGTCCTGCTGTGATAAATGATGCATTTCTTAATTAACTTCACAATTGAATTGAACAGAGAATGATTATTCATTAAATGAAAGTTACATTATTTTCTTAGTTAATGGTAAAACATGCAGAAGTTTCTCTTCAAAATGCATCTTAAATTTTTTTTATCACCTCATTCCTGCCATACTGTCTTTGATTTCATAAAGCTATAAGGAATAGAAATGCAAAACAACAGAACCATTTAAACTCACCAGAGATTATTGAAAACATCTCCGAGAGCGAGAATTGGACCATTTTAAGCTCGACTGGTCTTGTCATGTGACAGACACTCAAAAATGTCAGCCTAAACAGATCAGGCTAACACCAACCCTCTTCATAATGAAACTTGTTAAGGAGGTAATAAAACTCACCACTATTTTCAGTACTGTTAGGTTTAAAAAAATAAATAAAGTCAGAGGACGCAGATGTGGGAGGTTAATAAATAAGTTAATAAACATGCCTGTAGTTAATTAAGGCTGCGAGACAGTGAGTGAGGGCAAGACTTCCCAGGATTTTTATTTTATTTTATAAGAGGTGGAACATTTACAAAACTGACCAGTGTTTTGGAGCATTCTGGAAACCTCTTGGGTTTCTGAGGGGTTAAAGTAAAGATTTAGACTCTCTAGACTATACAAACAGAAACTGCTGTTTTAGCAAAGCTAATTGCGCTAAGTGCTAATACAAGAAACTAAAGAGACTGTTTTATGGCAAACGTTCTCAGGCATGTTGTTACAACAAGAAGTGTGAAAGAAAATCTTTTCAAAGCTCTTTGTATATCAGAGAGAAATCAGTTATCCAGAAACTGGAGACTGAAAACGAATCTCTAAGTTCGAACAATATTAAACTGATAAAGTACCAGTTACAAACAGCTGTGAGATCAGAGCACTACAGTCCAAATGCTAAGGCAAACAAACACTGCTGGTCTGAAAACAGATCTCTTCATGGAAACAGCTAAATTAAAAAGCTGTCCAAAGTATGCACACCGTTTACATGTGCATACAGTGGACACATTTTACAGCAAAGACAAACAATGCCAGCTGTGTTGTTGCAAACAAGCGACTTATGGATAATGATGAAGTTGGAAGAGGAGAGACGGAAAAAAAAGAAGAAAAACACAAAAACACACATTTGTAAATGGCTAAAGAATCCTTTGATGTAACTGTGAGCAAACATGCCACTCCGCTTTCTCTGTGACATCCTCTGCAGAGTAGCTTATTAGCCTGATGCTAATGAGGAGGGGGGGCTGTTATTGTGGAGGTCCGACACAGAGCCCCACTCATTAGGCCGTGCTGCTGTCAGACAGCCTCACTAACCTCCCGCAGCAGCGGCTAGGCTTCGGCTCGTTCATTAAAAGGTCAGATGTGGACTAATATGAGCGGAGAGGGCTGGTGACATGCCAGCTACAGAGGACCCAACGGATAGCGTGGGAGGTAATGCTTAGCTCTGTGTAACAGAAAAAAACCCCAAAAAACCCCCACGCTGATCCTTCAAACTAACAAGGGTTTTCATTTCTGAGGCAAAACGTCAAGGCCTAACGTCGTCTGTGAGTTATGCTTCACTAAAACCTCCAAACACTGAGTATGTTTACAAGCACATACAAATTTAGCTTTTGGCAATAATCGGACTAATATCTTACCAGAGTGGGAGTGGTGTCCCAGTTTACATGTTAGGGAGAAAATCGTATTATTGAAAGAAGTATGGTCGACTCCACAACGCTAGGTGGCGACATGCGCCCCCTCGTGTTAGTCTTCTTCTAGTTAGCCTTCAAGTGGCACACTGACTGTAAATAGAGGCTAGCGGGAGTGAAGCAGGCGGAGTAAAAGCAGGATATGCACAGTCACAATGCACCACCTCTTCATCAGTCCCAAAATCCACTGATTACGTTTGTCTTAGCCACCATATTATTCTTCTATTGTGTTGTTTTTTTATTTGCACTTCCGCACTTGTCACTTCCTGTGTGTGGAGCGGGGATGAGTTGTTGATAACATAAAAGTTTGATTTCCAGTCGCAATATCTGGGTGCCTTAGTATGATTTCTCCAACCCCAGTTCGGTTCGACTTCAGTCGGACTAAGACAATTCTCCTGTTGGACTGGAGTCACACAGACGCTAATGTAAAGGAAGCAGACGGAATAAAAGCACGATGAGCGAAGAAATGGACGACAACACTGCAGCAGCACAGAACATTTTGTAGGCACTGCACGGTTTGAATGTGCTGCACACTTTCCTGCTTCATTATGTCGTTGCTGGTCCCGCTTCCGCTGTCTCATTATTTCCTGAAGTGGGGGTGGCAAGGCTGCTAAAAGTCTGGTTACTGCTGTTGGCGTTCAAATGTAGAGAAATTTGATTTTCCAATCCCATTATCTGGGTCACTTACTGTCTCCCAAACTCCAGTTCGGCTGGAACCAGGGTGTGTACATGCATTTCAAAAGCCCAGCCGGACTAAGGCAATAATTCCACTTTCTCTGGCTGAATGTAAACGCACTGACTGTCACTGGATTTTTAGCGACCTGAGCTGGTTTGAGAGGTTACTTGAGACTGCACAGCTGAGTGTGTACTAGGGATGTCATGGTTACCGGTGTAGCGGTAAACCCCGGTAAAAATGTTGACAATAATAATTACAGTCTTGTTTTTAAAAAAACATATCTTGGTCTGCGGTGTAGGCATGGTGAGCCTTACCAGCCACCGTCTCATCTGCTGAAGTTCCCGCGCATGTGCACTTTGTACAAACTGAGGATAATATTTTGCTGGTATAGCGGGTTGATTTAGTTGTCCGAAAATATTATAACCGTTTTCTGCTGCTATAATTAGTACATGTAATACCCTCGGAACGACCAACACCCCATAGTTATAATGAAATATTGGAATCATTAACAAATATACCTTGAACTTCTTATAATATGCCCAGTAAGATAATGAATTTCTAGTCAATTTTCTTTTGATGTAGCAACAAAAAAAAAAAGGAATAAGCAAACTCATATGTTTTATTGATATGAACATTAGAATAATGATAATGATTTGAATACTCAACGCTTATTCCTTTACTTTACTTTGATGTGAAAAGTTGCACTTTTGATAAGGCTTTGTCTGTATTATTTTTCAATATAATAAACGCTGTTACACTTTTTCAAAACCATTTCAGTTTGCGTAGAACTATCAATGCTTTCTAAACATATTCAACACCATTAAAAAAAAATGCCGCAATATTACAGAAAACCATGATAATTTTAGTCACAATAACTGATGTTCAATTTCCCACCATGACAACCCTAGTGCATACAAAAGCACGTTTATCCACCATCCTTTTTCTGTTTCCAAATATTAATAGTGGAGACTGTTCTCTCAGTTTAAGATGTAATCTACTTTTATTTAATTCCTGCCACTTATATTAGCTGTTAAACTACTTTGTGATGAAGGTGGAATGGTGCCTTTTACAAGATTATTCAAATTTCAGACATTTTACATACATGCTGCTTCTAAAGTTCAGCTGCCAGTGACGGTCCAATCGCATAAAATGTGGAGTTTAGGGTTAATATTGTGAAGAGAAAATTAGGTTAGGGGGGAATCTTAAGCCTTTATAAAGAAGGTTTTATAAAAGTAATTTAGTAAGAGGGAGCAATAAAGCCCCTTGATTTAGTGAGGCTGTTCTAAAATTAATGACTATATTTTAGCACCAAGACAGAGGCACCGGGTCCTGGATATAAAAGGCAACGAATCAGTCGTTACACCAAACAGGTTGCCCCGTCCCCATTTCTTTAAGGGCTACTTTATACTTTTAAATCCATTCAGCTTCCATTGATTGAAGTATCCAAGCTAATTTAGGTCTCGTCTTATATTTATGTGAAGACACAAATAAAACCAACACCAAAGTCTTTTTCTGGTAGCAATCTCTAGCCTGGTATTCTGTTCTTATGCTGTTTAATACAGTAGAAACTAGGGCTGTCACAATCACATTTTTTTGCCGCCAAGTGTGAGTCAGTGATATGATTTTGAGTAAATGTAGAAACAGAGTCCCGATTTGATACTTTAGCAGTTCATTACAATAAGAAAAGGAGAACTCATCCAAGTTGTCTTATTATTCCCCCACCCCTATAGTAATATGATGTTCTGCTGTGTGAGATCCCCGAAAGCAAGGCTCTCTTTAGCCCGTTTCAGAAGACAATGCCACCATCAGTGCTGGCATCAACGCGGGTGTCAGTGAGTCCTTTGGTCATTCATGAGTGGTACGGCTTGATTTGCAGTTGATTTCTCATCTTAGTTTGATCAACCAGAAAGATACATTATCTTTTCATAATTTCTGGATCATCTAGAGCCTCTTGTTAACACCTTGATGACTCTGTTACATGGTCAAAAGATTAAAAGACCTGTAGTAGATGACAATATAAATAGTATAAGGTAGAAATAATATAAATTTAGTTAAAGCTAGAGATTTGGACTATACCGCCATACCACGGTTATGAATTTTAATGATGTCATCAAGCTGTGCATACACCTTTAACAAGGTACGCAATGATACTTGTAATTCATGCATACCAACTAACAGGTTAGCTTTAGGGTTAGCTGCCCCTCGTGTATGGCCAGTTATGCCGCCGAAAAAAGAGATGGATGACATAAAAAGGTCGCTGGATTCCTTAACAGAGGAACTAAACGCTTTGAAAGAGCTGCAAAAACATCCAAGAGAGACATCGAGGACGGAGGATGTCGGAGAAATTTTGAAGTCACTCGACTTCCTAACAGGTGAAACAAGCGCTATTAAAGCGCAGCAAAAACAACTTCTACATCTGATGGAGGAAGTGAAAGAACTACGGAAGCAAAACACCGAAAAGGACGAAAGAATCTCTAACCTGGAAAAGCGGGTCGACGAAATGGAGCAGTATTCCAGAGTGAATGATGTGATCGTGACTGGGCTGAAAGTGAAGCCCCGGACCAACGCCAAAGCGGTGGCCGGCACCGGTGCAGAGCCAGACGAGCAGGACACGACGGCCGTGGAACATCAGGTGGCGACCTTCCTACGGTCCAAAGGAATAACGCTGGACGTGGAAGACATCGAGGCCTGCCACCCGCTCCCGCGGAGGAGAGAGAGCGATCCACCAGCGGTGATAATGCGGTTCGCGAACAGGAAGAAAAAGATCGAAATACTGAAACAAGGTCGGAAACTAAAGGGGACTAACGTCTATATGAACGACCACTTAACACGGAAGAATGGGGAAATAGCACGCAAAGCCAGGTTCCTGAGAAAGCAAGACAAAATCCAGAGCACTTGGGTGAGAAACTGCAAAATCTTCATCAAGCTAAACGGACCACCGGAGGACGCAAAGGTGTTGGTTGTCAGAAGTATGGAGGAGCTAGCCAAATATGACTGAAACGGGAGAGACATCTCCGAGGTAACAATAAATCACTTTATATGTACACAATGACATCCAATCACAACAATCCTCAAGAGGACACTGAACACTGTGATTATGACCCAGAGAATAACCTAGATCCTGATGCTATGTTTCTGTCAGATACTAACATTGACTGCCGTTATTATTCTGATAATGATTTCAATGCTCTTAACACAAAAGGAAAACTATCAATTATTCATTTTAATAGCAGAAGCATGTACACTAACTTCAGTAGTATTAAAGAATATTTGCAACAGTTCACTTCTCCTTTTAATCTAGTTGCAATTTCAGAAACATGGTTTAACGAAAGAAAAGGCGTTGACAATTTTGAATTGGAAGGATACGACTTAAATTATGTGATCAGGAAAAACAAAGCAGGTGGTGGGGTAGCTATATATGTAAGCAATAAAATAAAATTTAAAATGATTCACAAAATGTCATTATCAGTTGATAACTTACTTGAATGTGTAACAATTGAAATAAACTGTGAAAGGAAAAAAAATATTATAATTAGCTGTATTTATCGATCACCTGGGTCAAACATTGAACTATTTACGGAATGGATGGAGAGAACATTCTCTACTGTAAATAAAACATTATTTATTTGTGGTGATTACAATATTGATCTGATGAATCCAAACAACCATTGTGCTACTGATGAATTTGTGAACGCTATGTATAGTATGAGCCTCTTCCCATCTATCTCCAGACCTAGTAGGATTACCTCGCATAGTGCAACACTCATTGACAATATCTTTACAAATGCTATGGAACAAACCAATATTAGTGGCCTACTGATATCTGATATAACTGATCATCTTCCTATATTTGCATTGCTCAACGACAACTATGGAAAAAACGATGAATCTCCAAAAAATACATATAAAAGGGTACTAACCGAGAAGTCTATTGATGCTCTAAACTGTGAGCTAGCTAACCAGGACTGGACCAATGTGCTTTTGGAGAATGATGTGAACAGGGCCTACAATACATTCCTGGAAATATTTTGTTCATTATATAACAAACACTGCCCTGCGCGTCAATATACAAGAGAGAAAAAAATACTTAAGTGTCCATGGCTTACACAAGGTCTACTTAATGCATGTAAAAAGAAAAATAACTTATATAAAAAATGTATGAATCAAAGAACAAAAGAATCTGAAGAACGGTATAAAATATACAAGAACAATCTGACAACCATTGTACGAAACAGCAAGAAATTATACTACGAAAACAAATTAAGTGAAAACAAAAGTAATATTAAAGGTATCTGGAGTATACTGAATAAATTGTTAAGAGACAATTGTACAATAAACTCATATCCCGACTATTTTATAGATAACGACACTGAAAACTATAATATGAAGAATATTGTCAATAAGTTCAATGATTTCTTTGTAAATGTAGGACCCGAATTAGCGGCCCAAATCCCAGCAAGTAATAATAATAGTATAATGGTGGATTCAGCTATAGAAAGGAATCCGCAAACCATCTTCCTCTCAGATGTGAGTGAGACTGAAATTAAATCTATTGTGAATAAATGTAAAAATAAATCGTCTATGGACTGCTTGGACATAAATATGAGATTAATAAAAAGAATAATTGACAATATTCTGAAACCCATAACTCATATATGTAATGTATCATTCCAAACTGGAACTTTTCCAGATAACATGAAAATAGCCAAAGTGTTACCGCTATTTAAAAACGGAAGTAAACACATATTTACAAATTACAGACCAGTCTCTCTTCTGCCGCAGTTCTCAAAAATATTGGAGAAAATGTTCAACAGCAGGTTGGAAAAATTTATTACGAAACATGAACTAATCTACGAAGGGCAATATGGATTCAGACCCAAAAGATCGACCACTATAGCTATTATTGATGCTGTGGAAGAAATCACCAATGCTTTAGACAACAAAAAACATGTTGTCGGAATCTTTTTAGATCTAAAGAAAGCATTCGATACCATCAATCATTCTATCTTGGTACAAAAACTAGAAAAATATGGTATTCGGGGAGTTGCTGGGAATTGGATTACAAGTTACTTAGATAAGAGACAACAATTTGTTAAAATGGGGGACACTGAATCCAAATGTATGAGCATTGTTTGTGGACTGCCTCAAGGATCTATACTGGCACCATTACTATTCAATTTATACATCAATGATATATTTAAAGTATCAGATTTATTAAAAATGGTGTTATTTGCCGATGATACCAACATATTTTATTCTAACGATAATTATGATAGACTTATACAGGATGTAAATCAGGAACTAACTAAACTTAAAACATGGCTGGATCTAAATAAATTATCACTGAACCTGAACAAAACAAAAATGATCATGTTTGGCAATTACAAGGAAAGTCCTGAACTAGGGATAAGTCTAAATGGCACTAAAATAGAAAAAGTAACAGAAATAACATTTTTGGGAATAACAATAGACAACAAACTGAGCTGGAAACCACACATTGGACACATACAGAGAAAGATATCAAAAAATATTGCGATCATAAACAAAGCTAAGTACGTTTTAAATCATAAGGCTCTGTATATATTGTATTCCAGTCTTATACTGTCATACTTAACTTATGGAATTGAGGTTTGGGGTGATAATTATAAAAGTTCACTCCATCCCCTTGTAATACTCCAAAAACGCGCAATCAGAACTATTCATAAAGTTGGTTACCTCGAACACACAAATAAATTGTTCTTACAAAGTAACATGCTCAAACTCATGGATTTAGTAAATTTTTTTACAGCACAATTAGTGTATAAGGCTAACCAGGACGTATTACCAACAAATATTAAAAAATTGTTCATAAAAAGAGATGACTATTACAATCTGAGGGGAGGTGGTCAGCTTAAAGTACCAGCTATTAGTTCCACAAGGAAACAAATGTGTGTGTCTGTGTGTGGTGTCAGGCTCTGGAATAAACTTGGAGCCCAACTCAAGCAGTGCTCATCCATTTATCAATTCAAATCAAAGTATAAACAACTCATACTGGCTGAGTACAGGACGGAGGAAGGTCCTTGAGTATGGAAATGGCAATAACTGCAGAGTAATCTATTTATGTTGTATTACTGCAACTGACAAACTAAAGATGAAGTATCACTGTTTATATATTTGAACTATATTTAATATTACTCTATTTTTTGTTTTATTCATTATATCTCTGTTTTGTATTAACTGTGAATTTGAAGTTTAAGGCTCTAGATGACTATATGTATATATATGTGCATGTATGTGTGTGTATGTGTATATATGTATATATATATATATGTGTATGTATGTGTATGTATGTGTGTATGTATATATATATGTGTATATATGTGTATATATGTGTATATATATATATATATGACAATATTTCGCTTTAAGTACAAATGCAGATCGCTGTCAGATCGACTTAGATCATTTATTATCACCAATACTTTTTCTGATGTCTCAGAACTAAACCAAGAGAAACAAAGACAAACCTTAAGTAACTCAATATTGTGGCTGCTTGTTGTCACCATCACTGCTCCTTAACTATACAAAGGATCAGGGTAGGTGAGACATGGACCTGTTGGAGAGAAGGGCCCCCCCTCCTCCAAATGGGGTCATTAAACTCATCATGTACCGCATCACACAGCACAGGTTACCAACATTCACTTGTAAAGGCACTACGCAGGGCAGCAGGGTTGGGCCGGTTGATTGGGGGTCACTGCCCCCTCCCTACTGACCCATACTCTGCTTTTTAACGCACCTCGCAGAATAGGGCTCTCACTATCACATAGTCTGCTGTAGATGGTGACAATGAAATGACTGATTACGAATTAATAAGAACAATAATAATAAAACAATAGTATAATAGTATAAGTTAATCAAGAAAGAAGAAAAAAAACAAAAAACAAAAACATGGAATAAACTATATTATTAATAAATCATATAATGTGGTTGTAAATAACATGAACAATAATATTGCGTCCACTAAAAGCACTTAATTAACAACAACAAGGAACAAATGATCAACTTAAAAGATTGGTGACTAGTTGTTAATGGCAGTGATGGGCATTTCTAATTATTGTTTTGTCTTGGGATCAGCAGAAAGCTGTTACGTTAATATTGCTGACTGTATAACCACTGGATTAGGACAAAATAACTATGTGTCAAATTTTCTTTATGCATAGTAAATGGTTGTATCTATTTCTTATGTACAAAAGGGGGTAGGCGCTAACAAGCTTAAGCTTCTACCTACTCCTTTTGAGCATCATATCCACGTTATTTATTTATTATTTTAATTATCGATTCACCTACACATGTATCTTCTCTTTGGTATTGATTATTGTGCTGAACTCTGTTGAACTGTATGAAGAACTTGTGGAAGAATGTGTGGAACTCAGATGCTCAAATAAAAAAAGATGATGATGATGATGATACTTATGTTCAGTGTTTCCCTTCAGAATAGGCATAGCCCAGCCGATATATCGGGCCAATATTAGGTTTTTCACGTGTATCGGCAGATAAGCGGCTGCTGCGTTTGCCAATAGTTCTTCCCCAGCATTATTGCACACAGTGCACTTTATTATGCAGCTTACTTGTTTCCACTGTGTGCAATAGTGTAATTTTTCTTATTTATGCTTAAATATCTATCTTCAGAATTTTAATTACGCAGTTTTTCAGCACTGAGTTATTTTTTTTTACTTGTTCTACCTGAAATGTTTTTATATTTGTTAAATATTGTTTATCTACTTGTTCTTGTTCTACCTCACCTATATTTACTATTTGTTCAATATTGTTTTAAAGTTCAATAAGTGTTAAACTAGGACTTGTCACGTTTGTTATCATCATTGTTTTTATGATGTAAATTGAGGGAGCAGAATCAGTATCGGCTCCAAATATCAGCTTAAGAAAATTGGTAGCCTGTATCAGTATTAGCATCGGCGCTATTAAAAATCCATATCGGTCGATCCCTACTTCAAACTAGATACTGAAACCTTAAAGTTTGTTGTTTTTTATTCAACTGAAAATAAAACTGTTGAACCTGAAGCATTTAAGTTTCAAATATATACAAATGTATTTTTCTGTGGTATTAAATGTACAAATAGGAAAGCAGAAAATGTTGAACTTTATTTTAATTAATTTTTTTGTTTTATTTAAGATATTTTAATTGCAATTTATTTTGTGAAAATTTTTGTGCTGCATTATTTTGGAAAAATAATTGAATATTTTTAGATGCATTTTGTACAATAATTGTTCTTTAAATGTGATTCTGAACCTTTTTGAAGTTGTTCTTCTGCAAAGTATCTGGAAAGGGAGATCGCTTATAAGCAGTCATTTTGACATGTATATAAAAAAGGGTATACTGCAATACATATTGTTACTGTACACGCTTTAGCTCGCAATATGGATTTAAGGCCATATTGCCCAGCCCTAATGACCTGTAGCATATTAGCAGGAAAACAGACTTTTTCATCTGAAGTGCCTGAAAAGACTCAAAAAAAGATTTCTCTGCTAAAGTTAAAGAGTTCAGTTTGACACTAAAACAAGCTTTTTAGAAATTACGTTGGTGTTAGAATGATCTGAAAGGTGCCGTCAGCCTGAGAGACGTAAAAACGAGAGCTGTAGAAGGAGGTGTGATTGGTGATAGAAAGGTTCCTCATTATTAGGTGTTAGATCTTGAAAACTTAGCGAGAGTTCACAGGGCTTCATCTTTGGATACAATCTTCTCAATGTCCTCATTATCTGATCCATATACGGCTGGCCAGTGTATGAGAGGGTGAATGAGTGAAAGGCCATTTCATTTTAAAAACTCTTGCCAGCAATTCACTACGAAGAGAACTTGATGTGTGCTAAATTACAATCTCTAGAAAGTGAATTCAGCTAAAGCATGTAACAGTATGTATAGAGATATGGAAAGTAATAAAATCTCCTAAGTCCCTTTCAATCCTGCCATCAGAAACGCAGATGTTGAGAGGGAGTTAAACTTCAGTGGAACTGGAACTGTGTTTCTTAGACCTGGTTAACATAGCAAGATATTAAAGGAGATGTCGAGCCTTCTGAAATTCCCAGAAATGCCCTGATTCAAGTGATTACTAACAGAGAGTCTTATCAGATATTCCTGCCATGTGTGGTGGGCTAAGAGTGCTCATGTCATACATGAATAGAGGATAGTCTGCCTTCTTCGTTGTCCGCTACGTTTATCTACTCCAAGCTCATGTTTGATTATGAGACGTCTAGGACACTGCAGTGAGATTGTGCAAAGAAAGATGGTCAAAGCTTCCTCTCTCAGTATGTCCTAACATTGTGAAATGATATAGAAGGCTACATGCTGCCCTATTAGCAAATGTGGAGTAGCACAACATATTAACCGCAGTGTATTTGTGCAACGGTTATTTATTACCATTTCCCTCTTGTAATTTAATGTATTTCTATTAAAGCTAGAATTTTACTAAAATTTGTGAGGGTGGAATGAAGCTAATATAATAAACAAAGACATTTATTTTAGGGCTTTTAGCTAAGGATATGTATTTGCAAGAGTCCGGTGATACGATTATCTGTAACCGATACAGTACATAAAAGTGGTATCGGCCCCGATACCCAATACCAGTATGAAATAAATCTGTATGTGTTTGGATACGACATAAACTGTCATTTCCCCAAACAAGGTCATTCTTGCAAAGATAAATAAAAATATACATTGCTTTAGAATATCAATACGATATTGTGACCTAAAATATTGCGATATATTTGCTTTACATTACTATTGATTTTTTTCTAACCTACCAACATTTAATTGTTATGGAGGAAGCTGTAGCCATGAAAAATGAAGAAAGAACCCAAGTGCTGTTGTTAATATTATAATTCAGATCATAATTTGAGATTACCTTAA
This sequence comes from Apricaphanius iberus, assembly GCA_028564705.1. NCBI lineage: Eukaryota > Metazoa > Chordata > Actinopteri > Cyprinodontiformes > Aphaniidae > Apricaphanius > Apricaphanius iberus. The sequence continues at coordinate 807,941 of JAPXFQ010001872.1, read as the reverse complement.
ATAAAAGTAAGCCATCAAAGTTTTATGTTGTAGAATTTCAAAAGATTTTTCTTAAACTGATGTATGAATGCAACCAAATAAAAGTTGAGCATTGCATTGAAATATGTCAGACTTTTCAGGAATGAGGGTTCAAAAACTAATATTGTGGAGTCTTCAGCTCCTCAGACAGATGTTGAAGTCATTACTCTGAAATATCATTATGTGTACATATGGTGAGAGTCTGATTGCATTAGGGGTGTCAGGAGGACGTACTACAGAGTGTCTGCTGGTAAACAAACTGCCTGCAGCTTCACAAGCCTCAGCACATCATTAGAGTTGCATTATGGGAGCCAAAATGACTGATATAGGACAGACAGTGCACATCTCCAACCCAGACAGCAGGAATGTCGCCTAGAGGAGCGTTCAGAGGGGCTGCACTGGGAACGTCCTCATAGAGAGGGTACAAAAACTATTCCTCCTCATATTTAGGTCCAAGACGACCAAGGCAACCCTCTGTAGAATGGAAAGAAATAACTTCAAGTGGTTTTCACAGCTCTGATCTCTGCAAGCAGAAAAGATGAGCTGTAGGAGAGGCAAACGGGAAGAAAGAAAAGGAAACAAAGGGCAAAAGAAGAAGAATTTAGTTCATTTAAATATTCACACACTGTCTGTGATTGAGGCTAATTCTGAAAGATGTATTTAAGAAAAGTTAAGTTAGAAAAGACTTTTAATAAACTTGAATGAAGCAAAGGAGAACTGAATCCTACTTTGGTTGTACTTTCGACCTGTTTGTCACCCCAACAGGCCGTTCCCTGTAGCTACAGAAGCTTCTTCAGCCTTCATTTGGGTAACGTAACGCACACAAACAACAGATCTTCAATGTTAACAAGTCCCTGAAGGAGTCCAACTAACACAGGAAAGATAGCAGTCAACGAACATTTTGCTTCCCTTCCCCCATAAATCCCATACCATTTACTGTCTACATGTCAACTAACTACAGAAGCATTCATAGATTTCCTCCTGCCTCAGATGCTGATAGGCTGGAAGTAGACACCCGTTTTCGCACAGATCAGAGTTTTGGAGGAGTATCAGCTTTGTTCGGCTTTAATTGAAGAACAATGGCGCATGAAGGCAGCGGTGCACGGAATAGAGTAAACCCACTCAAAGAACAACGACCCAACAACAAGCAATCGGAGAGCGACTGAGTCAGCTCTGAAACTACACCCTTCTAAGCCCCGTATTGTGAAATATACGTGGGGACAAGGATGGAGGGCAGGAAGCTCACGATGGAGCAATTCAGTATGCTTGGAGGCAGCTGTCAATCAACAAAGCAAAACTCTGGTTCTTCTCCTCGTTTACACTAAGGTTCAAACAGCAGTGTGACAGATCGGCCTTTATCTCGTCCAGCTGTTTTTTGGTTTAGGTATCACTAGCTAAATGCGAGATGTGGTTTGATGTTTTGATTTCCGTGGAAGAAGAATCGGTTTTAGCAAAGCAAATTGCCCTTTTTGCACCAAGATGATTAGTGGCTGTCAGGAAAGTCTGACGTTTCCGTTTTTCTTTCTGCTCTTTCGGCCGTCTCAGAGTAAATTCCCTCCTTCATTAGTTGTGATCTTTGTTTAGAACCCATATACAAACCATTTCAAACTCATGTAGTTAACTATTGGTTATTTTTCAATTGAAAACACATACTTTTGATGAGTTATGAAGACAATCCTCAAAATCTGACAATTACAAACAGTTCACTTTATTTATTGCTTAATTTTTCTATATTGATTGGTCTGATGACTTATGAAATATAGCTGTTAGTAATCCTCAAACTAAATTTACGATGAGTGACATCCTAAATCATATATCCTGACTTCATTACCATTACCAAATCATTCGAAATGCTCACTAAACTGTGTACGAATGATCACCTTAATTCAATATTTAAAAATTATGTAACTCGACAAAAAAATCTAACTTATGCGCAAATTCTAAAGACTAAAAAATAGAAATTAATGACATAACTGTAAAATAACACCAGAATTTTCCTAAATAATTTTTTTTTTCCCAAATTAAAACTAATGAAACCAATACTTAGTAGGTAATGTATTTTAGATCAGGATGAGATACCCCCACTTGACCTCCAAATGGCATCTGCTCTCTGGGCAGCTGCCCCTCCTTCACCAAGCAAACGACAGTGTTCAACTAGCGACATCACTAGTTCAAAGTTGAGTGCTAGAGGTGTCTGAACCACACCTGCAGGCAAAGCGGCTTACCCCTGGTAGATTTTAAAGCACACTCTCCTCCTTCTCACAGTTCATTGCTGCTTCTGCTTGAAACACTTTAATTGGATTTTTTACTTTCTCTGTGAAAACGCCTGTTTGGCTGCATGGATTACAGGATTTTATTCTACATTCCTAAAGAACAGCAGCTGGATCAAAGAAAAAAAGATGCCTGATGGACAGAGAAGTAATTGGCTACATGCTAATGCGGGTTAGGCATTTATCAAGCTGCTTATGTGATCTTATAACACCATTGTGTAGTTAATTAAATGATCATCAGCATCTCAGAATGTTCAGTAAACGTGTGCAAACAACACCCACGGCTTTTTAATATACTTGGCTGGAAACATCTGCTTAGTGGATAATGGCTAACACACAAGCTAACAAACACTGCGGCTGCAAGATAATCACAAGTAATGAAATTGGGAACCGAGGAGTTAAAAAGCTTGGTTCCACACCTTTTCGCTCATGTTGGTAAGCAAATAATTCCTCTATTTTTCAGAAGAATTCAATTCAAAAATGCGCCATTGATCCACGAGGGAAAAGAAATGTTGTAGCTCATCCTACTTCATTTTTCAGGAGATTTTGTAGATCCTGATGCCTGTGTCCAGGAAGGACTCCTCTAGCAGTCTGCTTTGCAGCCAAACAGTTGAAGCATCCAATATTAAAAAGATAAAAATAAATCGTCAGCTTTACATACAGAAAAGGTTATATTCTCCTTACTAAAGATTAGTAGGTTAAAAAAAAATAAAAATAAAGAAAAAAAGAGAAACAGCATCTAAATCTGTCCTTTTTTAACACCAAAATGTTTAGTTTTTCCAGTTATATTTAGAAATCTTAATTGTGTTTAGTTCACAGCTACCTTGTGATTAATTAGATTAAAATTTATAATTGTTAGACAACTCTAGTATCAAGTGCAACCCCCTCCCAAATTGGGTACGGACTGACCCTCTGTCTGTAGGAAACTTCTTCAAGGTGAGTAATATTTGAGGCATGTTCAGTACGACACGTTTAAAGTTAGGTTCTTTTCTTTTTGATTCTGACAGATACAATCATTAGTCATTATAACGGCCACTAGTATTCAATCTGAATGCAAAGAGATTTGTTAAACAGCATTTACTCTGTAAGAACTTCCGTATCAGTGAAGTTTTATATGAACTTTCATCACTTGGAGTTACACACTGATGCTTTCTACATAAACTCCCCTTTCTTCTAACCATCCTAGTTTGGGTTGCCATCCCTCTGGTGTTGCTAAGAGTAAAAACACCATCTGTCTGCACGCGAACGAGGAATTTAGTTCGACAACCAAAGATTACAATAAACTGAATTCAGGAAGCAAACTAACTTTTGAATTTGTTAAAGGGTTTTTCCTTTTTTTAAAGCTCGACATTACAGGGTGAGCAGAAAAAACAATGGCTAACCCCAAACAACCTCATAAACCAAACAAAAAAACATTGAAATGGGAACCAGTCTAGACAATTAATGAGAAAGGCCATTTGGTTTTCTTTTTGTCATCCTTCTGATAATAACCTCTTTTTAATTCAGCTGTTTCCTGAGGCCAGTAAACAGGTAACGGGGTATTCTGTCTCATGCAACTTTAATCATCATGGCCATTTTTATGCATAGGCTTCACGCTCCTAGAATTTTATTTTATTTAATCAGCGGAACCTTTCTACCTTTGGCCTTCTGTTTCCTATTACAGAGTGCGCTTTCAACCATGCCTGTCAAGCACTCTTAACACACGGCTCCCTAGACTTGGTTTTTCTACACTTTGTGACCTTGATAAATTGTTGAAAATGAAAAGAGGAACATTTACAGTTTGGAGCTTAAACTAAACACCTGCTGAACTTTTAGTGTTAATAGTGATTTTATTTCTCACAGATGGACAGCTTCGTCTGGGTTTGCGGTCAGATTCTGTTTCAAATAGAGGAGTTTAGGTAGATTGGGCATAAACTGCTGTAAGGAAGGCATTGTTTTCTTTTTTTTAATCCATCATGCTAAAAAGGCAATAAACCCATAAAGTAAAGCTTTAAATGTATTAATCTATCAACATGAACCCATCAGGCCATCATCTTTGGTCAATCAGTTAAGCCACAAATAATGAGATTCCTATTCCAAGCGGCTGTATTTAGCTTTCCCTGTAAAATTCCTTGACTTCACCTTAGATATGCTGCTCCAAGCCATCGAAAGGAATCAGTTGAGGTGGTTAGATTGTAGGGGTGTGAGGAAAAATCGATTCACGTCTGAATCTCGATTCCTATTTAACAAGATTCAGAATCGATCCGAAATGTTTGAGAATCGATTATCAAAAAATATGTTTTCTGAACCTTTTTACATTTTCGCTTCGCGTAGTGTTTGTAATGCAACGGCCACCGTCGCATTGACAGGTCTGATGCGCCGTTGGCTAGCTAGCGCTAGCTGCTAGCCAACGCTAGCGCTAGATAGCTGTAGCCGCTAGGCAAAAGCTTAATCATGAAAGACGAAAGAGAAATCCATCCCGCCCCGTCTTTGCTGAAGGTAAATGTTTGGGCCGTCTAAAAGGTCTTCTCCATGCTAATGACACCCTTGGCTAAAGTTTTAATGTTTTTTAAATAAATCTGCATGTATATAAAAGCGATCTTTCTTTATAAGCTACACATAAACATCCAGCAGCGCTGCACACCTGTGGCGCTTTCAAGAACGTCTGAAATATATGCCGAATTCAATAACGTTAGGACTTTTAAAATTTCTAACAAAAACAATGGAAATAATAACATAAGCCATAAATTTCTGTTTAATGATGGTTGATAAGCAACGTTTGGTGCATACTAAATATTTTCAATGTATTTTCTATTACGTACCAAAGAACAAACAAAATACCTAATATTATTTTTTTTCCTTCTTAAAATATATCAGCATTTTTTTTTCAAGGCTAGAAATTTTGTTTAAAAAGTCTTGGATGTCCAGTTGCAATTTTATGTCTTGTTACTTTTGAACCAGTTCCTTTCTCTCAACATAGATTGTAAAATCAATTTTGTGTTGATGCCCTGTTACATTCATGGCTCACTTCAACACAGACACTTGGCAGATCAACTTGTGTGTATTACAAACACAAATGATGAATGAATGAGTATTGATTAAGAAAAAAAAAAGATTTGAATCGAGAATTGCTTCGGAATCAAGAATCGTTTCTGAATCGAATAGTCACCCCAAGAATCAGAATCGGAATCGTATTGAATCGTGAGATGTTGTAAGATTCCCATCCCTATTAGGTTGATATGGAATAATTCCATATAGATGGAGATGAGGATCAGACTGATTCAGTCTCTGTTGGAGTTTTCAACATATTTATTAGGACCTGAACAGAAACCCATCTCTTGGGTAATTTCTCTCTGCCAATCACTAATATAACTCCTTCTCCGCAAGCTCTGTGAACTTATATCAGAGTGAGCTACCCTACAGACATAATGATAGCACTGTCCTCCAGCTACGTCAGTGTAGGTCAAATGTCCATGGCGATGTCCAGAACTCCAGCATTCTGGAATATTCCCCTCTGCTCTTACTAATTACTAATCACTAAAAAGAACTAATCTTGACATAATTCTTCCACTACAAGGTCATCTGATCATCATGATTGATGGAATACTCCTTCTGGAGGTTTTCCACCATGTTCCGCTGGAAGGAGATCCCAAAAAAGACCAAGAAGTTTGTGGATGGACTGTGTATGTCTTGGCCAGAGAACACAGTGGGATCCTGCTAGGGCTGCAGCAATTCCTCGAGTACCATCGATTTACTCGATTCCAAAAATTGCTCGTGGCAAAAACTCTGCCTCGAAGCCTCGTTAAATTCCTATGACGTGCACTATACGCGCAGAGATCTGATTGTTCCACACGGACCGTTGTTTTGTTCACACCTGTGCGAAGCAAATAATTAGCGCGTGATACAGTTTGAATTTAGTTCATTTAGTTTAGCGCGATGGGAGTAAAGATGCCCATAAACGGCAGAAAATGTGTAAAGTTTGGGATCGCTACATTCTAAACAAAGAAGAGAACAAAGTACAGTGTATTTACTGTAAAGTAGAGGTGGCGTTCCACCTCAATACGAGCTCAATGACCCAGCATCAGAAAAACATCCATGTGATGTTTCATCAAGCGTCGCAGAAACAAGGTAATGTAACCTAAACCTGTATACGTTAATGTTCACTAATTTTAATACTGTTCATGATGCTGTTTGGCTAGATAGGATGTTTAGCTTTCATATATTTAAGTAGCAAACTTATCCATGCTCCATCGCAAGAGAGCCTTGTCCATGCGTACACAAAACGGAGATATTTTTCTGCAGTTTGTCCCGTCATCCACACGCAAACGCAGATTTTCGGCACAAAAAACAAATCTTAAAAATAAAAAAAAAACTCTGGCCAAAGTGAAGAACTGCGTTTTTCTCTGTTTTAAGTATCTGCTTGTGGACGGATGAAAACAGAGTTTTAAGTGCCGTAACGTCTCTATCTGCGACAAAAAATTTGATTATTCCTAAACGTTCAGCGCTGCTGAGCAGGGGCGTATCCAGGAGGTGAATAAAGTGGGGCTAAAAGGGACCCAGGGTGGGTCTGGGACTGTAACATCAAAGTAAAAGCAGAGATGTTCTTCTAGTGGGGACCCAATCTGAGCTGGTCACATTTTAGAGTTTTCAACTGTTAAAAAGGACATTCAATCATCTTGTTTTGCTAAGGTTTATGTGACAATGCCGTCTCAAACTGCTTGCTTTTCAAACAATATATGTGACTGGCGAAGAAGAAAATCACAAAAACATTGCAACTTTTCACAAAAGCTTTTTCACAAAAAAGTGGATGGACCATTTAGTTTATTAACTTACATTATTGCTGTTGACTGTTATTTTGTAAAGTAAATAAATAAATATATACTCTAAATGGGCTTAGTTTTTGAGCCAAATATTGGAGTTGGAGTTCTCTATTTCTTTGAGAGATATTAGGAACATGCTTGATCATTTTACAACCACAACATTTTTCGTTATGCATGATTTGTTTTGGTTATTTAAAATGTAAAAAAAAAATTATTAGATTAGTCGAGTAATCGAATCGATAAAGTGCTAGATTAATCCATTACAAAAAGAACCGATAGCTGCAGCCCTAGATCCTGCAGAATGAAGCAGAGTGCGTTGCTGGGGATGGGGATGTCCGTTTTTCTCAGACAGCCAGAAGACAATAGAAAGAAAGATAGATCCACCATATGATCAACAAAAAGAAAAGTGTCCATTATTTCCTTCAGAAAATGTGTCTAGACTGTACCAAAGAAAGACCGACTTGAGCATCTAGCGAACAAGTGTGACAGATGTATGACTTGGAGTCAAATGTGCAATTCACTGACACTTTTCAGTTATATCTCCCCAGTCACCAATGTCTGCATCAAATCATCTTCCTCTCTGGCTTAGCTCCAGGCAGTAGAATCAGATTCGAGCCCTTAGGCATATTTTCAGAAGTACTACCCCATCCACCCGTCTTGTGTTATAAACCTTTCACAAGGCTGCAGAGATCTTTCCACAGAAGCCTGAGATGGATTATCCTGGGGGCAGCAGGTAATCACATATCTGCTCAAAGAAATACTTCAGCTTCGATTCTGATCACATTGACTGCTCTGTAGACATATTTATTTACATTGGTGTTTTTGGAAGCATTCCTGTGTCATACTGTACATTATATAAGCAAAAAAATAAGACATGCCTTTGAATGTGAGTAAATCCTAGGGCTGGATGATAATTCGATAGCAGGATCTATTGATCAATAGATGTGTGGTGCTATGTAAAAAACAAAAAGGGTCGATAAAAACATTTGATAAAAAAGAAAGAAAAAGTTTTCCCCCCTTTTTTTCATTACAGCTAAATACAGTTATTACGTACTCCAAAAGAAACATTAATGCAGACCCAGGCAGCTCCGTCGACCCATCCCTCTCTCCTTTCAAACCAGAAATAAGAAATTATTTGAGTTGAATTTGTTCCTTAAAGGAACCATCGCCCTAAACTAACATCATCTCGGTCATGTCTTACAGTAAAGAGAGCAAGGAGGAAGTTGTTCCGGATCGCACTAAACGCTAAACGTAGCTGTAATGAACCAAATACGGTCAGTTGTCTAAAACAGCACTCCTCTCCCCCGGCTCGCTACGAATCACTGTTATGGAAAGACGAGGGTAACTTAACCAGGTCGCATTTCTAACAACACCTGTGGCCTTTAAAATTCTTAGTTAAAATTAGTTCATTGTAGAAATACGAAATGACCGACGAGGCAATTAGAATACCTTTTCTATATTTTGTGATGTTTATCAATAATTATCTATATAGATATAGATCAATATAACTATTATAACCTTTTATCGATATGCCCTTTTTCTATATTGTCCAGCCCTAGTAAATCCATATCACCACTTTGCTAACATACCTGACTCTTAAAAGTCAAAGTTCTTCCACTGGAGCCAGGTCATACATTTCAGATGAGAGCTGAACCCCAAGGCCTCGAAAAGAGCGACTTTAAGAGAAATATGGATATAAATAATGGAAATAACACTGAGCTTTCCTGGTAGACATAAAACCTAAAACACAGCACAATATTAGAAAGTAAGAGCCTGTAAAATAAAAGTTAGAATTTGCTTTACTTCTTTCAACGGTACCGTACGTTTGCAAGCAACCCCACTGCCTCAGCTTTACGTCTCAGTTCCAGCTGAAAACCACAGATAACTAAGCTGAGAAGTCTGATTGAAAACATTTCTACAAAAACTCAGACTTCTTCAAAAGACACGTCAGTACTGTGCCAGGCTTTTGATCGCTCAGTAAACAAAGTTTTGCAGATGGTGAATAAGCTTTTCTTAACTTCTATGAAGTATGTCACTGAAAGTTGACATTAGTATTCTAAAAAGAGCTCAGAGAATTGTTGTTACTCAATTTGAAAACACTGTCTACCCCAGTGGTTCCTAACCGATTACAAACTTTTTCTGGTCGTCTTTTATAAATGTAATATTCACAAACTACCTCAGTACGGACAAAAGTGTGCAGACCCCCTGTCATGTCTAGTGACCCGGACCCCAGGTTGGGAACCACCAGTGTACCTGATCTATTCTCAGTTTTGAGAAGGACATATACCTAGGGTCACAGATGAGAAAACAACCTAAAGTCTGTGTAACACACAAAAAAAGAAGAAGCTAAATAAAGGAAAATCACCCAACAAAATAAAAGCTATAAGCTGCTAGAGCCTTGTTGCAGGTTTCAGTCAGGAGAAGAGTATAAATATTTCCCAGCATCAGGTATAAACAGTAACACAATTAAAGGACAGTAGAAATGTCCGCAGATCCTGTTCAATTTTGCTTCAGTCTTGTGGGAACAGGAACTGCAGGAATTACTGATGGAATACTGGTCATGTTCCACAGCCTGCTGTAATCGCCATCATTCTGGATCAATCAGGAGGGATTCATCTGATGAAACCAAACTGGAACTTTTGGGCCACAATAAAACAAACAAACAAAAAAAAGTTATCCCTGGGGAAAAAAATGTGTTCAACACCACCATAACCAGGGTGAAACATGGTGGTGGTAGCATAATGCTCTAGGGTTAATTTTCTTGTCTCCCTTTCCTGATTGTATCCAGAGAAATATTTAGAGCAGAAACTCAAAAAGTGTCTTGAAAACTTCACGAAAAACCAAGTGACATACAGGGTGCTTTTGAAGTATAAATAACAGACACACCAGGTTGTATTAACTAAATTTTTCATTTTTTTTGTAGCCATCTATTGGCCAATCTATCTTGACAAATAAAAAGCGCATTAATGTCCATAAAACGCCCAAAAGGATTCGTTTTTCAAGATTTGGAAAATGTCTTTAGAATAAAAAAAGGTGTACATTTTTTGAACAGGGTTAGACTTTTTCAAACTCTTTACTGAATACATATTTAATTTTAGGGCTTGGTTTGTGGGTCTGAACAAAATGAACGGCAGTCCTCTTTCCCTACGGCCTGGTTTACACAGAAATATGATTATGACGATTTCTGACCTGATTCTTGCCTTCCAACAATCGTCCCAATTATTGTGATGACCTTTAAGATAATCCTAACAGATATTCCTGCAGTGTGTGGTGTGTTTACAGCGCTCGGGTCGGCTCCGAAGAACGTCAGGACTGCTCCAATCACAAATTGGGCAAACGTAACATTTTGGATTGGTGTGTTGCGAGGACAAGCGAGCGTGCAATCTGTTGAATGTGACGTAAGGACAATCAGAAAGGGAGGTGACAGAAAACGTTTAGTGTGAAGTCATGCTAGATCGTGTAAAGTTTTGTGAGATTTCCTATGTGACCTGGTAATATTCGTATGTGGTGTATCATCATTGCCGTGTGGCCGCACACCACACCCTGTAGGTCCAAATCTGTTGTATTGGGGCTTTTTTAATCGCTGTGTATGTGGTCTTTGAGGTTCTGAAAATTTTATGAACAATTTCTTTTTTTTGGGGGGGGCCAAAGTTGTCAAACTATGCAGCAAAATTGATTATTTATAGATGGAACCCCTTACTGGTACAGATAATCGACAAACGAAGCAGAGAGAAGGGACTTCGTATAGCATCTGATCCCACATAGATATACAATACTATAATCTTCTCCCCTCCAGCTGCTATTAATAATTAGCATTCAGGATGAATGAAGCTTTGTGCCCCCTCCATTACTTAGCTGTTTCAGATTGGGATATTTGCAATCTTTTTTTTTTTTACTTTCTGGTCTGACTTTCCTTTGCCATCTTTTGCATACATTTCATTCTTATCGACTTATGACTGTATGTGATGAAATAAACAAGCTCCCTTTGACCTACTTTCACATTTTACAGCCTTGCCTATAGGGCTGTGTTGAAAACAATTGTTTTTTTTGAAAAAGTGATTCTTAATCACTTCTCATAAAAATTCTAAGAATCGAATCAAAAGTTCAAAAATCGGTTTAATTGTTTAACATAGCTTGCCCTTTTTTACAGTTATAATAGGAATTAAAAATCCAGCCGTTCTAAGACTTAGTTCTGAAAGTGTTAATACAGTTTTTTCCTGGTAAACTGTTACTAACCCAGTGTTAGGTCATTGAATTAAAGCAAAAATAATTAAGATTACAGAAAAAAAAAGGTTTTAATAGCACTGACCCATATATATATTGAACTGGATCAGATTGAATCGGATCAGAATAATCGATTCTAACTCTTGACAATCAGAATCAAATTGATTCTTGAAATTTGAATTGATACCCAGCCCTACTTACATTGTTTTTAAGGACTGTGAGCTTTTTCAGCAAGATCAGTTATTGAATACAAAGTGTTTTTACCTGCTTGTCCTTCCATTGTTGTATTGTCTTGACTATCGTCTAATTATAATTGCTTTCTTGTATTTCGATCATCAAATTGATATATGCTGTGTTCCAATTTTAACCATGTAAAGCACCCTGAATTGACTTGTGTTGATAAGAGTGCTTTACAAATAAAATTGCCTTGCTACTTGCCTACAAAACGTGTCACAAACTGCTTACACAACTTCTTAAGGCTTCCTTTCAGCAATCGCATGTTACTTGCCACTCTTGGATATTAAAATGTAAGGCCCTGCTTTAGAAGTTCTTTGCTGAGTAGTGTAACAGATTACATGAAGCTATGTTCCCATTTTCCCCTTCCTCTTCTTCTCATATATGTGAAAAGCCTGAGTAAGCATTTGTATTCCTCACGGTCTGCCGCCTCCCTTCACCCTGCTGAGCAAGAGGATCACAGCATCGTTTCTCATCCCGCTGCATTAACAACACACACACACTTATCGGGTTCTATGGCGTCTGATGGGAGCAGCCCAGCAGCGTGGAACGCTGTCAGAGCCCTTTAAGTCTGCTCCGTAATAGTAAACTGTATGAAAGGTTTGGGCCAACTGCACATGCAACATTAGGAGGCAGGTGTTGGATTTACCCGATGATTGCGGTTGATCGAATGTCCCACTGGCCTGACTGATGGAGGATCTAATGTGTGAGATGCAAACATAAATCTGAAATAAAAAGTTAAACTGGTATAAAAAAGATCGGTTTGTAATATCGGAGCCTCAACCATCATTAAAGAAGAATACGTCCTTGTACCTTTCCAGAATCTGGGGTATAAATCTCAAGAATATCGGGTTTGCTCAGTAGGTTATTGAGACGTATTTGGTGGGAAATTGTCTGATCGCTCAAGGCACCAGTCTTTCTCTTCCTGCAAATCCCGATTAAATGAAAGTGAAATGTCAATGTTTAATCAACATGTCAGCGGCGGCACAGCTGGAGCACATCGGCGATGGAAGCGATGGATTTGTGTACCTCAGCGGGGATCTCTGAGAATACCAGTACCTTCTATCCTTTCCAAAACACAGCTTTTCCCCCCCCCATTACTGGTTAATTAGGAAAAACATTTTTACCTGAATCCAATTACAGAAGGATATGAGTGATTTACTGCTGATAATAAACCCCCACTATTAACACACTTAGCCACCATCATTCATGCTGTCCTAATTAAATTCAAGGCATTAGTCAGAGAGTAAAGGCATTTTAGTGTTTCGGTGAGGCATGTAAAACCTAAAACAAACATTCGACAAGAAAAGAGGATTTAACAACAGGTTAGAATCCCAATTTTGTGGGGTGTAATAATAGTATAACAAATAATAGGTTTCTTCACAGGAATGAGACGTGAGTGATTTCCATTTTTATGTTGTCACAAATCTCCAGTTATTAGACAGAATCTACCAAACAGATTATTTGACAAAAGTGTATATGTTTAGGTTTGAAGATTTGTCTAAATTCTAAAGCTATTTATTTTTCTAACAATTCGAAAACAGTGTAGAAAGTATAAACATTTTTTTTTTCATGATTATGTTTTTCCGGTTTAAATTGGATCAGTCTAAGCAGTCACCTCGAACTGAAAAAAACTTGGAAATGGCACTTTAGCTTATAACCAGTTGAAAGCGTGTCAGTGGCCAATGGTCAGCTGAACATGGAAGTGCGGAACACTAATGCGTTGTTGACCCGGCGTGCAAGCAGACTTCATTAGTCGAGACTGTCGACACAACAGCGGGAGCTTAAGAACTACTTCCTGTTTCACTTCAAAACATGCTTCTCATCACAGCTGGGTATTTATTCAAATGTAAAGAATTGATTCCAAATCTTTAGAGTTAGAATCATTTCTCACGACAAGATCCACTCTGTTCTAATTCGAAATTGATAATCAGTCAGTGCTGTTAAAACCTTTTTTTTTTTCTTTGGAGCTGTCACCTTGATTACGTGACTGTAAATTAAATGACAACACTGGGTGGGTTTACAGTTTACTGGGGGGAAACAGTATCAACCCTTTAAGACTTGAGCCTTAAAATACCAGTCTGGACTTTTCCCTCACATTTTAGCTGTAAAAAGGGTAAATAATGTTAAACAATTAAATTTACTCTAATTTACTTCCATTAATCGATTCAGAATTGTATTTTTTTCTCAACACAGCAACACCTCTCCAATACTGACACGAAATTGAATCAAATTTAAAGCACTCACCGTTGTATCCGTGGCTCATAATAGTAGCTAACTCATACTTAAACGAGACAAAGGTATATCTTGACAGAGACTGAACAATATCGAATTTAGCCAACGATTATCAGCGGTCTAAACCCAGTTCACACTAGGTGTTGTTCAGCTGTCGTAGACAAATCTTTTTTTTGTGACAAAAAAAAAAAAACTAAACAAAAAAAACGGTGCATGTGAGCATCAGTGGCAGGTTTTCTGGCTGTCCAGCTCTCAGGGCTTATTGAGCATTCTCATGACCAAAGCCATCCTCCCTCCAACAGTCTTTAACTCGCGGTTGCAATGCAACAGTAGCATTAGCAACATTAGCAACAATGGAGGCTACACGAAGGAGTACCAAGCATTGGCAGTTAACATCGAGTGTAATGAGATTTTATTGTTGCATCTTGGGTATCCGTCAGCTTTTAGTGATTTGTGTTTTTCGTTGAAGTCACACTAATCCACAGGATTCCCTGTTTAACCCGGGGCTGTATCAAGTTCGCAATGTGTTAAAGGTGGACGGAACTGAAAATGTAACTAAATGGAATCCCCCAAACTCTGTTTGGCTGAAGGTCCTGTACCCGTTACCTGTACATTTGTACTTTCCCTCTATTGAGAATTACAGACTGAGACTTCCCCACAACAGGGAAATTTGACTGTTACAGCAGCAAAGTGAGCTATAATAGAGCATTCACGATCAGACAAGAAAGGTAGAAAAAGTATATATATAAAAACAAAACTATGAATATTATATTTACTTTAGAGACATAATTACAAAAAACAAAGAACTGTGCAACTTTTTTTAAATAAAGTGGCGTACTCACAAAACTGCCAGTATAAAGAATTTTGTAGCATATTTGTGCTTCTATGATTCATGTTGGTGGCATTTTAATGTTCAATTAAAACACAGTTCACACATCTAAGTGTGTATGTGTTATAGTGTATAGGGTAACGACTACAGTATGTTTTAAAAATCGAAGAGGAGTACATCTTTTAAAACACTAACATTCTGGTGGATTATGTAGTCAATCCTAATGTAAATGAATTTTTTTCACCTTTCATCTCATACAGCAAATGTATTAGATTGTTACTCCTACAAATGACCTTTTCCTGGAAATGAGGCATACATTTGGAGGAAATATTTTGCCTGTAAATTGCTCTTAAGGGTCACAGGCCGTTTGATGTTTTTGTTAGTTGTTTTTGCATTTAGAGGAAACATTAGAATCCAAGAATGCAGAAAGGAGAATCTAATAATTAGCTTTCCCTAATCACTGCTCTTGAATATGGAAAAAATTTTGGAATATCGATACAGCTGCAAATATATTAATCACCCCTGAAACTTTTTTTGCTTTTGTTCTGTTACAACCACATATTTACATGTTTTATTCCCATTCACAGTCTGTGGTTAAATCAGACCAAATAGAATTATGAAAATTATTCCCATCATATCCAACATTATGTTAGACAATCACATAAAATTCAAATAAAATATAGTGAGGTCTGTAGTTGTAATGTGACAATTCAAGGGGAAGCTAAACAATACTGCAACAGTTACAGCTCTCTGCTGTCTCAGGCCTATATAAAACACACTGTTAAATCTCATGGCAACTGCGGCAAATTGATTCACCTTTCAAATACTAATTTATCAAACGCAAGCTCTGAAACAGAAGCTAACAGGAAAACACGAGCCTTGGATTCATTTGCCAGTTATATTGCCAGAGTCTCATCGAACAGAAGCGACTCTGACCGCACACGAAACGAAAAACAGTCATCTTTGTGGAGACGTGAAAGGAAGCGGGGAGCGCAGCGGTTTGACAGACACAGGCTTACTTCCATAGGGCTGTTTGTTTTACCCGAAATGTCAGAAAGCTGCGCGCGTTGCAGAGGTTTAATTAATCTGCAGCAGCGGATAGCGCCGACAGCGGGACGGGTACGACAACAAAGGTGAAGAAGTCTATCATCTCTGAGGGAGCATCTTCAATCAGACCCGACAGCAATCTGAACCCATGCTGGAGGAATACAGTTCCATTACAGCAGTCTTCAGGGTATCAGGCGATCCTTGAAAAACAATTATCCTCAATGGGACCCACGGGCACAGACTTCCTAATTGGAAAGCACTTTGAGCCAAACTTTCTGTAACCATGTGGCGATAACAGCCTTATCTTTCCCGTAACTCCCCCACCCCGCCATCTTCGTCCTCGTTAGAAAATCCAGACTGAGCTGTTCAAACACCAGACAGTCAGACTGAATGAACATCACAATGATGCATTCAATCCCCTTGAGTTTCACAACAGCGCCTGTACATTTATCCACGTTAACAGGGCTGACGTACTGAACTGCTAAAAAGCGGTTGTGCTAGATTAATAGTGCACTGCTGACCTAAACAGCAGCTCAACCCCAAATCAATTTTTTTCTTTCTGGTTAACTGTACGAATTAATCATTTTTATTTTGGTATTTTAGTACATCTGAGTAGATATATTAATCTTTAATTTTAATCTCTTCAGGTTAAAACTCTATTCAACACTTGAATACGAATAGGCAGAGCCGTATAAGGAGCGTTCGGACACTCCCATAGACTTCTATACAAAGAATGAAATGCGGAAGTCACGTGGTTCATGCAGCTGCAAATAGTTCCAAACAGCAGCATTCCCGTCATTGAACGCAGTTCATTTTCGGTGTTTTAGAATCCTTTTCTCCGGTAAGTAGATGATATTACAGTATTTTCAGCATTGTGAAGCGTTAACTGACTGTTCTGTGCCAAAATTATTCGATGGTGATATCTAATGTAGCCAGTTTTAGTTAATTAAGTGTGTTAAAGAGCTCACTGCGGTTTAGCTGCAGCTAGCTAAATGTAAGCAGGATGGGTCGACAAGCTGGAGACTGTTTTATTTCAGTCCGATTAATTTAGCTTCTTATGAATATTCAGCACTGTTTAAAATTGGCTATAAATTTAATAAAGGTTACTGATTTTATTTGTGATTTTTTTTCCGCATTTGGTGTGTTGCTGGTCACTGTATCATTAGTCTTGAAGTATTGAATCAAGATATTTGAGTAATTGAGCAGCATAACCTTTGCGGCGTTGATATGAACTGTAGAATGTTTCATTTGCACTCGTTTTATAAAATTATCGTATGCAATCATGTGATTGAGTAGCGATTACAAGAAAGTAAGAATTACTCATAATAACATAACCGTGTTGTGTTTCTTCCTTTCTCAATCTCTAAAAATATGATCACACTGTTACAATAAAAATGAGTTCTTTAACAATAATAATAATAATAATTGTCTTTGTAAACTATCTGGACATTTACAATTTAATTGGGGGAACAGTAAGACATGCTGAGCCCTGATAGACAATGTTTGAGTCTCATGGAGGTTATTTCCAGATTATTTCAGCCTGAGAACTCATAATGCTCTTTTCCAAGGTTTATCTCTGTGTTGTTTCCTGGACTCAGTCCGCAGCGCTGCTTCTGGACCTCTCACTAAGATCAACCAAACAAATACTCCTGATTTTCATTCCCAAAGCGGGCAGCCTTAGTCTCCTCTTCCTGGTCTTGTTCCTCCTGAGATCAGACCTGTCTGCTCTCCATGCCAGGCTGAAGGACAGCAGTGAAAGCAGTTAACATGTCTGAACAGGAACAGACCTGCAGCAACAGAGATCCACCAAACCAGGCAGCATTCCAGGTTCAGGCTGTGTGAAGACGCCCCAGAATGAATCCAGCATCTCCCAGCAGGGTTTAAGATACGATCAAAGGGAGCTGCTGTCACTGATACCAAGAATGAACTGTCATTAAGACTTTAGCACATGTCAATATTGTACACATTTTATCAAAAAGTAAAATGGCAGTAAAAGGACTTCTTCACCGAAGTGTGTTTTAAATTTTACATGATATTGTATAATAAAATAAAAATTCTGAATCATTAGGTTACCCAAAACAAACATCTCCACTCATGTTTTCCTCCTAATTATTGAAAACTTTTTAAAATAAATAGTTTAGATAAGCTCTGTGACTCAGCTAATTTTGCATTGGATATCAGGCAGAGAGGAGACAGAGTGACATCTATACATGTGTTGTTTGGGACTATGAGTTTATCCTGGTAACAGTAATACAGCATGTTTTAGTGAAGAATGAAAATCTGAAGGTAAGCTGGAGCAGACCTCTTAACCACTGGCATATTTATAGGACCAGATATAGCCTCTCCATGCAAAAGTGAGAAAAACAGTCATTTATTAAGCCCTTTACCGCTAGAAATCAATGATGGCGCTGGGATGTTTGGAACTATTGAGGGCTCCATGAACCACGTGACCGCGTGTCGGCGAGTTCAAAGTGTGTCGTAACTCTCTTTACTCAATAGGCTCTGCGAATAGGGCATTGCTGTTAGCTATTAAATGCGGTTAAAGATGTTACACACAAAAAAAAGACATAAATCTTGAAAAAAAAATTTCGATTACTGATTAAAAACCAAACTTGCGAGATTTTATTGAAAAGAAAATAGTTGGATTTTGGTTAAGAAGTAATCCCTAACTGATGGTAGATGCTAAATTTAAATATATTTTTTATAACTTTTGGGATTAAAATATTTGCGTTCTGGGTAAGGCTGGGCGATATGAGCTAAAATTAATATCATGGTACATTGAGCATTTCACCTCGATATTGTGGATGATCACAATGACCACATCACCCCCTCTCCTTTTATTTTTTTATCGTGTCCTTTTCTGTTTTTAATGTCCGGTAGAGGCCATATTTGCTTAATGCTCTGTAAAATATGATGGCTTCTTGCTATTGAATGGCTTCACACAGCCTTTTAATTCAGGGTTTGATTCCCACTCCTTTCTGTATTTCTAAAGCCTAGTTTATGCTACTCCGACCGCAAATTTGCCCTCAGACGCAGGCACATTGACAGAGACGTTTTTCGTTTATGGTAGTCCGTTTATTTCCTCTCCACTCTATTGTTTTTTTTCAGCGTTGTCTGACTAGGATAGCAGGGGGTGCTAACTTTTCACGGCGTCTCTGCCTACTAAAACAGCGGCGTATAATTTTTTTCTAGGCTTGTGAATGCATTTCTTCCACAAGGAGCAATGAACGACAGAAAGTAAGTTTTGATTAAGTCAAAAAACTTTTTACTAGATGTGCAGCTCAATAAATACTCTGGAAACGCATGGAAACAAAGACAGCAGCCCTTTTTTGTTGTTTTCCTACAACTCATTGTGTTCAAAATCGCCAAAAGAACAGATTAGATAAATTATCCTTTCGACATAAAGCATATAGTGGCCAAACGCTGCATTAGCTACTGATTACAGCGACTATAGAGCCCCGTTCTGGTGAAGCGATCTCTGGCTGTTGCTGAAACTGACCAATCAGATGCATAAGCTATCCGTTGACAGAGACAGATAGTTAAAAATTGGTTCTCTACTCTGTACGTCCTTGCGTAGATGACGGAGAGGCCTTGCGTTGACGGATAATGGCATTGCGTCAATCAGTCTCCGTCAAAACAAAGAAGCATAACTTAGGCTTTGGAGTCCAGTTGAAACTCAGAAGTCCTAACATAGAAAACTTTTAACTGATTGGAATGTTTGTATAATTGTACTTAAATGACTTTTGTTGGAAAAATGCCTAGAGATGACATTTGCTGTGAATTGGCGCTGTATAAATAAAAGTGAATTGAATCATACAGACCAGATGAGGTGAGGAAGTAACAGGGACTGAGAGAAATGTGTGATTTTAGTGTGCAGTGGTTTATTTTAGACAGAAAATATTTTACAATGGAGCACAGGTGAGAATAGGTGGCTTCAAGCTCTGTATCAAAAACAACAGCAGCAACTCAGTGGGGGTAATATCTTCTCCGCCTGAGCTGGACCTGGGCGGGCGGAGCTGCTGGCCTACAAAGACTCTGGGTTCAACTGCAGCTCCTTTGCTGCAGTAACATACGGGCTCCACTTTAGAGTCTGAGTATCCAATAACACCATAAAAAGTCCCTGTATTTGTCGCTAGTGGCATTTGTCTGAAAAACAGTGGGTAAATGAGTCTAAACTCTTGCTAAATATAGCTACACGGCTGCGTTAGCAGCACTCCCGACCCCCCATCACATTACTGTACGTAGTCACGTGACTCAAGGCAAAGCTAATGTCTTAAAGGGGCAGGGGAACCGCTAAACTAAAACATCTTTTCATTTTTTTTTTAAATACAGAATTTACCGGCACAGGCAAAATTGCGTCGGTAACAGTCATACATTTCGGTATCTGTAAATTTTCGGTATACTGCCCAACCCTAGGTCTGGGTTTAAATACTTTTTTAGCCTATCCTATGCAACAACAACAGGACATGGTATAACATAAATATGGAAACCTGGTTAATAAGTGAAAAATATTTTTTGCTCTACCGCTAACATTGTAAGATGCTGAAATTTTTGACATGGACATTTCTATTGACTGTGAAAAATCAAGTCAGTGTCACGCATGCCTATAGTAAAGAGCGCTTATGCTGCGAGACAGCGAGAGAGTACAAGACTTGAAAGGTACACTATGTAATATAGATATCTTGTGGTCATATTGGAGTACTGCAGTCATTGATTAAATGGAGAGTTGCCAGTTACTGATCGGCCAGAAGATGCGCGATGAGCAAAGACGAGTTATACACAGTAAGTTGATGAGTAAATAAATATATTTCATGGCAAAAGAGAGTTGTTGGCAACTGGTTAAAATAGTTCGAGATATTTTTAGAGAAACTATTTAACTGCTAGCATTGTCAGCTCAAGATTAATCTTTAGTCTGGTCGTTGTTGGATTACAAATGGCAGTTTGGTGTTGAAGACTTTGCAACCTTGTGGGCTCACATGTGATTTGCCCAGGAACTTCGGACGTGGGACATATATTGTAAAAAATGACTATGTCCCTTATGAACGTTTTTCACCCAGCCGGCTGAGATCGAAATCTGTTTCAATGTAACCTTCCTTCCAACCTGATTGGGACATTAGACTGTTGAGTAGAAAACAAGAATGCTAATTCAAGTAGAGCAAAATTGTTCAATTCATTTTTCCTAATGCTAGGATCACTAAGGACACTTTCAGGTGTCAACTCCAGCATTAATTTACCTTTTCATCTCATATTTATTGTAGCTGCTCACTACAGCAAATCGCAGGTCATAGCTTTGCAAAAATCGTGGATTGGAATTGGGTCGGAATATTGTGATAGGTGTTCATCTAAACATATCATATTAAAACTAGAAGTAGTTGTAACTTGTCTTTAAAAGTTAAACTAACAAAAAAGGTAGTGTAGGACAGCTGTAAAGCAGTGGGGCTGTAATTACATAATGACTCAGAAGGGGATTGAGATTCACACTGAATTACTGTGTGAAAGACCGCTGCTTAGAATATGCAGTCCATAGGCAAAGCTTTCTGTCAACCTCCAGAAAAGAACAAAAAACCAGAACAAACAGCTCGAATCAAACAAAACTGTAGCCTGGAGATGGAGAGTAAAAAGGTAGAGAGGTGGGAGAGAAGGCGAGGCAAGACGGAGAGGCAGAGGAAGAGAGAGTACAGTGAGGCCAATTCACCGGATGCCAAGATCCACTTTCATCTCTGTTGAGGCAAACAGTGAGCAAAAAGGCAGCAGAAAGAGCCTGACTGGGCTGTCTGTGCTGTTCTATTTGAAGAAGGAGGAAGATGAAGAATATGGGGGGAGTTAACCAGCTTTGTCAGCAATGCAACATATTTAATCTGAACTAACGTAACAGGAAGGTCTTTTAAGGACGGGGACAACTGTTAAAGATGTGATTAGACAGTCGGAGATGCAGCCCACCTCTCAGTCTGAATCATGTTTGTCTGAGTGCATACAGGAAGGGAAAATATCCCTTTCTGAAATGAATTGTCAAATCTTGGGCTCTATTAAGTGTGGATTGCTCATTTAATCGTATGGGCAAGTAGCATTTATGTACAGCCCACACCCGAATCAGCCACAGCAGTGGGCACTGAGCTGTGAGGGGGCAGTTGCTCTGCAATTTGATAAGGTGATGAATGTCAAGTATGGTAATTTAGTCTGGCTGCACAATCTGTTTATTGAAGAAAAAGGAGTTCTGGTGAGGGAAGACCAAGCTAAAGCAGCTGTCATTCATTTAGGGAGATTTGTGTTCCGGTGGATAGTCAGGGTTCACAGCCAACAAACAGGCCGCCGTTGACTGACGGTAAACACAACACATAGTTTGGATGCATTGAAATGCACAGAGAGGACGCTGCTTAATGTCGCCTACTTGAAGCAGGGACCCTACAGGTTTCTCATGCACACATTTCTATGGTTTTTCAGATGCAACTTTCCTGAGATGTTAGTTCTTGACCTAAATTTGAAAAATACAAAATATTATATAAATAAACTAAATTTCCCAGAATTTATGACATATTTCTACTGTGAGTAGGCATTGAATATTCCATCAAACACCAGAAACTGGAAGACAGAAAGCGGATGGGAAATGGACAGAAGGAACAAGGGAAGGAATGAGAGTATGATATACAGAAGGTAAGAGACGGGGACAAGGTGGAGGGAGGGAAGGAAATTATGAAGATGGGGAGCATGGAAGGAAATGATAAAATAAGGGAGTAAATTATGAAGGAAGGAAAGGAAAGAGGCATCGTTTCAGCAAAGAGCTGGCTCTGCAAACTGGCTCTGAAAAGAAAAGTGCCTTTTCAGCCAAAGTTTTGAAACGAGGAAACAATTCTCCAATTGAAGAGATCAGGAGTAAGGAAGAGTGTCTGAACAACTCGTTTCCTGACCTGCAAGCTATGACTTCAGTGGTCTGTAATCTGATGTAATATAAAATTAGATGTTACGTTTTCACAAAGACAATTATCATATTTAACACAAATAAAGCTCTGAAAACAGCAGTCTGTGTGAAGTTAATCCATATCATGTGTTTCTCATAGGGTTCTGAAACAAAAGAACTTCTTAATAATGTTCAGATTTAGTGAGTATATTCTTCTTTCAGCTTTTCCCTTCAGGGGTCACCACAGTGAATCATTTGTCTCCATTTAGTCCTATCCTCTGCATCCTCTGCCCTCACACCAACTACCTTCATGTCCTCTTTCACCACATCCATAAATCTCATTTTTGGTCTTCCTCTCTGCCTCCTGCCTGGTGGCTCCATCCTCAGCATCCTTCTAACGATATAATCGTCGTCTCTCCTCTGAACATGTCCAAACCATCTCAGCCTCACCTCCCTGGCTTTATCCCCAAAACATCTAACATGATCTGTCCCTCTGATGCACTCATTCCTGATCCTATCCATTCCCACCATTCCCAGAGAGAATCTCAACATCTTGAGTTCTGCAACTTCCAGTTCTGCTTCCTGTCTTTTCCTCATTGGTACTGTTTATAGACCGTACAGCATTGCACGTCTCACCACTGTCTTGTACACCTTCCCCTTCATTTTTGCTGAAACCCTTTCATCAAACCAGACACTTTTCTCCACCCATTCCAACCTGTTTTAGCTAATATGACCGCATATATTCTCAGTTCAGCACTATGGAAATGAGGCTCTCTTAATGAACAAAATGGAACTCACTTTTCTATTATAACATGAGACAGTCTGACCAGAGACGTTCCACATGTCGGCCTCACTTCTGAAGGAAACGGCATGAACTTCATCTTCCTTATAACTGTGACAAATGGCCAAATATTAGTAGCGATTCTAGCCTGATGAATCCTACCTGTCAAGAAAGGGAGACGGGACAGAATGCTGCTGGGGTCAAAAAAATAAATAAAAAAAACTTCCAAAGAAATTTAGTGATGACGCCAGTGTGGGGGAAATGACAAATGCATCTTGGGAGGAGGGAATCAGTGGGAAAGAGTGGTTATTCTGGTTAAAGTCAGAGCAGAAATATTACTTTCACACTGCGTGCCATTCGTCAAGGTGTGCTGCACTACACAGCCTGCAGCGCATCCACACTATCATCACCCTTTTCTCACTTTCATTGCAGTTTATTTATATAACTTAAAGTGCAAACGTGGTACTTCTATATGGAGTCCTGTTACTTCATAAAGCTTATTGGGGTGTTTTATACGGGCCACAGTCCAGCATTTATCACACTTTACCTTCATATATTACAACCTAGACTCAAGCCATTGAAGAAATACAGACTGAACTACTTTAGTACTATTCTCATAAAATTAAGGAACTGATACCAAGCTCTATAAGGGTTCTAAAAAACAGAAGTGGTATTTAGTTGTAAAATCTTTCCAGGCTCTCTTGGAAATAGTACAAATTTGGTCCTAAGCTGATGCAGATGGATGCCAGTTTTAACTTCATTTATACAGGACATAACATGAGTGAAAGAGCTTCACAATCAGAGAATAAACTGAAGAAAATACCAAAGAATAAGAAGATTAAATAAAAAATAAAAAAACAATGTCTCACACAATTAGTTTGTATTAAAAGCAAAAAACCCAAACAAACCGATAAGGCAGTACAGAGTCTGGGAGATGCTACTGTAAAAACATGATCATATATTAGCTTTTCTTTTTTTTCTTTTAGGCACTGATAAGAGGCTGGTTTATTGACTGACTGTCTTGCTGGTGTACATTTTCACAAGATCTGATAAATTATGTAAAGGTAGATATTTTAACACGATAAAAAAACAGAAATGTTGGGACTATTGAGCGCGCATGAATATAAGTTGCAAGTTTTCATGTTGTAACATGAGATATTTACACAAAGATAGGACATGGAAGAATTTGCATTTGTTTTAAGATGTATTGTTTTTTTTCAACACAACACGATGGTAACATGCCAGGTTAGAAAATAAAACCTAATTTAGAATAACAAGAAAGTCATCGGTCACTGTCTTCGTCTTCCCCTTGCACACTAAAGCCACTGAAGTCATCGTCTTTAGTTCCTTTATGTGCTCTGAAAGCTTCTGTCACCTTTCTACAGTGACTCGGTTCTTCCCTCTGCCTCCTCCAACGTCTCACCATTGACGTTGGGCTTACGTGCAATAGCTCCATTTCCTTCTTTGGCTGCTAGCTCGATTGCATTTAGCCCTCCAGGCGCCAAAGTCGCAATATTGCGACAAGCAACATTGCTGACTTTAACGAGCCACAGCTGGAGATAGGGCCACTAATTTAATTACTACTTTACACCAGGAAATGGCGGACATGTGTACCTTTCATCTTGGACACCTTTTTGGGTGTGTTACCATAGAAACTTTTGGAGTAAATCGGCCTTTAAGTCAGCGCCGCGAGCGGGGGACGCGAGGTACAGCTGCTGCGGTCACAGTGAAGAGAAAGCTAGTTTTAGAAAGATAAAACTTATGAGGCAGAGTATCGGAGTTCCCCGCCGTAAAGTATTGGCTTATTCAGATTCTGAAGAGAAATATTTACCTCTGATCTGTTCAGTTGTCCCGGGAGAAAGTAAAACTAAAACGTCCCACAGCAACAGCCAGTCCCGTTTCGCCATGATGCTCCAAAAGCAGCACATTCCAGCTCTGCATCACGTTCTCCCGGTGAGAGAAAGGTATGTGTTCGGGTAGCAAGGTGGTCATCGCAACGCTAATTGTGACCGAGGTGGGAGGGATGTAAAAATCAGTGGAAATAATAGCAGATGCGATCGAAAATAGGAGAGAAAAAAGACCGCCTATAAACGAGTAAACAGCAGTAAAGTTCTCCTTCCCGCTGCAAGTGAGAATGATTATGATTTTGGAGAGGTTTGCGTGACAGATGAGGAAGAGTAGAATCACCAGTGGATCAGACAATTTGATGAGCCAGTTAGTTATTTTTGGGACTGATCCTTAACATTCTGTGGCCAATATTTTCTTTCTGTTGATTTTATATAGTGAATAGAGTAACGGAGCCACATAACAATGGACATAAACAGATATATCCACCTGTTCTTGAAAAACATGAAATGAAACATATAGATGTAGAAAATACATATATAGAAAAAAAAATAAAAAATAAATACATTTGATGAAAAAAAGTTTTAAACAATGTTAAAGCAAAAAATTGTAAAAGTCATGCAATCCAATAGTGCCAACGCCTGATGACGTCATAATATGCAAATTAGATGTATGATTTTGCTCTTGTCACAAAGTTTGGATCATACTGAAGATTTCTCTAATTAAAATCTATAACCATATTAAAGCTACAACATTTTGAACTAGTGATATCAAAATTGAATATTTTATAGAAAAAACCGCGGCGCCTAGAGGCCTAACTTAAAAGCTGAATCATGTGCCTTTTGTGGGTTTTCCACAATGAGGGTGGGTTCATTAAAACTACTGATAATGTCTTCTTCGGCACATAATCTTTCCAAACATCCAACATCTGTCTTACTTTTGTGTTTCCTGCTATAGTGTGCCCTGGAGGCCGTTAGGCAGGGGGAAAAAAATCTATAAATTAGCTGCATGGTTGTATAAGATGCAGGGCCCAAAGCATGGGACAAAAGTAACGGCTTACAGTCAGAAAATTATAGTGATGTATGCAATATTCAAAACAGAAGAACTTGAGGAGAATATTTAAAGTTAAAGTAACATTGTTAGATCTTAGGGATTACAATTGGGCAGCATTATAGTAGGAAAATATGTACTGTTACTACTAAGGGCTGGACTGGGACCAAAAAGTGGCCCTGGCATGTTTGTTCATGGCGGCCCACTATGATCATTTACAAAATATGCAGAGCACACAGTATACAAGAGGACATTTGAGGGACATAAGGGCATTTGTATCGTTTTAAAAATCTCATTTTAAAATAGTGCAGCAGCCTACACTACTCACAGAGTTGTTAACTCTTAGAAAATGGCCACACAGTGTCACAATTCCCAACTTGAAGTGAAATAGGATGTCAAAGAAACACTATTAGAGATGTATTTTCTATATTTTATTAAATATACCGTTTATAAAATTGCCTACACTATTATATCTTTAGTATTAGCATATATACATGTAGAATAATACGTTTCAAATGTGACACTGAAGCAAACAGAAAACAGAGTTGAAGTCAGTTATACTAGATCAAGCTTGTAAATATATGCTGTCAATATAAATTGTATTCATTTAGACTGTGACCTATGATGGAATAAGAGTTGATATTATAAAGAAGACAGTTTAAAGGCAGAGCTACATGTGCTTAAACTTCATGTGATACCTTTCACAGCAGGAAGATTTAAAAATCAAATGTAAAAATATTAACGTGAATAAGTGGCATTATGTAAAATACATTAAAATAATCCTATTAAATATGAAAAGTTATCTGTAATGTGTAATTATCCTGTTAGTTTGGTGTGACTTGGTTATGACGTGAAAGTTAGTAAAATTTCCTCCTCTTCATCAGTTTGCCGGATTTCCTTAGAAGGATTAATTGGAATGTATGAATTGAATTGAAATGATTTCTCTTGCAAAGTGCCTTGAGATGGCTTATGTTATGAATTTGCGATATATAAATAGACTAAATTGAACTGAATTACAGTGGCAGAAGATAAAAAGTGAGTAAAGCAGCAGAGACCAACATATCACAGAGTTACTGTGTTTTTATAGAGCAGAGAAGGCTTCTTTAATTATGGGAAGCCTCCAAAAAGCCTAAAGGTCTGTTACTGTTTATGGTGATCTAAGGCTGAAATTATTCACTATATATCAACATCAGATTTACTTAGACCACTCCGTCAAGCTGTCAGAGCAAACAGATGTCAGGGGGCCATGGTAAATAACCTTTTAAATGTAAGAAAAATAGACCAAAGGATTCATCTCTCAAAGGAGTCGAAACGTATTTCAGACGACTTAACCGCTGACATGCAGCGAGATGAAATGTTCGATGAAAGTGAAGACATACAGAGAGGAAGGCAACAAGGTAAGAGGGAAAATTAATTAGATACTTTGGACTGAGGCATTTTACTTCTCAGTTTCATTCATGTTTAATCAGCTTCCTGACTGGAGCGGCTCTTTGAAACCAGACAATGTGTGCAGCCAGAAGGAAGCCACGACTTAATGCTTCGCTGCACCGCTGCAGATCTAAGCTGTGATTAATGACAGAAGACACCATTTAACCCCTAAATGAGCAATTTAAGGATGATTGGACTTTAACTAGGGCTTACTAGGAGGCTACAAATTCAGTTTAGAAGATAAACAGCAGTTAAACCGTTGTTCTAATGATTCCAGCGCCAAAAGTTAAAGGATCCAAACAAAATCCGGTAAATAGGGCCAAAGACAAAAAATGAATAAATACTCACCAACACAATGGAATCTGCAAGCAAACGGTGAAGTTGAGACTGAAAAGTCTTGATTTCGATGTTCATTTAAACCAGGGGTTCCCGAGTCCAGTTCTGCAACCATTAGATCCCCCCCTGCTCCAACACAACTGAATCAAATGGCTGAATCCCCTCACCAGCCATCCAGCTCTCCAGAGGCATAGTAACCATCCAGTCATTTGATTCAGGACTTTATTATTATACCATTTAACTTTATTCTGCATTTTATGTTTGGTTTTTTGGCTAATGGTGCGATCACATCCACCCAAACGTCAATGTCAAGAGCGGCAAGATTCCATGATGAGTCGATGAGGCGGTCAGAGTTTCTGCTGCGCTTAGTGTGAGTTGGTCGCGTCAATTTTTGAAACATTTCATGTGTTATAACTTCAAAGCGCCAAAAGCCAAGTCCAACTAGCTGAACTTGTGACGCTCTTGATGCAGCGTGTCAACCAATCAGAGCATATCACTCTATTGACGGCGCCTGACATCAACGTTGCCTAGCCAACCACGAGCCGCTAGTATTTAAAACATCCGGCAGAGAAAGGCCCGCCCACGCGCTTTGCAAAGCTTCAGCTTTAAAGCGTATCTGCGTCAAACTTGCCACTTTGTGAGTGTTGTTTGATGCTGACAAAGCGTGCGTGTGTGAACGCACCATCAGAGTTTTAACCCGGTAGGTAATTGATAGAGGAACAATGCAATTCATTTTTATTTTTATTGGAGGCGTGCTGACACACACACAAAAAAAAACTAAAGGCTGTCCGTTCCTTTGAGACCGTATTCACACCTTAGACCACTGTGCAGATACGCAGATATCACAGCCACCCACCCCGATAAATATACATGTAATATTAAAAGAAAACGGTCCCTCTTTTCAGAAACGTTATTGCATAAAAAAAGTCCCAGGCACAGATTATATCTCTCCAAAAATTCCACTGAAAAGCCAAAATGATTGTTCCATTGTACAAAAATAATTCTAAAATAAATACAAAAGAGTTAAAATTACTAAAACTGGCAGTTAGGAAACAGGAAAAAACATATTCAGCCTGCAGCTGTTACTGCTGTGTTAAAAGTGTTCAGGTCATAACTAGTAGTTACAGTAATTATGTTCAAATGTTACAAAATGTGTATTTCATTATAAATAGTGCAATCTATTGAAGATATCACCCAAATGGGTCGCTTTTATTCATTTTATGGAAGAATTCTATTGTGTATTGGCAACTTTTTAAAGTAAAGATTTTGTAAGCATTTATTTTTTTTGTACCTAAAATTAACCGAACAGAGCCCTTAAATACACTGAACCCGACCAAATACGGTTTTAGCGCACTGCTACACCCCTATTTCAACTTCACAAACTTGATCAAGTGTTTAAAACCTTTCACCTACGATAATTTAGCAAATTCACACCTCCAAAACGGATGTTTGGGGCATATAAGATGTTAAAACAGCAAAACAGTTCAGTAATTGAAGAGAAACTAAGAACATTTCAAATGGAATCATTCCCTTTTCACTCAGTCAAGCTACCATAAGTGTTCAGATAATCTCTTTCAATCAGAGCCAACGACAAACAACATCACTGTCTGAGATTTCATTATAATACATTTCAGTGTATCTGATTTCCCCTTCATAAGCCACATACAAGACGTACAGTCCGATAACAACCGTGTTCAGGAACATCACATTGCAAGGTCCTCTTCTGAAGATGAAACGCATTTCAGATTTCACACTTCGCTGTCTGACGACCTAAATGGAAAAGTTTACAACCCGCTTGCCTCGTCCATCTCCTGTGTCCTGACGACGTTGTAATAACATGCTCAGTTGAGCTGACAAGTTTCACACCTTCATTTTCGCACGGAAATAAAAACGCTCTCCGGAGAGCCGCGGTGCGGGCGAAAGGGGAGCGGCTGGGCACACGAGTGATTGCATAACACCTAAAGAGACAGGAAATTAAGGGCGAGGGGGACCGATAACACATGTGTAAGTGCAACAAACCGATCCAAGTGCTGCAAACGTCAGGATAGAAAAAATAATAATAAAACTCCCAGACACGATGGAATACATTCTGAAGCCAATGGAAAGCAGAGTGAAAAAAAGTTATTTAAGGGTAAAATGGAAATGAGTAGATAAAATCTCTGAGAAGTCAAAAGCCGATAAGAGCTTATGCAAAGCTGCTGTCCTCCTTTTTCTTTTTAAAAACAGGCATATGTCGTGGTGTTACCTTACTTCAACCTTCCCAGTTTCACCCCGTGTTGCTAAAAATGAGGTGAGAAAGAATATCTTCACAGACTTGTGTCTCAATACGAGGATAGGCTTTAAAGTATATAAAGAGAGAAGAGCTTTGATAAAAAACTGGATGCAATTTCAGCTGTGATAAGTTGAAAAATTATTCACCTGCAATGTCGAGGCTGGATTAAAAATCAGTAACCAGGATAAAATGATATTAAAAATCCCTCATCTCCTCTTAATAAATCCGATATGACAGGGTCCACAGAGAGAGGAAAGCTCAAGTATCACTCAATTACTTGGCTCAGAAGCCTTTTGGCACCAAAACCTGGCCTGACAGTAGTATTCCACTCAGTTTGCAACGTTCTTACGTCTACCCGATATGAATCATTTTCTTTAATATTTATTTAAATTATATCCCAATCTGAATGGTGCAATAATCAGAGAAAACACTACTTATTTTTCTTCAAAGCGAGGTTAGAACTTGACCTTTCAAAAAAAGTCCATTAAGTTAGATTTGTGCAAATGTCATTGCACAAGTATCTGAAAGCTTCTGTTCAAATTAGGGCTGCAGCTATCGATTCTTTTTGTAATTGATTAATCTAGCGCTTTATCAACCGATTATCGCTTTATCAACTAATCATTTTTTCAACGTTTTTAAACAACAACAAAAAAATCCTGCATAACAAAAATTTGTGGCTGTGAAATCATCACGCATTTGGCTTTTATTTCTCAAAAAACAAAACACAACTCCAACATTTGACTCCAAAACTAAGGCCCTGTACAGTATTTATTTATTTATTTATTTGACATAATAATGGTCAAACGCAATAACGTAAGATAAAAAAACTAAATAGCGCATCCACTTTTTTGTGAAAAAGGTTTTGTGAAAAGTTTGGCTATAGGGCAATGTTTTTGTGATTTTATTTTTAGCTAATCACTTAAAATGTTTGAAAAGCAAGCAGAGTTTGAGATGGCATGGTCACATAGCTGATCATGACCTATTTTGGATTCTAAACGGGGAATTTCGCCAACAGGTGAAGGACTTTCATGTCCGGAATGAGCAAACTGTACCCCGTAGCACCTGGCAAAATGCAAATGAAACATCTTTTATTCTCCATCTCCCTCACATAAGAAACAGAACCTTTTTGGGAGGAGCACTGAAATTCGGGGGGTAGATAGTGAAGTGACCTTACAGCACTTACAACTGACAAGAGAGAAATTGCATTTCTCCACTTTGGCTGGAGTTTTAAAAAAATATTTGGTTTTGGTGCAGAAAATCTGCATTTGCTTGTGGATGACAGACCAAACCGTAGAAAAATGTCTCCGTTTTGTGAGATACCCGACTACGTGTGGACAAGGCTATACTCTCTTGCAATTGAGCGTGAATAAGATTAGGCCTACTACTTAAAAAAAATCTAAGCTAAACATCATATCTACTCAAACAGCATAATGACATCGCTACAGTATTAAAATTAGAAAACATCAATGTATACAGGCTTAGGTTACGTTACCTTGTTTCAGTGACGCTTGGTGAAACAGCATGTGGATGTTTTCTGATGCTGGATCACTGAGCTCGTACTGCTGTGGGACACCAGCTCTACTTTACAGTAAATACACTGTACTTTGTTCTCTTCGTTTTTTTTTTTAGAACGTAACGATCCCAAACTGTACACATTTTCTGCTGTTTATGGGCAATTCAAAATCTAGCACGCGCTAGAGGTGTGCTTCGTACACAGGTGCATCAAAAACAGCAGTCCGTGTGGAACAATCAGATCCCTGTGAAAACAAAATCCCCTGTGAAAAACAAGACTGATTTAATCTCGACCGAGTTGAAACCTATTTAAACTGTCAGGATGGGATTTCTTTGTTTCACCTGATGCACTCACCAAGGTTTGGGTTGCTTGTCCTCGAAAGATCTGGCATGGTTTAGTTTAAAATATATATATAAATATATATACATTGGAATGTGCCACGCGAAGGTATGAAACGCGATCATCACAAAAAATAAATAAATGAAAAGAGGCTGTTCACTAGGTTGAGGGAAGCCATCAACAACACATGCAAAGGTTTTAATTCTGTGTCTTTCTTCATCTCACAACCAGATCAATCAAATAGATAGGGAAAACTATGCAGCAGA
Source organism: Apricaphanius iberus (assembly GCA_028564705.1). Lineage (NCBI taxonomy): Eukaryota > Metazoa > Chordata > Actinopteri > Cyprinodontiformes > Aphaniidae > Apricaphanius > Apricaphanius iberus. Next base: position 775,560 of record JAPXFQ010001872.1, on the reverse strand, counting down.
ACAACTCAGTCCAGTTATTTAGATCAGCCGTAGTGAAGCATGCGGGACACTAGCTCTGGAGGAGCAGAACTGAACCCACTGATCCAAACCAATGCATTGTAGCTCCAATCATTTACATGCAGCGCAGCCGAGACTTTTTCTGGGTTTAGCTCCGTCCTTCTACCAATCCCCATCTCTGACTGGCTGTTTGATGTGACGAAAAGCGTCCCCCACAGAACCACCATTCTTCTGTGTGGTGAGGTACGAAGGGCCATAGCTTAACCAGTTTGGAGTTATTAAATACGCTTTCCTTTTTCAGATGGACTGAACAGAGCTCTGTCAGATGTTCAAAGCTGTTCGTATTGATTTCTAACCTAACCATGCTTAAACTTCTCCACAGCTTCCTCCCTGACCTGTCTATAGAGTTCCTTGATCTTCATAATGCTGTTCTAAAAAAAAACAAAAAAACCCTGAGACTACGGATACTACAGCAATACCGAGACTGGTCAGTAGGTGGCAGTTATAATACTCAAAAGTAACTAGGAATTAATTACTAGCCTAACCATTGACTAAAGGGAATGAACAAGCAGACATTCATTTTTTTTTAAATATGCACCATTTATTTTAAATTATCACATATTTGTTATTTAGAGAATGTTTATTTTAAAAAACATGAGGTTGGGGTATTTTAAAATCCTCTGCGTTGTATTGTTTTCACGTTCCGATACAGACGTCGCAAACCGTTATCCTAACACCTGCTTCTAATTTAATCAGCTGCAACATGGTGGCATATTTTTCTCCAAGACTGAAACTGATATTCGGTTTTTCACCAGAGACCAGACGCCACTGAATTACTAAAGTTGTCACAGGACAATTTAACATATTTCGATAAAAACATAAAAAGGCTACAAGGACAATGATCAATGAGGACTTATCCAGCTTTGCAGTCGCGTGGAGGATTATGCAATATTTATTTGCAATTCCTTACAGCTGATACGAATCACGCCGTTTCTGCTCGTCTGACCTTGACGCTTTTAGCACAAACACGGCTTTCTGTTTCGCAGATATCAGCCCAACTCCCCTTTAATCAACATAATCTCAGGCCTCCAGTCTTTTGAAAGCCGTAAACTTTTTGAGTGAAGGGTCGGCTTTAGGAATAGTGATAAATGTCCCCGGCGGATTTGTGGCCATGACGCCGGTGAATCAAACTAACGTCTTTCACATATCTAAAAGGCGCTTTAAGTAACTTCTGTTTAACAGTCAATTGCGATTTTAAGTTTCTCTCTAAAGTTCTCCCAGTTTTCAAATGTTAAAGTGGTTATTGATCAGAGATTTTGCCTGCTAATCGTGCTTGAAACGTTTGTTGCGTTTCTATAGCCGCTGTACATTTTGTTTTCTTTCTGCGACCAGACCACTCGCGCATGCGCACAAAGATGTCAACAAAGATCCTCCTAACATTAGCACGTGGAGTGACTGCTACATCAATCTGATTGATTGAAAACCAAAGACCGGCCCCTGCCCTATAAGCTATGCCTATAACCGATAAGCTTAAGTTGGCCTACAGTGGTGTTGTTTAGAGTGAAAGTGCCTCTCAGATCTTGGGAATTTTCAGATCACGCAAACCTGATTTTTTCTCTCTCAAACAATTCAGTTCGCCGGTAATCCGGCAAAGAGCCGGAGCGCTATCAGGCCTGCCATTTGCACTAGTTGACTGTAATCAAAAACACTCAATTTGACCACTCAAACAAAAAACGCCCAATGTTACCTTCTAATGTTATATAATATTTATTTGTGTAATAGAATTAATTTTACTTATAGTAGATAATGGTAAAATACATATAAAAAAAACTTCAAATCAACAGACGTCAAACTTATTACAGCATGGCTCACTGGTGGTTACAAAGTCTCACAGTGGGAACGGATCTCGTTAACCCAATATTTTTTCATATTTGTTTGGCTTCTTTAAAAGGTGCAGGTCATTGCTCATTTTGACGGATTAGTATTACCATCTCTGACCATTTTTAACTTCACGGACAGTATGGCTAAATACATATCTCAAAAAAAGAGAGCATCTGAGCATTGTTTTAGTCCTGGACACTGTACCCAATGCATCTCACTAACCAGGAGCTGACAGCGTTTTGAAGAGTTACTGACGCTTTGGAGCACTTCGTTCCCAAGAGACCGCTGTTGTGCTAACCACTGCGATAAACTGAGGGAAGTGATAGCTTGCAGGTCAGGAAATGGCTCGTTCAGAGAGTCTTTCTGACTCCGGATCACTTCAACCGGAGAAATGTTTCCCTCTTTCAAAACTTTGGATGTAGTGGCGCTTAATTTCAGTCTCCAGTGTGACAGCGGGGTGCAGATTTAGCCTCCACAAAAACATCAAAACCATATGAAAAGTAATCTATCTGAGGCAAAACCTCATGACAACATCTGCAACAACTTCACTATTTGATTACACACAAACAGGTGCTCATTTCAGTTCCATGTGGAGCAGCAAGAAGCTGGGAGACTGTTCGGACCACAGGACTTTTATGTTTAATTAAATTTTTTATATGTAGTTCTCTGTTTAGTTTGAATATTATTTAAAATTAATTTTAGAAATTGACGGGAAAAAGAAGAATTTTTTTAACCCATTGGTCAAAATGACGGACAACAAAAATTTCTCCAGTGGAAGGGAACATTTTATGCCCAAAAGCAACGAATATCGGGTATGAAAAGATCCAAACTGCCAGGTTTTAAATGACGAATGGGTTCTTTTGCCACCTCATATTTAGAGACATAGTTCAGTGTCTAGGAATTAGGGCTGGGTAAAAATATTGATTCATCAATGCATTACAATTATTTGTTTCTCAATGTCAAGTAATCAAATCCTATGAATCGATTCAGTCAACCGGCGGGTGGCGGCGCTTTTGGCAAAACTCTAGTGAGAGCGTTAAGCATTGACAAAACATGTACAATAATGTACTGTTTGTTCTGCTCAATAAACCATGACAGCAAACATGCTGTCGGCAAATTTTTCTTAAACATTGGTACTACTGCACACATTGTTTAAAAATATACTCAGATATTTCATTACTTGTGTATTTTCTTATAATTGAATCGATACCAAAGCTAATAAATCAATAACAAATTGAATCGAAGCATCAAGAATCAAAATCAAATTGTAACATTCCTAACAATACCCAGCGCTACTAGGAATCAAAGGTTCCTAGACACTGAAAAAGCTGAAGAATAATGTTAAGGAATGTTTCTTGTGAATTTATTCTTTAGGAATTGTAAGATGCGTGAGGCTGCACTGTGTCGTTGTTCACGCCATTGTCCTGGGACACAAAAACACTGCATTTAAATGCTGGCCAGTGTTGCCACATTCATTCCACTGTAATTTTGCTTCCTCCCATAGTCCAACATCAAATTAAAGAGCTAGGTTCAAAGCGCCCTAAGGTATGAATGTGTGTTTTTTGTCCTGTGTGTACCTCCCCAATCACCCAATGACCATTGCAGATGGGCAATAGCCCCCGTGTAACCCTACAAGGATAAACGGCTAAAGAAAATGGATGGGTGGAGGTTAGGGCAACCAACAACTGTGCCATTGGTGAATGTATATCCCCAACTGAATATAAAGTATTGTGCTCAAATTAGAGATGTTATTTCTCCAAGCTGTTTTACAACTGCAACTAAAGATTAATTTATTTTTTTGTAGCATTTCTTACTTCTCTACCATGGGTGCCACTAAACGTGCAGGGTGCCATATCTGACGTTTAAAAACATAAATAGCCTCAATATGACGACAGAAAGTTCAGGCAGATCATGCTGAGCCAGTTCAAGGTGACTTTTGATTGAAAAAATTGTGCGAACTCTGCATTTTGAGCTGCATTTAATTACAGCAGACAGTAATGGAAATGTTTATGCTCAAAACACATTAGCAGCGACTCTGCCGTGCATTGTACTGAATTCCTAAATGCACTCAGCGTCTTTGCAAGTCAGTGAGAGACAGAAGAGCATTCAGTGGTCTTCGCTGCAGCGCTGGCAGCAGCACGCAGGATGATGCTTATTTTTAGATTATTCCGTAAGTGCTTATTAGGTGAAACAAAACATACGTTAGCAATGATACCGCTTAAACTTTGTTAGTGTTCAGAGAAAATGCATAACAGCTTAGTAGGTATTAATGCAAACTGCTTCTAAACTCCGTCATTTTTTTTCTCCTTAGCAGCATGTGTGTGAGTGACTGAGTGTGTGAGACTGTCATGTGAAACTATATGCTGCTAACAGCGCTGTGCTAATATAAGACATTCTGCCCCTGTTCCAAATAAAGCAGAGCCAGAGTTAGACAGTTATCTCTGTTTACATTTAGCTTTTAGGAAATGGAACATTTTAGCTAACTTAACCCAGTCAATCAATGCCGCCTATCAGTGAGTGCAACCTACATGCGTGCTAACAGCTAGCGCTAACAACGCTCTTAGGTGTGTTGTGCAACAATGTGAAGAGGACTTGCTTAGCTATTTGCAACATCTATAAAAGGTGTTTAAACTTTAAGTCAGAGGAAGCATTAAATGTGAAAGAAACCTCTAGAAATGAGGGCTTTTTATGTGGTTCCTCTGCATTTTTGGCTGTTACATCTGCGTAAGCTAAAAAACAACGAGGTACCTGCTTTATCTTTCTGAAGAGGTCCCTTAGATCTGTGATGGAACGTGAGAAAATAATGAAAGTATTATTTGGGTCTTCCATGTAAGTTAAAAGTCATTTTAGTCCACAGGGAAAAACACTAAGAAATTATGTTTCTGTGATGCTAACCATGCTAAATGCTAATACAAGATGTTGAAAGCAGACTAAAATGGTGTCTTTTTTTCTTTATTTTTATAGAACATCTAAACATCTTGTTACAATTCCTAAATAGAAATTGTAATTCCTAGTCTGAAAGTTTATAAAAATTTGAAATTTTTGTTAAAACAATTTTTTAAATCCGTTTTCTACAAAATTCTATTGTATTCTAGGAAACCCTATTTGTTTCTTTATTTCCGGTAAATTTCTAATCAGTGAAATACACTTTTAAGTAATATGCAGGACATTTCTACTGTTTAGCCATTGAACTGAATGCCTCGGCTGTGGCTGTGTTGGTCGTTAGGACCGGTAGTGGTCCAAAAGAGCAGTGAAAACAACCGCCTTGTTTTCCCCTCCGACTGGCCAGAGCAGCTGAGAACAAAACGGAGACATTCACATTGCTACAGTCTCTTAGCAACAGATGTGAGCTAGTTTTGTTACAAATAAAAGGAAGAGGTAGAGCCAGGGATGGAGACTGACAGAGTGGCAACCATTAGGGCTTGCTGCAGGTCCAAGGCAGTCTGGTCTCCATCAGGTAGAAAGGTTCAAGAGACTCTGACGAGTCAGTGGACACAAGTAGGAGTTTGTTTAGTGTGTCAGGCACTACATTTAATTTAACACAGACTAAGAGTTTCTTTCTCCCTTAGTTTAAAGTATTAAAAATTATTTTATCTTATTCAGTTAGATTACTTAATGAAGATTTAAGTGTTTTATTTCACAACGATACACTGAAGATGTTACACAGGCCAGCATCTGTATATTGAGGAGACTGATGTGATCAGGGCTTAAAGTAAAAAAAAATCCTGAGCCAATACATAGGCCTACACATTATAGGCAATTTGGCCAACAACTTTTTGGCATTGTGCTTGGTAATGTACAAGATGACCTGCAATTTAAATTTGATTTTTAGAAAGTAAAAGTTATTGAGTTATAAGTGAAAACATATGAAATTCAGTTAAGCAAATTAATATGATTGGTTTGGCAACCATTTAATTCAGTAAAGGGCAATTAATACAAAAACATAAATTGCAACTTTTTCTATAATTTTTCTATCACTTTTTCTAACTCTTAAATCAAAAATAAAAACATTAATTTAGACTTGCTTATGAGTAACTGATCCTATTATTGCTTTCACTCAATTGCTAATGATTTCTTGGTTTCCTATTTTTTATTTTCATACTAATTATTTTTGATCAAATGCTAAATGGCATTGTTTATCTATGCTTTCTTGTATTTTAATATAGCTAGTTGATTATAAATGTTTGTTTAAGCCTTCTTTTAATGATTATTTTCTTTTAATTTTCACATTGTTATCACGTAAACACCTTGAATTGCCTTGTGTTGAAAGTGTGTTACACAAATAAAATTGCATTCCCTTTTGTTCAAAACAATGGGAAATTAAGTTATAGGAAATATATTACATTGAGTCTTGACTCCTCTCATCTTTAACATATTTGCAGAGGAAGTAAACCAATAAAGTGCTCCAAGAAGTCATCAACATTCAGAGAAAACATACATCCTTTGAGATTATCAGATAGACGTTTCTTGAACTCTGGTGCTCTGCCATGTTTGTTCATACAACTGGCATGATGGGAAACGGACAGTTTTTTTAAGCGTTTTTATCAACCGCAACTTATTTGCATAGATCTTCGAGCGGTTGCGCCATCGTAAATGATACGTTGTGTTCCGCAATGAACGAGCACACACTTAGTTTCAACAGCCACAGCGGCCACTACGTCAGCTGTGGCTGTTGTTCCCAGCAAACAGCTTGTGTGTTGGAGTGTACGGACAGCAGCTTTATGTCGCCGTCTCCATGACGATTAAGAGCTTTTTTCCGCAAGCTGCATATACTAACTTCTTGGACACAACAAACAAAAACACAAACCAGGCTCCCTTAGCTTCTGGCACCCTTCCAAACGGCTTGCAGTCTCCACCTTTTTCCTCTATCCACGCCCAGCGCCACTTGTTTTTAAGGCCTTTGTGAACCACGACAATCTCCCCCTGTCTTCATGAATTTAGCCACCATTCTTCTGATTTCGGGAGAACAACCGGGGCTTGCCTCGGATGCTGAGTTCAAAACCACTCAGAGATAATTGTTTCTTCTTTTTTTCTGAATCAGTCAAACGCCGGAGATCCTGCACGTTGCCGGAGTACTTTAAGCCCTGTGTGATGCAAATAAATTGCTATTTTTCGTGACACATACTCAAAATTGCATGATTTCAATAAATTTAAGATGAGTGCGAGGTTTTGGATTTCAATTTAAAATGGATGTAGCAAAATGAATCAACAGTGCTCCCTAGACTGCAGAAAAGACGGCAGATTACCTATACATTGAGGATTATTTTCTATTAAAATATTCTGGGATTACAGGCTATGAGATAGTGACATCGGTCTTTCTATACACAACCCAAAAATCTCGAACCAAATTTCGGATACTAAACTACAGCAAGACGACAGAGTTTTGAGAGACTATGTGAGCGAGAAAAAAATAGAAGGGCTGTATTTGAAGGTTTGGTACTTTAGAACATTGAAGCTAAAACGGAGCCAGGGATGTAAAGAGCTCAACAACTCTATGACGAAGCCTGGTTGTGTTGTGGGTACGGCTGGTAGGTGGATGGTCTTTCCACAACAGAAGCAGGCGGAAGAAGGAATCCACAATTTCTGAGCCACAGGCCAAGAACTCTACCAATGAGCCAAAGCAGCCCTGACAAAATTATAAACAACCCTGACCATTATCTTCACAACAACAGCGTGTCTTCAGTCAGAGGTGCCTTCAGTTTTGTTGCAACACAGACCGCTACAAGAATTCCTTCCTGGCCACAGCCATAATGATCTACAACAACTCCTTTCAAGAATTAGTCAGTATGGGTTACAACGAGATCAAACCAAACCCTATATACTTTTTTTTAAATATGACAACCACCCTTGCAAACTCTGGTTAATGCTCAAGTTCTACCAACAACACCCCAGAAAAAGTAAGCAGGCAATAAGCATATTTAAGTGAAAATGAATAACAAATTTTGCATGTTTGTTCAAAGTGTCATTCAGACTGATAAAATAAACCAGCAGAAAGAGCAAACTGTTGCTTCTCTGCTTAAGACACTGCACGATATCAGTTTTTACCAAGGTAAAACACAAGCTTATCATCCTATGAGAATCTAACACTGGCCCATGGCTGATACAGGCGTTTTATTATCCCCACACCTCCATGCGAAACTCTCCGCCTTTACATTTTTGCTCAGAATGCGACAAAGAGACTAAAATGATCTGCTGGAGCAGACGGACGCCGCGGCCTGTCCTTCATCAACAGGAAGTTCTCATAATTAGGGTCTGAAATCTTCGACTGCGTGCCGTCTGTTTGGAATTGGTCGCCATGGCAACGGACCAGGCCGTCTGGCTACAGCACAGACACGCTGATAAAGTGGTATGTTATGATAATTGTCGCTCACTCAGAGGCTGGACTTGGAAACAGGCAGCATATTTGAAAGCTGGGCACACATTAAGCTCCTAGAGATGTCTGTGGTGAACAGAGTGAACGTTAAGATACCCTGTGACCTAAAACGTCTTGGTTTTATTCTCATCTCTGTAAATGTTTAACTGAAAGAAGAAAAAAAAATAGGATAAAATATTTGCTCCTCACCTTGGGGCATTCTGGGCCAAACTGGAGTCACTGGGAGGTGTGGTCTGAGGTCTCTCCTCCACACCATCTGCTTTTGGGTCAGGTCCTCGTGCTGCCGACTCTCCAGCTCCTGGCTCCCCTTGCTGCTGCTCCTCCCCCTCCTCTTCCTCAGCAATGTCCTCGTTCCCCGGCTTCTCCTTCCCTCGACCCTCGCTCTCGTTGTCGCTCTCCTCTCCTAAGATGTCGTCCACCTGTATCAGGTTTGGTTTAGGGGGGAGCTTTTGTTTAGTTTGTTTTTATTGTACATCTTAGCAGCAGCACCAGCATCAATACGTATCACACATCTTTAATTCCTCCTTCCGTAAATCTTGTGAGATTTCCTACAAAGTCTTCTTAACTGTATTCTGTCATCTACTTGGAGTCAGATTTTTTTTCTTTTATCACCCATCTTAATACTGGTTTATGAACTCCCGGAGGGTAAATGGACCTGGGCCCCAAGATGCTGCGGCTGAAACAGGGGTGCTATTAATTTTCGGAATGTTGCCTTTTCCAATAAGCCAGAGGATGGAAACAGAAATCTTTTTTGTAAGGCAAACAAAAATGTATATTTATAGCACACTTTCAGCATCAGGTAATCTATGTTGCTGAAAGTTTGCCATACAAATATTCATGGTGCTTTACATGGTTCAAAATAAAAATAGCTATTAAAAACAACAATAAAAACCGAAAAAACAACATTAAGAACACTAAAACATACTACTGTTATTACATTACAGCTATTGTTGAAGGTCCAGTGTGTAACAAATTCATATTTTTCTTAAAGAAATCAAGTACTGCTTTCATAAATCGGTATTTTACTGCGGTCAAATCACAATCACATTATCATGAAAGAGTTCCCGTGTCTTAGAATACGTCGTTTAAAGATACAGAGGGTGCAACGCCCCCCATCTGAGGCTGCCATGTTGCATCTCCATCTTTGAATACTTTAGCCAAAAGGAGTTAAAGAAGAATCATGTATGGTTCTGTATCTCATCACCTGATGAAACAATCGAGCTTGAGCCAGATGTTGACATGATCACAATTATGACACTCCGCGGCTTCCGTAGCAGTAATGAAGTGTTATAACGGCAAGTCAAAACTTCATTTTATATACACTCATGGCTCTTGGGTCTACTTGTGAAGGTATTTTTGATAAATATAGGAATAAGAGATTTTGACTCTGATAATATCCAAATAATATATAGCTTGGGAAGCTAAAATTTCTAGCTGCATTAACTTCTCGACAAGCTAATTTTTGGCGTGTGGCAAAGAGACCAGTCCAGGAGCGCCGTTCATTTTTCTAGGCACTGATTGGCTGTATGCCCAAGAACAGAGATAAGGAATACTGTAGATGTGAGCTTCTGAGATAGTGCCAAGATGGTTTCTACAGTGCAATTATGGAAACTACAGTATATTTGGCATTTTAACTATTACAACAGTGTTTTTAGAGATGTCTCAAGTGATCATGGATATATGATCATCTGGGTGAAACAATCATTATACATTTCTACCACACACACAAAAAAAAATCTGCTCAAACAGGAAAATCGAGAACAGTCAAAGATGCAGAGCAATTGACAGGCAGTCATTCATAAAGACAATGATTATCGACCCTTTTAAACAGGTTAAACTCTTGACGACTTTCAGATCAATAGCAAAGGTTAGGGTCATCACAAATGTGCAATCTTTTAAATGTTGAATCGTTTCTATCACAACGCTTTTGCCAAAACACAGATGAATACGAGACGATGGGTTTCTCTGGCACCCCGCCAGGCTCATTAAAGCCTTATTGTTGCTTATTGGGACAGGCACACGCAGATGTGTCAATGATAGGAGGGAACAGGAGCTAACGTGAGCTAATCTATGTATGAACAACAATAAAGATGGTCTTTCTTCACCTCTCCAGCTTTGCTCTGATTTGATTGAGGGCGACCATGGCGTCTAGCAAATTACAGGCTGAGATCAAAACAAAAGAGCGAAATGAGTTTGGTTATTTTCCAGAATACCAATTCACCATTTCAGCTCCAAAGACCCAAATTCATCTTTTTGTCCAGCTGAAATGGTTCAATTTTGGTGGCATTTCCCCCAACAGAGTGACAAAGACCTGAGTTACTTTTTTTTTATTAAGCCCCTTTCTGCCATAACTCGTTCTAATTCAGATGCCCTGACATTTTACAACAAAAACTGGTACAACTTAAAATAGAACCACCACTGAATGGCACGCATCATTTATTTTCTGAAGATAATTGTGCCCATTCCAAACTATGTCTAAAAATAAACAAAATATTGTTCTGGACATCCTGATTTGGTTTGATTTAAATCCTTGCACTGTTGCTCTGGCTGTAGCTGTAGGAAGCTGGAAGGGGAACCTCCTTTCTAGTCTAACATTTTTCTTTCTTACTTTACCAGCTGCTTTGAAGAAAAGTATAGCCTCAGCATGGTGACGCCATGTTTCTTGGAGGACACAGTGTGTCACGTATTAATATTTACCACAAGAAATCCCCCTTGGGCAAACTTTCTGCATAACGTCCATTATATCCACAGACCTTCTTTGTGGTCTCCCCATTTTTCTACCCCCTGGCTATTTCTTTGTCCAAATGATCCACAACCCCTTATATACAAAAAAAAAACAAAAAACAAAAAAACAATTACTGGATCCCCAACTCTGTCTTCAAACCTAAAGTGTATTTGTAATTTACACATTCATAGTGAAAATCTGAACCTTTCCAGCACTGCAAACTGTCCTCTTGTTTAGGGGTGTCCAAAGTGGGGCCCATGGGCCAAAGTTGCCACCCCCCAAACTTCCTTTGGCCTGCCAGGTGATGCCCTGGATCTTATATAAAAAAGCTACTTTGATCAGACAGTAAACTTAATTTTAATCATTACTATTCTCCCACTGCTGATGCCACTTTTGATAAATGGGCCCAATACATATACATATCACCCAACCGGTCTATACGTGCTTTGTGGACTTGGAGATGGCGTTCGACCGTGTCCCTCGGGGAATCCTGTGGGGGGTAGTCCGGGAGAATGGGGTACCAGGCCCTTTGATAAAGGCTGTTAGGTCCCTGTATGACCGGTGTCAGAGTTTGGTTCGCATTACCGGCAGCAAGTCGGATTCGTTTCCAGTGAGAGTTGGACTCCGCCAAAGTCATAACATTTATGGACAGGATATCTAGTCACAGCCAAGGTGTTGAGGAGATCCGTTGTGGTGGCCTCAGGATTGGGTCTCTGCTTTTCGCAGATGATGTGGTCCTGTTGGATTCATTGAACGTGATCTATAGCTTTCGCTAAAGCGGCTCACAGCTGAGTGTGAAGCGGCTGGGAAGGAGATCAGCAACTCCAAATCAGAGACCATGGTCTTGAGCCGGAAAAGGGTAGGGTGCCTTCTTCGGGTCGGGGATGGGGTCCTTCCTCAAGTGGAGGAGTTTAAGTATCTGGGGTCTGGTTCACGAATGAGGGAAAAATGGAGTGGGAGATCAATAGACTGATTGGTAAGGCATCTGTAGTTATGCGAGCGCTGTACCGGTCTGTTGTGGTGAAGAGAGAGCTGAGCCAAAAGGCAAAGCTCTCGATTTACCGGTCGACCTACGTTCTTACCCTCATCTATGGTCATGAACGCTGGGTGGTGACTGAAAAAACGAGATCACGGATAAAGGCGGCTGAAATGAGTTTCCTCTGCAGGGTGACTGGGTTTTCCCTTATAGATAGGGTGAGAACCTCGGTCATCCGGAGAGGGCTCAGAGTACAGCCGCTGCTCCTCCACATCGAGAGGAGCCAGTTGAGGTGGCTCGGGCATCTGGTCAGGATGCCTCCTGGACGCCTCCCTAGTGAGGTGTTCCGGGCACGTCCCACCAGGAGGAGGCCCAGGGGAAGACCCAGGACTTGCTGGAGGTACTGTGTCTTCTGGCTTGCCTGGGAACACCTCGGTATTCCTCCCGAGGAGCTGCCTCAAGTGGCCGGGGAGAGGGAAGTCTGGGTCTCTCTGCTTAAGCTATTCCCCCCGCGACCCGACCACGGATAAGTGGAGGAAGATGGATGGATGGGCCCAATACATGTTGGGTTGATTTTGTCCTCACTTGTGGTGCTTACATAACATTTGAAATATAAATCATGTTTAAACTGAAAACATAAGCAACTACAAGAGACATGTTCAGTAGATCTGTGCATGTATTTACATTTTCACACTTTACATAAACACATATTTTATTCTATTTATAAAATGTAACGTTACAATTTACTGACACACAAGACTGGATCAAACTACTTGGAAGCTTGCGGGTTACCCACACGCTGACTGTTAATTTAAGCAGCTTTTATCAACATAGAACGGCATCATCAACAGCTTCCTCATAAATTTGAATTTTGGTGCTCTAAGGGAAAAAGTTTGGGCAACCTACTCTTGTTAAAGCAGTAATCTCCAGGCCATTTATTGAAGCCGGCCCCACTGCCATGTCATAAGTTTTTATTTGAACTATCCTTCTTGTCACAAAACCCTCATCTCCATCGGCTGCACTTCTCCCTCAGCTCTTCAACGATCCAGATCGTTTTGCATGGATGAGCCCAGGTACATAAAACTTACACACCTTCATTACCTCTACTATAGAGCATCACTGTTCCAGTTCTTCCCGTTTCCTTCAAACGTGCTTTCCATCAGCCTCTCACTCCAAGTACAGATTCCAATTATGGGCTTGGGCAAATAGTCCCGGAGATGTTCCGAGTTAACTCAAGTCTAAAGTGTTCCTGTATTGATCTGGTAGTGATCTTGATCATCTGCATACTTGATTAAAATGGTTTTTGCAATGTGTACCATTTCTATGGAAGCCTCTCCATTCATCTAGGCTTTGGACCAACACCAAAAGGACTCTGGCTTATGGCCTTAAAGCATCCGGGTTGTCTGAGGACAAAACACAAATCTAAATGCTAAATCTATCAAGCGAACAGCCTAAACATACAGAAAGATCTTGTCTTCCTTTTACATGTACCTTAAAGACAACACTATTAACTACACGGCTAGTGAGGCATGATTGGTCTGTGATTACTAGCCTTTAACAGGAAATTAAACTATTAATCTCCACAAACAATGTGGCAAATTTGCTGCAGCATCATTTGTCTTTGCTGTAATCAAGCAAAGAGGAAGCCAGCTTAAAAGTTTTTATAGCAAACAATGTTATGCCCTTAAAGGTAGCTTTTTCATCTCAAGACTTATGGTTGGGTGTAATTCCAGGGCACCAAAATTACTTTGGTTCAAAGGCTACTGAACGATTGTGTCAGAGATCATTTCTAAACTCTCCTGTGACTCACTGAATCTGTGGAAAGGTGTAGAAGGGGGCAGATGTTTGTTTGTGGTCTTAAGATTATCACCACTCTGAGCATCCCAGAAGCTTTGCGAGTCAGTCTGGGATGAACGGCCTTTACTTAATCATTCAAGTCTTTATTTTTTAGATTTTTCTTCCCTGCCTTTCAGTCCAGCACCTTTCACATCATAAACGCACTTTCACCAAAGCAGACTGGTAAACACCTCGTATCGGATCGTACTGAGCGAGCGCTCAGTACATTTACACAGTGGCATTATTTGCACCATCTCCATAACTAACCCTTTTATAAAGACTTGTCGATCTCAGAACTTTCATTTTAACACCTAAACTCAACATTCTTTATAAGATGCACTTTCAACGCCTTTTTTTGATGTGATTTAACAAACATTTCCATTGGGTGGGAGCCTTTGAAAAGGTATTTGACTCTAAGTTTGATAAAATCGTGTTTAAAAAATACAGTATTTGATGTGTCAAACATGTAAAATATGAATTGATAATTTATGGTATTTCAAAATTGTGTTACATATTTAAGATATTTTGCCAAAAGTAACTTAAAATAGTGTAACTCAGTTACATCTTTAAGACATGAATAAGCCTTGCAAATATACAATTTTTGAGGCTGTACCTAGTAATATAAAAAAATATTGTAATTTTTTTTTGTAACTTGCCCATCACCGGCTGTTCTTCAGTAGTCAACCCGTATCTTTGATGATGATTTAGGCTGTTATGAAAAGCCCTAGATATATGTAGTTAAGTGACTTGGTGTTTGTCAGCTTGCTTCAAGTTCAAGTTAACTTCACTGGCAAATGTGCTATTTAAGCTCGACATACAGCGCAGAAGAAATAAAAGTCCTCTTAAACCCACGGGGCAACATAGAGGAAGTATTCAAAAATATACAAAGTATACAAAATATAAACAGATAAAATAAGCAAAGGAGTAAAGTAAAATGGAATAAACTAAGCAAATTCCATGTTTAAGACTTAATTTAAGTTAAAAGGAAGTAGTTCTAGGAGAAGTACCCTGATGGATTGAAATAATCACTTATCAAAGACTGCTTACTGGGCAGGCTTACGATCACTGATGAAAGACCAAATTGGTTAACTGCATATAAATTATGTGAAAACAAAAGTATCAAAACCTTTTGGCATATTGTGTAAAGTAAAAGCAGTTGTAACTCAAACATCACTTCATTTATTATACAATGCCCTCATTCTCCGTACCATTGTTTCTAGATTTGAATTAATCGTGTCAGTAGGAAGATATTGACTGAAATAAACTACCAAAGCTAACTAACAGAATTGGAGCACTGAAGAAGACTCAACTGAACTGTTCTTTCTCATACCCTCTTTTGGATTTTTGATAGAAAAATAGTGGCAGACGAGAAATTCAGGATTTTTTATTTTTGTCTTCTAAACATCCCAGTTAGTTCCTGTCGGCCACTAATGGTGCTGAAAATTCAATCAGCTATATTTAAAGATTTTGCGCTAGCGAAATAATTGCAGAAACCTCCATTCTACTTAAGATACGGAAGGGATCGTTTCCAGTTACATTTATGGGGGGCATTAGGACCACCTTATATCACCGACTCCAACATCTCCATGCCTGGCCTTACCATACAGCCAACAGACTTAAAGAGCTGAAAAAGCAAATGAGGTGGATTAGCAGTGCTTGCCAAAAAGTATCCATCACATGCTACTGTGGAATATCGCCTTCTCTGGCTGGAAATGTTCACATGACGTAACTGTCATGAGATTGTCATATCAAACAGCAACAAGACTTCAGTCAGAGGATTCTTCAGAGTCGGCGCAACAGTCTTTCGGGCCCACAGCATCCCCATCCACAACAACTCTTTGCAGATACTTTGATGATATAATATATATATATCAGTATTTAATTTCTCGTAGGGATAAAGTATTTTTGAATTGAACTAAACTGAATAGAAATTAGACAAGCTTAACAACTGCAATTTATTACGTAGTATAAAGTATTTTCAGCTCTCACTCTAAAGCCTGGATCAAACTGCGTTTTTTCAGCCGTTATAGACTAATCTGTTGTTATGAATAGATTCGTAAGTCTGTGACCGGGGCCTCTGATGGCTTACTGAGCACACTTATGATCAAACCTGCCTCCAACAGTGTTTGAGCAGCATTAGCAAAACTATGACTCCGCCCTGCACTCGACCACAGATAACAAAAAAACACCTGGTGAGTCACACAAAACTGATAGCGACCAATACACAGTAACAGTATCAACATTGGTAACACTGGAGGATACAAGCAAGAACATGTTGAGCAACAAAGAAGCCAAATTTATTGAGCTTTGGCAGCAAAGATAGTGGAAAAGTCAATTTAAGCTCGTCGTCTCGACTTTTAATGATGTATTTCCACCAGGGGGCGACTGTGGCTCAGTGGTAGAGTAGTTGGCTTGCAATCGGAGGGTCGTAGGTTCAATTCCAGCTTCCTCCAGTCACATGTCAATGTGCCCCTGGGCAAGGCACTTAACCCCCAAATTCTACATTGTCCTACCGAGCCATGTTGGGTGTCGGTGTATGAATGCGAGTGTGAATGGGTGAATGCGGCTTCAATGTAAAGCGCTTTGAGTGGTCAGTAAGACTAGAAAAGCGCTATATAAGTTCAGTCCATTTACCATTTACCATATGCTGTTCGGCGATGTATGGTTTTGGCATTGGCACGTCCAGCCAGACTGAGACTTTATGCAGGTTTAACTCACCTGAAATTTTGCACCTCTCCAGAACTTGCACTGCATGAAATGAAGGAGTCTCTTTCAACAGCTGAAACATGAACAATTTTAACCCTGGCTAAGTCAAAATACCTTGGATAGAGGAAAAAGAAAATGAGGGGAAAGTAAGGTAAAACTTCTGCTCAATCTTGTGAACCCAATATCTTCTCATCTCATCTAATGAGCGTAATGCACTGCCTATCTGTGTGCGACTACCCTTACTCTAGATGAAACGGCATCAAAACGTGATAAAAGCAGATCTTTCGAAAACTCACCTCCAATCTTCACAAACCAGCATTTAAATTTATGCTTGAAATTCAGCCGGAGGTGTAACTGGGGCACTCAGAGTTTCATCTACTGGAAAAGTAGATGACAGTCAATTATTTTCGAATGAAAGCCAGCAATTAGAAGTAGCTGGAACAGTTAGAGCAGTAAGCGGCTGTTGCCCAGAGCAAAGGGTTTTGAGCTGAGCTCGGGCCAACTTGAAGGAAATTAGTGGCCAGCACTGAGAGCTTTGAATAAGTTCCTGTTCCTCTATGTTACTTCTCCACTTAATATCTTTTGAGATAGCTTGCCAGGCTGCAGGGCGGTACAGTGAATGTAATTTAGAAGCTGTTCCATGTGTCACTAGGAATTATGATAAGATTATCATCTATATAGGCATGCAGCTCAGATATATTATTAATTAACGGGTTTCATAATTCAGGTGCATTTTTGAGAATGCAATGCTGAAAATGTCTTGTCTTTGTGTTCTGCCATTAGCTCACACAGACTTTGCCTCAGATATGGTGAGTTTTGGGGGATGGGGGGTGGAGAACAGAGACTGTTAAAAATAGGGAAACATTTCCACCAAACGGCTAATGATTCAGTACCAGTCGTTCTGAGCTGAGGGTTCACCATGGAAGGCAGTTTGTGTAATCTGAAGGTTATTTTCTTAGCCAAAGTCCGACTGTGGATGAAAACATGAATGTTTCTGCAAATCAAGGTGGACAACGGGAGGCAAGAGGAAGAAATCTGTACCAATGTTCTGCAGCGGAGCTCTTTATGTACCCAATCAGCATTTATTGTTCAAACTCCTACCTGCGGCTTGTGTTTGACTACTGTACATACAGCTTTTACACACTTTCACAGCCCTCGAACCTTTTCATAATTATCACCTTTGAAACACAAACCGCAATATACATTATTGGGATTTTGTAGGATAAACTGCACAAAGGGAAAGTATGACAAAACTACATATAAGGGATGCCGATATATCAGATTCAACATGAGCATCAGCAGATTTTTGTTATTTTGTATAAAACTGGGTCAGTTTCAACGGATTTTTTAAAATCATGGGAAGAGGTTGGCCATGTGGTATTGTTTGGTCATGTGAGAGAAATGATTGGGGGTGGTGGTGGCTATTATATTAGTAGCTGCATTTACAAGTGCAAAATGTCTTTAATCTGATCATAGTTTGGATCAGAATTTTATCCTCTACATGGGCCTTGAAATAATGTATCCGATTACAACAAGCGTTTACTTCCAGCATCGGAATAAATCAATTATGGCATGTGCAGAACTATCTAATGTACCAGAAAGGACAGTAGAAGTGGCAGACTTCTTCCCGCGTGCATTTAAAATGCAGCAGTATGGTGTACTTCAGAGCATGACTTTACATCTACAAGCCTTCATTGTTTTATACACAATACGTTTCTAAAATGAAACCTTTATTGTTTTTATCCAAGACGTAACAGACAACACAGTCATGACCCACATTTGGAACAAGGGTTTACATGCATAGGGATTAGGAGTGTCACGATCTCAATTTTTTATCGACATCGATCAAAATTCCATCACGACCTTGTGCATCGAAATCCCAAAGAGAAGCACGATCCCCTCCTCCCATGTTTACATACTGTGCGTAACCTTTTGGACTCCATAGCAACAGTAACCAGGCGACGGTCTATTTACTCAGATTTCCTCATCAGAAGGAACCACACATGGCATTTTCCCTAACGAGTAACTCTCACCAGTTCTCATACAAATGTCAACAACACCTGGTAACTGCTGTATCACAGGAGGGGCATCCATCGTGATCAGAGCACACGTCTACACAGCATATTAGCTGACGTTGGCAAGTAGCTATTAGCTGAGCTACAGCTAAACCACGGCTAGGACAGACGAAGAAAGAAGCAGCGGGACCGGAGCTAAAGCCGCTCTTTCTACTCTCAAATCACCAGTGAGGAAATTCTGAGCTAAGTCGACATTGTAGCAGTTTGCAGCACATTTGCTTGTTTTTCTGAGCCTTCCGGACCCATCGTGCCGCCTTTATGTAAGAGGACGTGCGCTGCAGTAACTAAAAAGAGTCACTAGATGGCAGCCCCCCTCTGCTACTAATAATTTCTGTTTTTATTCAAACAAGATTGTTACATTTCTGTTGTAAACAAATTATTACAATTTGACCATTAATGCCTAATGTGATACATCACTTTTGGTTTTTTGAAATGAGATTTAATGTAAAAAAAAATGCATAAAGCCAATTATCGTAGGCTAGACTAGTCTAAAAATGGCATAGGGCTAAAGAGAATGAAATTCAATCGTGACTAGGGCTGAACAATAAATTGCATATGCAATAATATCACAATATGACAAAATCTGATTTTCTAATCACAAAGGCTGCAATTTAACTGAGCATTAGATCTGGGAAAGTCACGTGACTTGTGAGCAGCTCAAACAATGCAGGGACAGAAGGAAACGCTGTGCTTTAACCTGTTATAAAATGGCATAAAGCTTGACAGAAGCAAACGCTGCTCAAAATTTGTTACCAAATACGAACAGTCCATGGGAAATTATATTGGCTATAAACACAATGATGCTGCACAACACCAGGTATTTTGCAGATTATTATCGGACAATCGGCATTACCCACCCGTCTCAATCGGAAGAAAATGAATGATTGGGTCAGAGTATTCCGAATGGCATTACATTTTGCATTTTTATTGCGATCAGGCTTTTAATCCGATTAATTCTATCCAAGTAAACGCAGCTGGTGTTGAAGGTTTACAGGAATAAATACGATTTATGATATTGGTAAATATTAGATAGCGGACATAACAGCAGCATCAATATCTGATATTAGCCCAAATTTTCATATTGGTCCACCCCTACTACCATATGCATTAGACTTTCACTGAGGAAAGGACAGTGTTAATCAGAGAAGCAGTCAAGAGGCTTATGGTAGTTCTGGAGGAGATGCAGAGCTCACAACTCAGGTGGGATACACAACAAAACAACCACTGATTGTGCGTGTTTATCCAAGAACTGTGTGAAGAAAGCCATCTTCTTGATTGGAGGAACACAGGAAGCATGTAGACGATGCCATGGATGGCAAAAAATGCTCTTTGACACCATCTCCATCTTGAAACTTTGTTAAGAGGCAGGGAAATTGATCAGAGTTGATTGGAAGACCAACCGGATTGAGCTTGAGCCCTTTTCCAGAGATTAATAATGCAAAAACTTTAGTCTAGTAGAGACATGCCTACAAAATGAAAACAGATGACGATTATTGATTCCAGGGGAGGTTTTCATTCATACAAGTTTACTTCCATTTTACCATTATGGACTATTTGTCAGTCCATCTATCCCACTAAACAGTGGAAAGCACAAGCCTAAATTTGTCTACATCTTCCACACGTGGTCACAGCATATCCCCAACAGCAGGGAGGGCCCTGATCAGACTAAGTGGGAGCAAAGGGACTTTGCATCGTCAGAACTAAAAGGTTGCCTGAGATCCCGAAGGAAACGAAACGAGGGTAAATCCACTTGAGCTGTTTGTAAGCTCCGAGGCCAGATCCACCTCCTAATGGAAAGCCATTCTGCTGGGAACAATCCCAGCCCCGACTCACATTTCCCCTCTGCCTGCTTCCTCCTACATGCAGGGAAAAGTAACCGTGCTCCAACGTGGAGAACTCTCTCGTTTTCCCTTTCTTTTTCTTTTTTTTTAGAATGAGACTTCTTAAGAGGATCTGCACAGAGGATGATACTGGCTTCTTTTCAACACCGCCTCAGTGAAAGAAGTGCCACACTCGCAGCTCAGGGTGAGTTGAGGCCAGTTACGCAAGAACAAAATAATAATATAAAAATAAAAAGAGAGCGAGAGAGACAGAGAAGCCTTGGGTGACACATCGGATTCCAGAGAGATCGTAGATAAATCTAAACTGGGAAGTTTGGAAATGTTTGCAACCAAACTGCTGCTAATTAAAAGTTAGCTAATTTCTTTGAAATGGGAACAGAATCTGGGAGAAGATTTAAAAGTGGATAACAGGTGTCTAACTGGGTCATTGTCGGTCACTGTTAACATCTCGTTGGAGGGAATAACTTGACATTGTGGGTATTTGAAGGATATACATCTCATCTACATGGCGCCCTGCTTTACTTTCTAAGGTGTAAAGCGCGAAAGAAGGCCACAAGAGGAAAAGTCTTCTTTTACTTTGTGTTTTTTTCATTATTATTCATTTTTGAAAAAACAGCTTTAAATCTGAGCAGTTTAACGGATTTCCTACAGGGCTTTTCTTACTTCTAAAGGTTCATAAGAGAGAGGAGCAGGTGCCTCAAAGCAGAGGTGGATAAAAGAAGCAGATGGAATTGGCACGCTGGTTTTAAGATGACTGAGCAGTTATTAGCAACAAGATGTGCATTATAACATCTCTGATTGCACAATACAGCGGACCTTTGAAGCAAAGAGGTTACACTACCATGTCCAACACCTCATAACCAACAGCATGAAGCTAAAGCTACAAACCACAGCTAGACAACAACAGATTAACGTGGGCAACCTTGAGAATTTGGATTTCAATTGCAGACCATTGAAACACTCAGAGAGTACAAGTCTTTGTACAAGTCTGACCCTTAGTACTAACTGATTATCGTTTAAACCCCCAGTCCACCTGTGAGTAGTCCGTCCCTTTATA
This sequence comes from Apricaphanius iberus, assembly GCA_028564705.1. NCBI lineage: Eukaryota > Metazoa > Chordata > Actinopteri > Cyprinodontiformes > Aphaniidae > Apricaphanius > Apricaphanius iberus. The sequence goes on along the minus strand of JAPXFQ010001872.1, from coordinate 754,093 downwards.
AGAAAAACAGACCCATAGTCTGATGGCTTCTTCCTGTAGGATAAGTCATCATGAATCAACTCAAACTTTTTTTATTAAAGAAATAAAATAATTCAGTGTACTCCTAATGCCTTTCACAAAATCTCGAACAAAATCTCAGAGTTCTGAAACCTTGCTGAAGGCCTTGTGTAACAAAGAATTAGGCCAGTTCTGAAGAGAAAGGGGGGCCCTAACCCTTTACAGTGAACCATCCACAATTATGCAGATTCACCTGTTTGCGTTTTTTTTCTTCTTCTGTGGGACGTGACCAAGTTTTTCACTGACAATCCAGGTTTTCTCGTAGCGTATACATACAATATTTGAATTAAAATGCAGCTTGGAAAGCTGGAATATATAGGTGCAATGTCACATGACTCATTATTGGCGAGCATTTGTCAAGAATCCAAACCATGAGCCTCATAAGACCCTCAGTGAAGCTTAATTTCGGAGGTGTGCTTGACGTACTTTCTTTTAGTTACAAGTGAACATGGCGCAGATCTTAATAGATAAACAGTATTAAAGACCATAAAAAATAGAGAACAGTTGATTAATTTTTAGGCCAATAGTATCAGCGCCAACCAGAGTTACAACTAACACTATCGACCCAACATTACTAAAATGGGAACAGCAAGAGCCACAAACCCAGAAACACGTGACAACTGTAAAGCGGTACAGTTGCATGTGCGATGAAACCCCCCCCCCCCCTATCTGTGAGATAAACTATTGTTTCATATGTAGCACTTGTTTTACAGATGTAAAATATAAAGGTACGACAAAAATAACATTTCAAGTAAAAAAAATGAATCTTTTTTGTGAATTTCTTGAAGATTTACCACATTTTGAGTATTGGTTTATGGTATCGGTTAAGTTGAACAAATACCGATACATGTACATTAGACTGCATCTAATCACTACTATAAATTGATATTATCACTGGACAGAAAAACGTGTCCAAATACTGCAGAAGCATGCACAAACTCGTGGTTCCCAGTAGCATCAAAAAGCTTCTGAACCTCACCGAGGATATAAGAGATCAATATCTGCAGGCCACTAAGGGGTGAGCTGTGATCATGGTAACTGATGACTGTGTAAGACCTGCTATGATCGTACACTAAATGAGCCATATCTCTAATGGCCTCTATGGCTTCATACAGGTCACTGCTACACAGTGCAAACGTCACCTTAATGATGCACCATTATCACTAGTTCCTTGATATAGTTTTTGGTTTAGGGAAAAAAAACATTTATATTACACTTCTTGAACATACTTTAATAAATGGGGCGTTTCTAGTTGCAAAACGTGGAAACTGAATGTACTTTTTTTCTTCTTTTTTTTTACTTTTTCAGAGAAAATTTAATCAAGCTTGTGCATTGACTAAATGCTCTTCAGGCAGCGAAGGCAGGCTAACGTACCGAATAGGTAAAACATATTCAGTATTCTTTTTTTATTTTTAAGATCATCTTTTGAAAATGAAGTTTCACTCGAAGAGGGTTAAACAAAAGCTGATTCAACTAACTGAATAAGGATCTTCTACATCACAACAAAACGAAACAACCTGACAGATTTACTATATTAAATGAATTGTCCAATTCAGGCTTCGTGATTTCCGTTTAGGCTCCTGCCTATAAGTCACGAGAGAGCTGATGATGACTAAAGAGAGGAACATAAACCGCTGACAGATCCAATGAGCGTGCTCGGCAAGCTACAGAATGACTCATCACCTTTGCTAACAGCACAGTAGAGGTGTGAAAACTTCTCAGTGCTTTGCAGCGATGCACAACTGCTTAAAAACTCCAAACAGAACATTTCTTGTGGTTGCTTTGCACCAATGTTCTTGCAGACAGGTGTGAGGATCCTCTAACAAAATAAGCAAGTAAAGCTCAGATAATGGCTTTAAATGAGCTGTCTCCATATTTAACTTAGGGATTTCCGTTTGAAATAGACACTCCGCAGTAACAGAGAAAACAAGAATTAGTATTGAGATTGTCAGAACCTTTAAATGTTGGACTATGAACAGACATATAGCTAATTTCTAGAGGTGAGTGGTAACTACAATGAACAAAAATATAAACACTGCCTTTTTGTTTGTTTTTTCATTAGAATAGAAGAATCCTTTTATTGTCCAGCAAAGGGGAAATTCAGCTGTAATGGCAGCTTAGCAACAGGCAATAGAGGTATTACGATTCACCCAGGAAAATAGAAAAGTATTTTTTTAAACAGTATTAAGAATAGTACATGTGCATTAAGGACAAAAAGTATAATACCAAGTACTGTATTACAAATAAAATGGCATACTCAGATTTGAATGTGCAACTGGTCATCATAGGATAATAAAAACTAACATATTTACAGCATGTGTATGTTTAATTGTGCATTAAAAAAGTGCATTTCCAAGTATAAAGTATATAAACTATGAAAAACAGACATTTGAAATAAAGTGAGTCAAACTGTGCAAATTACAGCAAGGATGTAAACATCATTAGGTTTGTTGGGGGCGTGAGTTTAGTTGTAGAGTCAGACACCTTCAGGGAAGAAGGACCTGCAAAAACGCGCCTTCACACACCTAAGACGCAGCAGTGAAATGAGCGGGGGGGAAAAAGAACTGAAACATTTTTCTATATACACAACAAATAACCATTACTCTCATTACACTCCCATTACACTTTTCCTTTGCTGCGAACTATCTTCCATCTCCCTACTGCATCTCTGGAGCTTAGCCACAGTGATCTTTGGGTTCTTCTTCAACTCTCTCACCAAGGCTCTTCTCCTATTGCTCAGTTTGGCTGGACGGCCAGGTCTAGTAAGAGTCCTGGTCGTCTCAGGCTTCTTCTATTTGACGATTATGGAGGCCACTCTGCTCTTAGGAACATTGAGGACTGCAGAAATCCTTTTGTAACTTTCTGTCTCGGAGCTCCTTGGGCAGTTTATTAGACCTCCTGATTCTCATTTGCTCTGACATGCACTGTGAGCTGTAAGGTCTTATATAGACAAGTTTATCCCTTTCCTAATACAGTCCAGTTAGTTTATTTAAAACACAACAGGACTCCAACGAAGGCGCAGAACCTCAAGGAGGATCAGAAGAAATGGACTGGATTCAAGTTAAATATGAGGGTCAATGCAGAGGATCTGAATACTTATGTATATATAAGTCTCCTCCTGTATATATAATAAATTCATAAAAATTTCTACATTTCTTGTATGTATGTTTTTTTCTGTCACGACGGGGTGCCGAGTGTACATTCATGTGAACTAAAATTAACTTTTTTGATTTTAGCAAATGGCTGCAATGAAACAGATTGAACAATTGATACATTTCTTGGGTGCCTACTTTATACTTTTACCTTCATAAAAAAAGATGTTGAATATGCTCTACTCTTGCTTGAGTACAATTATTGGGGACTGTATGCACATCTGAAAACATCGCAGGTTTTACATTACTTACTCTAGCTCATCCAAACTTGGCTTTGAAAAAAATGTATCAATTGTTTTACCTACTGCCATTAGTGTCCAAAAAAAAAAAACCTCCCTATACACCCATTCTTCTTTGTCAAACAGTTCAAACTCAGTCTGAATGAAATGGAGAGCACCAACCTTGTCATGGAAAAAAAAAAAAAAAGAATGGTTAATGGACTGAACTTATATAGCGCTTTTCTAGTCATACACACCACTCAAAGCGCTTTAACTTGAAGCAACGTTCACCCATTCACACTCACACTCTGAGTGTTGGCTTGGTAGGACGATGTAGAATTTTTGGGGTTAAGTGCCTTGCCCGGGGGCACATCGAAATGTGATGGAATCGAACCTATGACCCTCCGATTGCAAGCCAACTACTACTCTACCACTGAGCCACAGTCGCCCACCACATTAAGTGATGTCTGATTACAATTTACCAAGCCACAACCCACTTTTAGGAGTTGTAATTTGGGGGTGGGGGTGGGTGTAATTTTTACGCCTTCCCCTAAAATTTCAAAGCAAAATATATTCAAGTTTTTGTTTCCAACATCATCAAATTCAAAGTAATAAGACAAATGGTGTGAATACTTTTGCAACAGACTGAAAACTCTACCTTTAATGAGAAAAAAATGTATTCGTCTTCCACTATATAGTAACGTGAATGTGGAAGGCGTTAGGATTTGAGAGGAGCTATGAGATGACTGTAATTAAGCCAGGGAAGATTCACACCTCTTCAAAGGAGTAACCATGGATTCTTTATGGAGAAGAGCCATGTGACTCCTGCCAATAGGACGGCCATCACAGCTCCAACACACACCCTGCTTCCCACTGTTACAATGGAATTTAGCAAATCGGGTTGATGCATTTATTTCAACAGCTCTGTCTGATCTCCACATATAAAACTGGCTGAGCAGACTCATCGTGGTATATCATCAACATGTCATCGACATAACAGGTGGCACAAGAGCCAAAGCCAAGTAGAGAGAGCAGTTTGACAAAGAATATTAGGAGGTGGGCAGCTGGAAAACATAAGGTGCCGTAATGCAAAACGGAAACTGCAAGAGCGTATAGGAACGAACGGGCTGTGGATGGACAGGGGCTGGGAGAGCAAATGTTGACTGACATTGGGTTTAACTATCAAAGAAACATGTGACTTCGCCCACTCAGCTTCTGTCTGACAGAGTCAGCTTCCTGGACTTACCCAGGCACATGTTCATGTTCCTCACACATGCAGACGCTCGGTTTTATTCACAAATCAGAGAAGAATGTTGTGTTCCTGTTTAGAGGTCTGTGAGGGAAAAACACTACAACCAATTCTCAAGTTGGTATAGTAATCCCTCGTCTTCTCACAACATGATCCCATTTAACACCATTTTTTATAAGCATATAGCTCCTATCTAAAGGCACAGGCAGTGATATTTTTCATTCCCCAAATTCCCCTAATCAAAGGATTGCTCCGTGTGACACCAGTAGCTACGCAATAACTGTACCAAATCATTATCATATGGACCTACAACTGAACAGGGGCCATGAATGGACTCGTACGGGCCTGTTGTATGGGCCGAATTTACAATAGAAAACAGACAATGAGGTGGACCGGACCGACCCACACCGTTTCACTTAATGGAAACGAAGCTTAAGAGGAATTTGCATATGGACACGTTGAATGTTATTGTTTTCATCCGGGTATTTTCGCACATGCATACATAATACTGGAGGCAAAGAGCTTCCACACCAGCTATGCAAAGCCGTGTGGTTGTGGTTGAACAATTAGACTAACATGATAAAACCAAAACCATCTATGTGCAGATGATCGGAAAAAAAGACACACCGCAAAGCTAACTGTGTGTAGCACAAAGCTTCCAGACTCCTTTCAATTAGCTAACAAGCTACGGGATAAAAGTCCTCAGATATGACAGCCGACAGTTCGGTTTGGAGTAAGGGTGTCACGATCTAGACTTTTTTATTGAAATCGATCGAAATTACGTCACGATATTGCGCTCGTTTTTCTGCCCTTCAGCCAGAAGCTTGGGCCATCACATTACGTGTTCATAACCACCCCTCATCTGTCAAGCCTCGCCCACCAATTCCAGGCCATTCTCATGTCTCACTGATAACAAGATTGGTGGGCGTGGTCTGCAACCGCAAATTTGTATAAAGTGACAGAGTCCTATAAACAGCTCGTTCTGAAAGACAAAATTGTCAAGAATTTAGCTGGTGAGATCTCTTAATGGCAAAGTGATTTAGTGCAAAGAACTTCATTAGCGACTGTGGCTCAGTGGTAGAGTAGTTGGCTTGCAATCGGAGGGTCGTAGGTTCGATTCCAGCTTCCTCCAGTCACATGTCGATGTGCCCCTGGGCAAGGCACTTAACCCCCAAATTCTACATTGTCCTACCGATGTTGGGTGTCGGTGTATGAATGCGAGTGTGATTGGGTGAATGCGGCTTCAATGTAAAGCGCTTTGAGTGGTCAGTAAGACTAGAAAAACGCTAAATATGTTCAGTCAGTCCATTTAACATGTTTTATGCAGACCAATGACCCATTATAACTTCCAACTTTAGAGTCCCCTTGAAAGTCCAGCAATTGTACGACCATTGGGAAATCTTGCATAGTGAATCAAGCCTAAGCAACTTATGTAGTTAAGAGTCATATTTAAATGTTCATATTTTGCATCTGCAATGTCTCATTAATTCAAGCAAAAAACTGGCCACACGAGACATCTTTCTGTTCTTGTTGCATAAATTCTGAATAACTCATTTCTATTTAAGCACGGATGATTCCAGAAAATGATTGTATCCAGGTAGAACCGTAGGCAGAGTTAACAACAGGTCAATCTGACCGACTCATGTCATGTTGTACCATTCTCATTCTGTCCATATATACTTGTCACCCCCTTGAATTAAAAAAAGATAATAATTTGAGTTCTGTCTGTCAAGATTTGACATCATAGATGAGGAAATTGCAGGTATATATGGGAACATTTCCTCGCTTCGTGGGAAGCAGCCTTCAAACTACAGAATGACTGTCACTCGCAGAGAAACTGCAAACAGCCAAGAATTTTTTTTTTCTCGCATTGCTGTTAACATCAAAATAGTGTTAAAATCCATCGACTAAAATGTGAATTAAAACAGAATTTGCTTCAAGTTTCTTAACGGTATCAACTAGAAGATACTGAATACTAATGTATTGACAAAAGGAGACACACGATCAGAGTAATCAAATGGCCAACAAGGAAGCAGTGCTTTTCATAAAAGGTCAAACAGCTGGTACACTGCTGCTTTTCTCTGCCAGGCATTCTTTGCGCATGTTGCTCCAGGTAAAGTGATCGAGCATCCTGTAACCACTGGTGACATTTAAATGTGAGGCTGTCTACCTGACTCAGATGTTCTGCCTTGCTCCAGCCAATTAAGGGCGCTACTGTCCCCGTGGCCCTGAAGATCTACAGTGTTTAAGAATGTCAAAGACTGCCCTTTAGCTAAGGCGGTGCAAGGAACGTGGCATTTGAAACGCTGTTGAAAAAGTATTCTTCTTTTGAGTCAATTTATGTTCCGGTCAGAAAGGTACAAATGACTGGTGGTTTTAATTCTGCTTCAAGGAAAGTTCCAAATGTCAAGTTATACAGGGTTTGCCCAAAAGAACCAGTGAAGGGTTTTAATTCCAGTCTAATCAACTTCCCCAGAATAAGAACCAAACACGGAGAAGCAGCTTTCGGTTTCTTTTCTCCTCTTATATTAAACAAACTTCCAGATCACTGCAAAGCTGCTGAAACACTGAGTTCCTTTAAATCAAAGCTAAAGGTTTACCCGTTTAAAGCTGCCTTGGACTAATTGATTAATAATAGGTGGAATATTATAACAGTTTCAGCTATAACCCCAAAATAGGAATAGGCAGGAGTCCAGCTGTACCTGTCAAAGAAACTACAGCACATTTAGATTATCTGTTTTATTTCTCATATATCATTTTTCATTTAAATCCAGCTTTTCATTAATGAGTTTGAATGAGTTTGTCATATTTAATGAATTTGGCAAATCTAAAGCACCTTTTTAAAATAAAAAACCCACACTTCTATAAAAAAAAGACTTTAAGACTTTAATTCAATTATTAAAATAAATGTACTTTTCAATATCATTCTAATTTATTTAACAGAACAATATGTTGACTTAGATTTTAGTCCTTACCTCTGCTCTTTATTGGAAGCGTAAGCGGCGCCTAATATAATAGTAGTGTTTTACTTCCGAATTCAGCCTGACGTCCCTTCCCAGCCTCTTAAACGTTCCACCCAGCAGGCCAAGGGAAATCACGAAATCACAGGAGAATTGCAATTGCATACATTAAAGGGTAGTATACAGGATACATATGTAATTCAGTGTCAACAGTAGAATAAACTCATCATCCACTCCCAAAACTGCAGCCTTTTTTGTCCAGACCTCCTTCTTTTCCATGTTGCCCCTGTAAAAATGCAATTCAGTTTATTTATCTAGCGCCAATTCACAGCACATATTATCTCAAGACACTTTACAAGAAAAGCCATTTTTAGTAATCACTGCTATCATATAACAAATTAGTCCCACAGACCAACTGACTTCATTCCTGATGTCACATTCTGTTTGCTTACAACATCACAAGTCTGAGATGCAATATGCATCATACATTTCTGCTAGTCAAATTGTGCAGAAGTCTCCATATAATATTTCATCTCATGCTATGATATGCAGAGACTCTGTCTGCACTAGTGAAGAAAAACTAAATTCTGCATGCTGAATACCATATGGCAGCCCAACCTAGTTTTTAATTCTGTTTATTTTTTTGACTACTTCCATTCTTAGAGGGTGAGATGATCCTTAAATATGGAAACCAAGTAAAACAAGACGGTGATGTAATGGCAAAAGTAAAGTACCCTGTGCAGACGCAGTTAAACTCTATATGTCCTTCATCCAAATACACATGCACCAGCGGTGCATCAAACGTAGTACACGTGCTTTAATCCTGTGAGAGAAGATGATGTTCCACAAAATGTGTTTCATTTTCCTCCCCATGTAAATGGAAAATGTTTTTCCTAGATTACTGAGCCCCCACTCACAGTCTCATCATATGCAAAAATGCAGATCAGTGGGCAAATATACACAACAGAAAGCAGGTCAAACTAGCTAAAAAAAAAAAAAAATTTCTACACATCTTATATTTGTGTGATTATTCAATGAAATGTGAACTGAACTGTGGCTGAACTTTCTGGAAGCTTCTGGGTTCCAACACATTTTTCAGACATGATGGACGAACAGATGGACAGAAGTAAGAAAAGACAGATAGAAGGAAAGGAGACGAAAGGAAATGTTTTCCCTTTTTTTGCATTTCATCCACTATTTATCCAAAGAATAATTAGTACAGTATTAGTGCATATATAAAAGTAATTCTTTCCAAGAGTGTGTAGAAACAAATTTCTGGAAAGTTCAGAGAGTTTTTATATTATCAAGAAAAAGTATGGGATAATCATTAAAAGATCCCTGCACAACGAGTTGAACGCTGAAGCAGTTTAAATGTCACATCTGCACAATATAAGCTGCAGTTGTTTCGTAGACCGCGCCAATGAACACCTCATTAAACAACTTGATCATAAACTAATGCAGCATTACATAAGCAAAAGGCTGGCCTTTAATAAAGATGAAAAATCTGTTTAAAGGTTTACGCAGCCATGAAGGCGTCCAGCAAAAAGATAGGCGAAAAACGTATTTTATATGGCCTCGACAGTGAAAGGAAAACACAGTAAACTGACCAACTGTTCTGAGACAAATCTAAGCGAGAAATACAACACTAAATCAAAAACATGCTCCTTCAAATGCTTCTTAAAACCTACCTTCTAACAGGAAAATACTCTAAAATGTATCTCTTATAAATGAAGACAAAAGATTGTTTTTTATTCATAAACTGAGCATAGATTTGTTCTCATAACAAAAGGATTACCTTCAATCTGCCTTCTGTTGCATTTATTGTGAAAACTGGAGTGTGAAGGAAAACTATAACTGTTATAAAACCTATTATATTAACTTTTTAAAAAAAACTTCATCTAAATTTATTGGTTTGACTTTGCAAATACCTCAGCAAACAGCACAATAGAAAGCAGGACTTGCTATTATAAAACACCAAACCAAGATGTTTGCAGAGGCAAATCACTCACTTTGTCTAGGGTTAGGGAAAAGAGCATATTGCAGGTTGAATGTTTTCTAAAATGCATATAAAAAATGCTAGTTGCAATGTTTGAGGTCATTCTAATTTTGCAATAAATAACAGCACAAATTTTAATTAAACGATATTTAAACTTATTTTTTAACCCCATCATATTTACTGCTATAATGCCCCACTGATAGCTAACATTTTTAGAACTAATCTGAATTCGAACAGTGAATTTAACCAACTCATGAGTCTTAACTTTTTGAACTGCAGGGTATTCAAATTAAACATTTAAACAAAGTTAATCAGTGTGTGTGTGTGTGTGTGTGTGTGTGTGCTGATACCGTTCTGATGTACTTTTACTTCTTAAACTTAATGAATAACAAACTTGAAATTTGGAAAATCATAGAACATTTCCATTTTTCACTTTAAATTTTTGTTTAGTGGTTATTTATTAATATTTTTACTTTTATTACTTAGAATCTATTTTATCATCTATCAATATTTTATCTGTCTTATCTAACTCACCACCATTTGTTGTAACAAGCAGAGAGAAAAAAAAACCCTGTCTTCCAAATAATTGCAATTTCTTCGTGTGATAGAGGTACTCAGCATGTTAAGAACTGAGATCTAAGTATTGTTGCATCCTTAATAATAATATTACGTATGTACAGTGCTTTCCAAGCGCCGGCTGCCGGCTATATAGCCGACTACTCAATAAAGTCCAGCCGGCTACGAATTAATGACCACGATAAGATTCCGCGCAAAGCTGTGAACGACGTTGGCATGCCCATCATATTTTCCCTTTCATACTTCAGCATGAGTCCCGCTATGACACGGCTCTATTCTCCGCCAGAATACTATGTGAACTGGGTTAGCTTTCAAACTCCGCTGCTCCGCCCGGTCCTTTAATACACTTTTGGCCGGTCGCACTGAACTAATATCCTTCCGCCCGCTCACGTTGTACCCAGTGTTATCATGGGGCTCTTGACTCAGGTCTAGCTAAAGGGACAATGCGGAAAGGCTAAGTCCACGGCGGCGTTGTTGTTAAACCAGGCTATCGGAGCCGTCATAGACGAGAAGCAGAACCTCATTTTGGCAATTCAGTCCTCCCTTCAAGCGTTCAATTAGTGAAAACAAACGGATTCGTAGGAGTGTGTTTTCGTCTGTTTATAAGGGAGAATTATTGGCTGTTTATTTGTGTAGCCACCACTGCACTGTGAACGTGTCATGAACTGAAATGAAGAGATTTACAACCACAGAAAGCCCGTTGATGCCATACTATGCCGGCTTGTATTGCCTGTTTTTAATTTTTAGCTGTGCAAATCAGTTTTTATTGCTACTTTATATGTTGTATAATTATGATAATAATTTAGTGATAATAGTAGTAGTAAAGTAATAATATATTTAAGCAAATGTCTGAGAAAATAATATAGCCTGCTTATTATTCAATTCAATTCAAAGATACTTTATTGATCTGGTCACTGAAGTGCTTGCAGCCGCCAGAGCAGCGCTCCCAGTCACATAATAGTAGTAGTTGTAATAATAAAAATAAAAAGTATTAGTAATCTTCTCCTGTTCATGGTTTCTTCCTGCCCAGAGGTGTGAGAAAGATGCCACCAAAAAGAAAATCCAATCAGCAGACTCTGGAAGGCTTCTTAAAGAAGAAAAGTGGTCAGTTTAAGTGCTTCAGAGTAGTATTAAGATTCTGTATTCATCCTAAAAGGGACATTCATTGTTCAAATCAAAACATTTTCAGATTTTTTTTATTTTAATGGTGGGATTTTAATGTACACCTACAAGTGTTATATTGTTGCTGATCCAATATTTTGAGTTGGGCATGGACTCTGATCCTGAATGGGAAGATAGTGACACAGTGAAGTATATTAAAGAGCAGAATGGAGATATGAAACCATTAAGATTATAATTTATGTTGGAAACGTCTTTTACTTAAGAGTATTTTAATTTTACTTGTATACATATTCTGGTGTTTATGACGAAGTTAATAAATACACATGAATATCGTGCTGTTACTTACATTTATATTATATGGTCAGTAATTTTTAAGACACTACATGTCACACTTTTTAAGATACAAGTTCCATAGGAAATCAGTGAACAAGCTGAGAAGCATCCAGCTGAGCTAACATTAAAAAAAAAAACACAATTCATGAAAAAGTGAAGTCACCATGGACCTCCTACAACATGCTTTTTCCATTTGGACAGACCACAAAGGCCCCTTCCCTGTATAATAATCACTTACTGAGAGGCTCTTGGCACATCTCAAGGGTCTGCTGTGCATATCTCTCCTTGCTGAAGCATTAGCAGAATTCAGACTCAATTAAAGAGCATTATCCAGGCAGGAGGTGCAGAGCTCTCTGTCATTAGCAATCACTTCACCTACCTCCTGGGGCCAAAAATAAAACATGCAGAAAAAAGAAAGATTTTGAATGGAAGGATAGGAACAGTAGTAGTGGAGGGCCAAAGAGAAATCAAAGATATATCAGAGACAACGTTGTTGCTAACTTAAAACACAACAACACAGACGCTCCGTTCACTACTGAATTGCTAAATATTTTATGTATTTAGCGTAATTTCCGGACTATAAGCCGCTACTTTTTCCCCACGCTTTGAACCCTGCAGCCTATAAAACAGTGCAGCTCATTTATGAATTTTTACAGCTAACCATCACCCTGACAACCTCCTCGATCTATGGCCACGATTCTCAAACTGTGGTACGCGTCTCCCCAGTGGTACCCAAACTCTCCCAAGTTGTACTGGAAGGAAAGTTCTGAATATGCATTGAAAATAAAATAAATGTAAAAAACGTACCATTCCCACACAGTGTGGCTGGCAACAATTACCAATAAATAATCCTCATTAGGAGTAAATGAGCCTCCTTTGTTAATTGCCTACAGTAAAAAGGGTAAACCTTTCTTTACTGTATGTTTAGGTTGGACATGATCGTGGTACTTGAAGAGTTCAACATTTTCTCAGGTGGTACCCACTGTAAAAAGTTAGAGAAATACTGATCTATGGATTGTACAGGTTACGTCCTTCATCTTTAAGGGATACTGTGCCTTTAAGAGGCGGTCTCCAGCAGAAGACCGGAAAAGAGTGAGAGGCACATTGCGCAAACACTGAAAGAAAAAATGGTAAAGACAGGCATTACAAGAGTGAGTTTGCGTGAAAAAATATTGACAAGCCAATATATTGCGATGAAGCCTTATAATCCTTAAAAACAGCAGTAATCAAGCAGACACTAAAATAAAAGAACCTAGACAGCACGTTAATGCAAAACTACAGAGCAATCTCAAACCTCCCATTTATCTGTAAAATTCTTGAAAAAGCTGTGTTCCAACAGGTAAACAGCTTCCTAACAATGAGCGACCTCTTTGATATTTATCTGGTTTTCGTAGAAACTACCAAACAGGCCAGAAATCTAGGTGTAATAATGGACTCAGACTGAACCTCCAGGGTCACATTAAAGCAATGACAAGGTCAGCTTTCTATCGCCTGAGGAACATTTCTAGGATTAAAGGAATGATGACACAAGGAGACCTAGTAAAACGTATCTATGCATTTATCTCTAGCCGCCTTGATTACTGTAACAGTATCTTCACAGGTCTGCCTAAAAAAAAAATTAAAAAAAAAAAAAAATCAATCAGACAGCTGCAGCTGATCCAGAACGCTGCTGCTCGTTTCTCACTAGAACCAGGAAAGTAGAACGCATCACCCCAGTTCTAAAGTACTTACACTGGCTCCTTGTAGCTCAGAGAAAAGACTTTAAAGTGCTTTTATTAGTGTATAAATCATTGAATGGATAAGCACCAGAGTATATTAACTATCTGCTATCATGGTACAACCCATCCAGATCACTCAGGTCCTCCAGCTCTAGTTTACTGATCGTCCCTAGAACCAGAACCAAACATGGGGAAGCAGCTTTTACTTTCTATGCTCCTCATATCTGGAACAAACTGCCGGACGACTGCAAAACTGCAGAGACACTGATCTCTTTTAAATCCAAAATAAAAACTTACTTATTTAGATGGGCTTATGAGTAACTTATCCCATTTTTATTATTACTCAATTGCTATTTTGTTAAAATCCCAAACGACACTGTTTTATTGTCTATGCTTTCTTGTATTTTAATATTGCCAGTTGATTATAAATGGATATATTTTCTTTTACTGAGTATATGTTTTAATTTTCACTTTTTTTGTAATCATGTAAATTATATTTATTCATAAAACCTGATGAAATCAATTAGTTAGGTAGATTACAAGCATGTCTCGAAAAAATAAAAACCTGGATGACTCAGAATTTTCTACTTTTAAATTCAGACAAGACAGAAGTTGTTGTCCCCTTAGGACCAGAACCTTTAAAAATGAAACTGCTAAATCAATCACTTCATCTGGATGGCATTAATTTGGCCTCTGGTAATAACCCTGACACCTCGGTGTCATTTTTGACCAAGACATGACATTTAAATCCCATATTACATTTAAATCCCATATTAAATAGGTTTCTAAGATTTCTTTCTTTCACCTCCGGAATATTGTTAAAATTGGAAACATCCTGTCCTGGACTGAGGCAGAGAAACTACTCCATGCATTTGTTACTTCATGGCTGGACTACTGTAATTCCTTATCATCAGGAAGTCCACAAAATTCCATTAGAAGCCAGGGAGTAGTTATCAGGCTCCTCTCCTGTAGAACCAGCTCCCAGTTTTAGTCTGTGAGGCAGATAGTCTGTGTATTATTAAGACTAGGCTTAAAACCTTCCTTTTTCATAAAGCTTATAGTTAGAGTTGCTTAGGTTATGCTGAGTTATTTTGTAGTTATGCTGCTATATGTTTAGACTGGAGGACAGACTGACCACTTTTCTTCTCTCTTCTACTTTTCTCTTCTACCACTCTCTAGATATATTTTTTCTGCTGTAATTGCGATTGGTAACCCAGTTTTCTCTCAGTATTTTTCTCCCCATAGAAGCTCCACCTGGTCTGGTACCCTGCTTAACTATAATGCCCCCTACTGGATGGGGAACATCGGTCCAGATGATGCTCAAAAGCACAGAGCATCCTCCAGGCTGTCTCTTCTCTGTCTTCTCAGACACCCAGACTGTCTTCGCAGATGACCGCTTGTACTGAGCCAGGGTTCTGCCTGAGATTTCTTCCTGTTAAAGGGGAGTTTTCCCTCTCCACTGTCGCTACATGCTTGCTCGGTATGAGGGATTGCTGAGGAATTGCTGTGGTTGGAGTCTGCATGATCCGGGCACAACCTCATGTCGATGACTCACCGCAAACTACTGGAATTCCTTACGTAGGAAACTTTTAACTGATTGGAATTTTTGTATAATTGTATTGAAATGACTTTTGTTGTAAAGTGCCCTGAATTTACATTTGTTCTGAATTGGCCCTATATAAATAAAAGTGAATTGAATTGAATTAAAGCTCCTTGAATTGCCTTGTGTTGAAAGTATGCTATACAAATAAAATTGCCTTGCAATATTTTATGTAACATTATTGTCTCAATATTAAAATGCACAGTATTGTGTGTGTTGTTTTTTTGTTTTTTTTTTGGGGGGGGGGGTGACTAAGAATTTGAATTGATGTTTTTAAATGACATGTTAGAATACGTGATGTATGGAGTACATATTTGTACAGTACAGACCAAAAGTTTGGACACACCTTCCTATTCAGTGAGTTTTCATTTCCATTTATATTGTAGATTCTCACTGAAGGCATCAAAACTATGAATGAACACATGGAATTATGTAGTACTTTTCCAAAAAACTGTGAAATAACCTGGCCTCCAAAGTCACCGGATCTGAACCCAATGGAGATGATTTGTGGTGAGCTGCACCGCAGAGTGAAGGCAAAAGGTCCAACAAGTACTAAGCATCTCTGGGAACTCCTTCAAGACAGTTGGAAAACCATTTCTGGTGACTACCTCCGGAAGCTCAAGAGAATGCAAAGCAGAAATCAGAGAAAGGGTGGCTACTTTGAGGAATCTAAAATATAACACATGTATTTCAACCTTTTTGTTTGAGTACATATAGTAATTCCATACACTATGCGTTCATTCCAAGTTTTGATTCCCTAAATTGAGAATCTACAATGTAGTCATTAAAATAAAGAAAACACATTGAATGAGAAGGTGTGTCCAACATTTTGACCTGTACTGTATGTATATTATATTTATACATGTTTTTCTTTGTTCAAGCTCAGATTGCTATGTGTTCTGCTTTTCCTGTCTTGCTGTATATCACCAGAAACAGAAGAAAAAGTTATTATTAAAACAAATAATAATAAAATACGATTTTGAATTGAATATTGTCATAAAACTAAAAGTATGACTGCTAGTTGGTGGCTGTTTTCACCTTCTTTGTTCCAGTTGATCAACAAGTTCCAGTAATAAAACTGAATGTGTTATAGATTGAACAGGTTGGAGTGTATAGCATGCTCTGACAGAATTTCTGCAGTTAAATTCAGTTTTAAAAATCTCAATGTATAGTCTTTCTCATAGTAGCACGATGTATCGCAATATATTGTATTGCCAGATTCCTACCAATACACCTCCCTAATACTTTCCATCGGTCCGTCCCCCTAAAACTATATGTACAAAAACTACAAATACATTGGAATACTATGAAATATAAATCAACTTTGAACACCTCTGAATCACAACCGACTCAGCACGTTTCACATCGTGATTGATCGACTTTAAAGTGAATAGGCAAACCACTCGCCCTACTGTAGCTGTGCGCTTTGACCAAGGAAACTACGCTGAGCCGCCAACTCCCACAAACAGACAAGTTCATCCAGTTCAACAAAACCTAAAAAGGCATAAATGATCAGAGTGCAAATTGTGATAACCGCTTATTCAATATTCAGTGGTGAGAACTGAATGCCTCGTATAAAACCATACCCACAGAGAAAGCATGGTCCTTTGTGCCCCTAATTTTAAATGAATAAAACCTCAGAGAAAAAGTTCTGAGTCATATTTTACACCAACGTATGATTTATTTATTAATGCATACATGCAGAAGTGGTTTATGGGAAAACTTGAGTACAATTTATTATTTATTAGTTTAAAGGAAAAACACAGTGAGTGATGGCTAAATATCTTAGAGTAGTAACCTGATGTATGAAAAACAACACTTTTTCTTGCAGGACATGTAGAAACGTAATCCTACACTTACCACCCAAGCTTTTAGCTTACTCTGAACCACAGAATGAATTTGAATTTGGAGCAGTCTTGAGAAGATCTATAACCATTTTAAATAATCTTTCTTTGTAGAATGATGGATTAAACATCATTTAGAAATTACCTCTGAAGTATTCCCAGATTAACAGAGATGATCACTTTTGGAAAAAACCTTCCGCTGTCCCTCCACTTTGGTAATGCATTCGACAGGAAACTCACTCTTTTTTGTTGGATCCCAGTTGTCCCCTTTGGTTTCCTCGGAATATTCTACACTACACTTTTAATTAGTTTCCCTGTAGAGCCAATTTGGGAATATGCTAAGGCTTTTGGGATATTTGAGCGATTTAGCTTTATGATTTAGATCCCCAATAATTAGCAAGATGTAATCCTTGCAGGTAATCCGCTATTTAGGCATCTTTAAAGTTAAATTTGTAGTTAGAGAGTGGGATTTGAGACATCCCTGCAAACTCTTATCATCCTCACTTTAAACATTTATCAGGATTCTGCAGAGAACTGCCTCGGCTTTGTAAAAAGTAGAATTGGAAATGTTAAGGATGGAGAACATGCCTGCTATATTAGTAGAATTTTGGAAATTACGTTGTTTATGTAGATGAGGGAGAAAAAAAAGCCTGTTTAGCTTTGCGAAGAGCAGCACCCATGTAGGTGGATGCACTGCCTACCAACTGCAAGGTGACAGTGGTAAAGCATATAGAGAAAACGAGAAAGGCCCTGTCATGCATGCTATATGTGCAAAGTGGGCTGGCGCCTTCTCCAGGTGTGCTTTCACTTTCACTCTAACTACGCTAAAGGTGGCAGTGAAGCAGTCGTCCTGTCCTCACCTCTTTGTCCATGCTATCTAGGTCCTCCTTGCAAAGTGTGTACAGAGGCATCGTTTCCGACATGCTCGGCTGACGCTTCCTGCGGGAGGGTCCCGGTTGCTCGTCGTCTCGGCCGGGTCCGGACCCCTCGTTTTGCTGACTCTGTGCGGCTTCCCTGAGGCGCAGGAAGAGACCAGAAACAAGAAAGTGTCTGAATGCATGCTGCTTGGTCCAGCCCAACGATAGAACTGGTTTCCACACGTTCTCATTTCAGAGCTTCATACTTTACCAGAGTTCTTAGACCTTTCGTAAGGCAAGGCGATTTTATTTGTATAGCACACTGTCAACAACAGGGTAATTCAAGGTGCTTTACATGATTGAGTGGAAAATAAACAAAACGTATGATACTTACAGCCATAAAGCACGAAAAGCAGAAATATGTATGAAACAGACATTTGACATTATTTGCTTACTCAAAGGCAACTCTAAATACAGAAAGGAGTGGGACATGAACTCTAAAATTAAAGCTTGTTTGAAGCCGTACAGTAGCAAGAAGCCATCACATTTTCAAGCACATTATGTAAATTGGGCCACTACTGACCATGACTACGGAAAGGGAGTAGGTTTTGGTCCATTTATCATAATCGAGGAGAACTGGTCAATATATTGTCATACTGATTAGAGGCCATATCGCCTGGCCCTAATAGAAACGGAAAGCTGCTTCTCCATGTTTGGTTGTACTTCTAAGCCTGATTAGTAGACTTCCGTTGGAAGACCTGAGTGGTCTGGGGGGTTGGTACGGTGACAGCATGTCTTCCCCATATTATTGTGCTAAACCATTTAATTACTCAGAAACTAGTAGAAGTATTTTCAAGTCTATTCTCTTAGCAACAGGGAGCCAGTGTAAAGACTTCCGAACTGGGGTAATGTTCTCTACTGTCCTGGTTCTAGTGAGGACACGAACAGCAGTGTTCTGGATCAGATGCAGGGGTCTGACTTTTTAGGTAGGCATGTGAGGACATTATTGCAGTAATCAATTTGACGAAAGATGAAGGCATGGATGAGTTTTTCAAGGTCTCATTGAGACAGTCTTTTAATCCGAGAACTGTTCTTCAGGTGATAGAAGGCTGACCTTGTTATTGCCTTTATATGAACCTGGAGGTTAAGTTCTGAGTTCATTACTACACTTGGATTACAGGTCTGATCAGTAGTTTCTAGCTGGATTAACTGAAGCTGTATGTTGACTTTTGATTGCTCAAAAATAGACCCAAAAATAAATACTTCAGTATTGGTGCTATTCAGTTGGAGAAAATTATGAATCATCCAGCTATTGATTTGTTCAATGCATTCATTTAAGGTCTGGATGGGTTCATAGTCACCTGGTGACTTAGTAATGTTAAGCTGAGTGTCATCTGCGTAGTTATGGTAACTGAACTTATAGGCATTTTCTAAGTGTAAAATCCTGCAATGAATTGACACAGATGGTGGAACCGATGAATAGATCACCTGTTTCGGATGTTGTCAATCCATTAAATGGCCGTTATTAGCGGTTATCACTCCCATTAAATGCAGTCAGACTGTGCCCTCTCTACCTACTAGTAGGTTATCTACCATTCTTATCGCTGATAACAGCCAACTGTCTGCACGTGTCAAAAATACTTCGTCAGAGTAACATATCGCAACTGGAGTTATCCAACCAATTTTAACCAACCGACAAGTTTTATGTCTTAACCTTAAGGTCACAGAAGGACAAATATACTTTCTTTAAAATGCCTAATCCTAACTTGAAGAGGTTTTAAACACCAAACGGAAAAGTAAGTTTCAGAATCGGCTGAATAGATAGACATGGAAAACAGACAAACAGCTGGAAGGAAGGACACAAACAGGAACTGATGGACTGAAAGGCATATGGAAAAATGGATGAACGGAAGAACTGAATGAATGAACGAATGGAATGGACAGAGCTATAAGTACATATAGGGGGAGAAATGTAGGGATGGACAGATAATTGAAGAATAGAAGCACAGTTGGATGGACAGATGGATAAATGGATCTGTATTTCCTGCATCCATTATCTCATATCTAATGGGGACATGTATTTTTCCACACCTCCTCCCACAACAGACATGGGGAATATATCAATCCCCTCCTCCTCAGACAGCATCAGATCCCTGAATGAAATCTACAAAGTTTTTCTGGAATCCATTGTCCTTAGCTTTTAAACCAATAGAATGAAACAATGAAATTAAATGCGCCAATAAACTTCAATGACTAAACAATCTTTTTTGTTTTTTAAAAAGGGAGTAGAACTCTATGCATGACATACAAAGAATCACTTTCCATCCTTTTTCTCTGACCATTTTCCTCATTTCTTTGTGTCCTCGTGTCACACGGATCTTTGTGTGCCTTGCCGGGGAGCGGAGCTCATTTGCAGAACCCCAAAAACAATCAGCTTTTACCATCCACAGTTACAACAGAGGAAGGTTACGGCAGGAGGCCGCTGATGGGAAGTGAAGAGGCTTGGAAGAGCCAAACAGAGTTCTATGCAAATGTGGAGGGGATGGTTCCTCCCACTCCTCCAGGCGCTACGTAATTGAACAGATCTCCTTTGATGATTCTACTCATTTTAAAGCAACTCACTGAAAACTTAATTGTGCCTCTAATCCATGAATAAAATAGGACAGTTTTCCACCTGAGATGATTAATCACAGAATATCACAGATCTATTCAATGTAAGAATGCCTTAAAATTCGAGCAGGAAGAAAAATTACTGTCTGAAGTTACTTTGAACCAGCAAGTGATTATATGACAGTCTTTGACAGGAATTTACACTGGAGAATGAGTAGAAGTGATAAAAGGAGGGATGAAAAATGAGTTTCTTGTGACTCCAGAATTATCTAAGTGAAAGCACACCCTCCACCATCATTCTTCTTCTAAGACGGACAAAAATCACTTAACAGATGCAGGTGAAACCATACACCAGAAGTCTGCATACAACAAATAAAAGACATACACATCTCTTATTTTCATTGTCTGACGTTGATCTTTATGATCAAACAGTTCATAAGACCACAGGACATGTTTCTAGAAAGGAAAGTCTCCATCCCAGTGTTTGCAAGCTGAAATCTGGTGTAATGACTTCCTCCTTGCTGAGTGGCAATAATGGAATAATTTCTCTTTTATCATGATACCTTTTCAGCCAGAATCTGCTCGAGGTCTTTGGTTTTAATTCTGGGATTGATTTGCACATTGCCTAACTTTGGGGGTCAGAAAATATCAATGCACAGATACACTCACCTGAAGGATTATTAGGAACACCATACTAATACAGTGTTTTACCCACTTTCCCCTTCAGAACTGCCTTAATTGTATGTGGCATTGATTCCACAATGTGCTGAAAGCATTCTTTAGAAATGTTGGCCCATATTGATAGGATAGCATCTTGCAGTTGATGCGAGATTTGTGGGATGCAAATCCAGGGCACGAAGCTCCCGTTCCACCACATCCCAAAGATGCTCTATCAGGTTGAGATCTGCTTACTGTGGGGGCCAGTGTAGTACAGTGAACTCATTGTCATGTTCAAGAAACCCATTTGAAATGATTAATCGAGCTTTATGACATGCTGCATTATGCTGCTGGGATAAGTAGCCTTTATAGGATGGGTACATGGTGGTCATAAAGGGATGGACATGGTCAGAAACAATGTTCAGGTAGCCCGTGGCATTTAAACGATGCCCAATTGGCACTAAGGGGTCTAAAGTGTGCCAAGAAAACATCCCCCACACCATTACACCACCACCAGCAGCCTGCACAGTGGTAACACGGCATGATGGATCCATGTTCTCATTCTGTTTACGCAAAATTCTGACTCTACCATTTGAAGGCTCAACAGAAATAGAGACCAGGCAACATTCTTCCAGTCTTCAACTGTCCAAATTGTAGCCTCTTTTTCCTATTTGTAGTGGAGATGATTGTTACCTGGTGGGGTCTTCTGCTGTTGTAGCCCATCCACCTCAAGGTTGTGCACGTTGTGGCTTCACAAATGCTTTTCTGCATTTCAGTCAAAGTTGCTCTTCTATGAGCTTGAATCAGTCGGTCCATTCTCCTCTGACCTCTAACATCAACAAGGCGTTTTCTCCAACAGGACTGCCGCATACTGGATGTTTTTCCCTTTTCACACTATTCTTTGTAAACCCTAAAAATGGTTGTGCGTGAAAACCCCAGTAACTGAGCAAATTGTGAAATACTCAGACCGGTCCATCTGACACCAACAACCATGCCACGCTCAAAATTGCTTAAATCACCTTTCTTTCCCATTCTGACATTCAGTTTAGAGTTCAGGAGATTGTCTTGACCAGGACCACACCCCTAAATGCATTGAAGCAACTGCCATGTGATTGGTTGATTAGATAATTGCATTAAGAAGAAATTGAACAGGTGTTCCTAATAATCCTTTAGGTGAGTGTATATATCACTTTTTATATAATTCTGAATGGAAACTTCTATTTTTTGATGACAGTAACAAATAAATCTCTGAGCAGGGATGTTTGATATCAGCTTTTGTACTAGTATGTGATTTAGACAAAATCTTATTTTCTGATACTAATATAAACTAATACAACGGATAGACGTCCACCTAAACATTCAAGGTTGTCAAAGAAACGCATGAAAGGAGAAATAGCTGAAGAGTTTGATGTCAGTATGTGCTTGGCATGAAAATAGGGCTTGACGAATTAATCGATTTTATCAGTTAAGCAGATTTTTTCTTCATGGAGATTACAGTTTTGTGAAAAAACTGTACACACAAAAAAATCTAGATCTTATTTTATGTGTTTAACCATTGCACTTCTTGGGACTTGTAGAGCTCAGAGTTACCTACCATCTTGTTTTACAAGAATACTTTACAGTTTATTTTTAGCCAGACTTTGAAATTCAGGTCATCTCCAGGATAGAATGATTGAACTTTACGTTTTTGAAAACGTTTGTTGTATTTTTGCGACCACTCGGTTTCTCCCGCTGCCTCCTCCAATGTGTCAAGCTTTTGTGCAGTAGCTCGACCTCCCTATTTGACGGCCAGCTCGGTTACATTAAACCTCAAAGCTGCAATACATGAATTCGGCCAGAAAAGCCAGGGGGAAAATATCAAAAATTTAGCTGCATTGGTGTATAAGACACCAGGTCAAAAGGTTAGGGAAACAGTACCGGCTTAATAAGGGGATGCCGATTCACCGGAAATCCATTAATAGTAATGTGAATTCAGCCAAATGAATAGAGATTCAAAAGTGTTCCAAAATTGCTTATTTTTCATAATAACTAAACGTGAAAAAAAAAGAAAAAAAACACGAAATGGTTTGATGCATAGACATTTTGGGGGGACACACTGAAGGAAACTGTATAGGGGCAGCTACTGTTTTTGCCTGCAGCATGAAATTGATATACAACAAAAATATTGCACTTTTGTTATGGAAGGAGCATATATGTTGTTAAGTATTGTGTTAACAGAGATGTCGTCCTTCCCCTTTAGACTTTCACTTTTCACCTGCTGTCTGAGCTGTCGCCCTTTTGTTGCAGAACAGCCAGCTCATGGTTATCGGACGTCAGCCCATAAACATGAGCGAAACAGCAAAAATTAAAGACTGGAGTATATCCATTTTAGGTGTCCAGTAGGCTACTTTAATACAAAATTATATATAATATCTGATGTTTTTGGAAGTTTTGTCGAGTATGAGCAATAAATGGAGCGATAATCATTTTAAGTTTATTTTCTAATAAAGAGGAGTAATCATTTCTGTTTAGATTTCAGTCATTTCTGTAATGGTTGACTTGTAAAGGGCGATCTGAACACAAACAGAAATACTTGAAAAATGTTCAAATTAAACATATTCTGAGTAAACAGAATATGAATGAAGTGTTTAAAGACTGAACCAAGTGTCCTCTTTTATGAAACTAAAATATAATCACCCTATATTATACTTCTCGTCCCAAAACCAGTTTTCTTTAGCGTTCATGGAAAATGTAACCTTGATAAAAGCCAGGGCATAAATAAAAATACGATCAGCTGTCTTAAGCAGGACTCCGCTCCTCCGGCTCGCTGCGAATCTCTTACAGAGAGACACAGGAAACTTGCCCAAGTCGCACTGCTAACAACATCTGTGGCTGTTAAAATCTCCCCTCGGTTCTGCTCCCGGTCCTCAGAAGCGAAAAACGCTTTAAAAAACACAACAGGGTTGGAGGTTGCCGGCTTCAGCTCTCAGTGACTGAGCTGCAGTGTTCTGGTCTCCATCTTCAGTATCTGGTTAGCTTTAGCCAACAACTGAACCAGAGCTAAACTGAATTAGAATAGGCTTTATTGACAAACTAAACCAAAGCTTTCAGCCATTAATATTATAAAGTGTCAGTAAATATTGAAAAGATTAAATAGCATCAAGATAAGCTTTTAATTTAAATTACTAACATAATTTTAAAAATATGTAAAACATAATGGTTAATAATATTACTTTTCTTTGTATTTACTGATGTTACTCTCTTGATTTGTTTCTGTGTCTTACAAACTTAGTTATGATTTTAAAAAAAAGTGTTTCAAAAATTAATTAAATCAATTCTTAGTTAAAATTAGTTCATTGAAGAATAACAATAGCCGGTGAGGCACTTAAAATATATATTTTACATTATGTGATATTTATCGATAATTATCGATATCGTTCAATATGACTGTTCCTTTATGGATATGCTTTTTTTCTAGATCATCCAGCCCTAGTTTATATGTGTCAAAATGACTCCTTATGAACATTCTCACTTTACAGACACATTGCAGCACAACAACTTCAAAAAAAATTTAGAATTCTATTTAAATGACATTAATTGTGCAAAATTCATAAAAGAAATATTCAGTTCCTTTTCCAAAATAATGAAACAAGCTTATTCTCACAACATGAAATAAGATGAAGATTTTAAATAAAATAAAAACAAAAAATTATGTAAATAAAGTTCAAAATTATCTGCTTTCCTGGTTACTTATTTATTCATTTAATATGGTGAAAAAAAGACACCTGCATATATTTGAATTAAAAATACGTCACAGTTCGACGGGTTTCTTTTCCGTTAAATGAAACGTACAGAAACATCTGCATCCAAACCTCTGCTCTCTTTTCTACTAACTCTGCAGCTGGTTCTACAGGCGTCTCACTGATGGGTCTGAATCACTCAGACATTAAAGGAAGACTTCGCCTGTCAGGAGTCTTTTAAGTGTTGCAGCATTCCCAAACATGTGGAGTTAGGATGCTTACTTTACTCTATGATTATTGATGTCTACAGTGTTTCACAGGTGAGTCTTCCGGAGAATGTTGGAGTGCAGTACCTGCGATCAGATGGCTGGAGGTAGCCTGCTGGACGCCCTGTCTGAGGGCCCCTGCGGATGAGCTTCCCTGTGACCGAGTCATAGGTGCGAACCTCTGGAGGCGCGCCCCGAGGTCTGGGCTGGACGGGCGCTGGCTGGAAAACGACCCTTTGCAGGGCGTCCTGATTGTCGAGAAAAGCCGCCGGGCTGTTGCTCCTACGAGACGAGGAAATTGGAAATTTAATTTCATTGTTGGATTCATACTGTGGGTGCAAGTATACAAAAAAAAATTTAATAAAACAATAAAAAATTAACACTTTGGGGCGTGTTGGAGTTTTAGAGAGCAACTCTGGTTTTTGGTGTTAACCTTTTTTTTTTAATGGCATTTGTCTGATGGTAGAGGACATATCTAAAGAAAATTAAGCTCAAAATTGCATTTCTGAGTGTTTCAGCATTCAAATCCCTGTGTATCTGTAGCAGACTCTAAAATGCTTTTTAAAACAGACTACTTTTGTGACAAAGCAATTCCACTAGGCTACACTCCAACAGCCCGCTTAGGTTTATTAGGCTTATTATTAGTCTTTAAAGTCATGTGCCAAATCGTGACTTTAAAGACTCATTCCGATCATCTTTTGAGCTATTTTAAGATGTTCTCAGTAGTCTTATTATTATTATGCCCTTTACATCTCCAGTGCAATATCAGAGCTATCCAGCCAGATCCCAGCTGGGACGAGGAACACAAAGGCGTACATAGATCAAGGCGTATACTAGTAGATCCATCAGAATGGTATTGCGACGTCTATGGAAACGTATCCAAAGATATGATGAGGACTACCTGCAACCTTTGACGCTCTCATCCCCCCTTTCTGCAAAAAAAAGCTGGAGAAAAAAAGGCAGGCACCAATATCTGCGCAGTCTTTACTCATAGTGCGTATAGCGCAAGTTATGCGGCGATCTTTGCTTCACAAAACAGGTGAAACGGTAATTATCTGCCTCGGGCTGCCTGTCTGCTGCTGGAGACGTGTGCGCGGAGCTGTAATCGGGCCTTAAAAGTTTGCCTCGAACCGACCTGAACCCGAGAGAGTTCAGCCCAAGAGTAGGCTATATTTTTATTGACAGCTTATTAAAGCTCGAACCGATTAAACCCAACATTTTTCCGCTAGAAAAAAAAAAAAAAGCACGTTGACGGTCAGGTTGTCCGGTTTTCAATTTACTGGACAAATGTTTGGTACTCCGGTCAAATCCGGTTGATCTTAGAGGAGTGGGTCTTTTACATCATGACGCATGGTGTGTGCTAGTAACACCTTGACAGGTAGATTCGGAATAATGTTAGTGGCCCACTGCAGCGATTTATATTAAATTATCGCACTAAAGAGATGGGCGGGTTGGGTTCAGTCCTTGCCTTCCTGCCTCGGCTCTTTTTATTTGCAGTTTTACAAGTTTTGTGCAGCTGTAACAAAGCAACTGATTGCTGCGCTCGTCCTGAGTCATCCAGATCAATTCTTTTTGCTTCTTTTGGAGCTTCTCAATGGGAAAGAATGCAAACAAAACACACCAAATCCACACACAAATCACGCAAGAGAAAACAACAACAAAAATATTCACAAATATTTTCCACTGTGCTGCACCCATTAGTTAGTTATGTTCTCAATGTTTACGGAGCGGTCCATGCAAAGGTTTTAGTTAAACTATAGCAGAGACTATAGGATTAGTGCGTGTCTGACAGGGTGGGGGGTGTGGCATCACAACTAGAGCTGTGTTGAAATAATCGAAAAATCGATTCTGAAAAATCGATAGAAATCGAATCGATTCACAAGTTCAAAAATCGATTTTATTTTTTAGAATAGTTTGCCCTTTTTAAATTTGAAATGGGAAGGAACAGTCCAGACAGCCATTTTAAGTTTTGTGTCTGAAAGGGTTAATACAGCTTTCCATGGTGAACTGTTACCCAGTGTTAAGTCATTGAATTTCTGGCATAAAATTAAGATAACAGTAAAAAAAAAGCTTTTAATAGCACTGACTGATATCAAAATTGAATTGGATCAGATTGAATCGAGTCGAATCGATTCCAAATCTTGAGGATCAGAATTGAATCGATTCCCAAAATTTGAATCGATACCAAGCCCTGATCACAACGGTGGCTTTCCATCGTGATGTTGGTCAACCATCACGATGGACAATGACATCGTTTATCGGCACAACCCTACGGGGTAAGTTACACATTTTATCTCATACAGATTTGTGTGTGTGTGTCTTTGCCGGCAAAAGTGCTAACTATGTTTACAGTTAGAATTGATCCGAGACTGGTATATATTACAATCACAAGACTCTTAGCTTTCCAATTATATAAAACATGTACTTCTCAAAATAGTTCAAAAGATGATCGAAAGTGTCTTTAAACTCATGATTTGGTACGCTTCTCGGTACACTTTAATCAAAACAAATTATTACAAATGTGCATGAGACTTTTTTTTTTACCTTGATCAGCGTAAAACATTTTTTTTCAATTATTCTAATTTACTTATGTTCTTTTACTTATATAATGTTGAAATTATAGAACCAAATGGAGAGATGACTGTATTTTTAAAAAATAAAATGGTATAAGCAGACATAGCCAGAGTAGAAAACAATATAACTGAACAGAAATGGTTTTAATTTGTTTACAAATCTTTAAGTAATAATCTGCCCATATTTTAGGGCAAAAAAGAAAAACATAACAGAAATCACTTTGCAGTTTCGTTAGGGACACGCGCATACCAAACCGAGATAATCCGACTACAAACACAAGTACCGTTACATAACTAGTTGGTACATTTGGCTTCTAACAGATTACTTGGGAAGAACATGGTTCTGATACCGCGGCGTCCTGGAGTAATCTTCCTTCAGAGGGTACAGCTGCTCCTCCACCCGCTCCCAGCGCTCCAGACAGCTCCACAGCCAGTCGGGGTTGACCACATGGAGATGCTTGCAGCCTTGCGCCTGCCGTACCTTCTCTGTTCCTGCGAGACAGCCGAAAGAAATGTCGCTTTACAAACAAAACCTTATCCCAACAGAACTCACAGAAGGAGGAAAGACTGAAATGTTATAACAAAAAATAAAAAATTTAGCCAATTCTAAAATCATTTTACAGTTTTTTTTCTTTATAAACTACATATAGAAAGGTTCACTCAGGGAAGTTTTTCTTTTGTAAAAAACCATACACTTAGACACAAAACCAAAAATGTTCCATGTCAATAGGTGGTAAAAGTGTTGTTTTTTTTACTTTCATTTATTGGAATAAACTACACACGAATATTAGCAAAACGACAAAGAAAAAAATCCTTTACAAAGTACAACATGTTAACAATATTCAAACAGTCACTTGAGTCAATCTCTGCTCAAACAAATCGTTCCACATCTGATGTTAAGCCGTAAGGCTACGTTCACATTGCAGGTCTTAATCAATGGCCGCTGGCTGCTATGCTTTTTGACCGCATGCCACGGAGGCCGCCATTGCTCCTCCCTTGCTGTAGTACCTCCATTTGGCCGCTAGGCCCCCATTGAAAAGCAATGGACTTTAGACACGTTAAAAACAACTTTAATGCCTGGTGCCCATTTATTTGAAACTTTCTAGGGCTACATATTCTTCCTGTGATAACGCTCGGCTCATAAAAAACCTGGACACCAGGCTGGTTTTAGTAAAATAATTTTTTGAAATCTTGCATAATTAATGAGGGGGCCGAGCCAAGTTTATCATCAGAGCTAAAGACGCGGGAGCAGAATGGGCGTGATTACGACCGAACTACACGCCCATACACGCCCCGCAAGGGCAGAGTTTACAGTGAAGATCCCGCCCCTATGCCCTTTTTAGGAACAGGCTTCGTCAGAGCTGGGGAGGAGGAGTCTGTGAATCCGCCATGAATTCCCCCATGAAAGTGTGTCATTCTGGTAAACGGGGAGGAGTGAGGAGGCGCTGTCTATTCTTTTTTACAGTCTATGGTCTTAATGCTCAATACCGTTTTTTTTTAATGTGGTTGTTCACATTGTTACTAAAATGCGACAGCATACATGATCTAGTCTGAACCGGTCACGGCCCCAAAGTGGCCTACACGCGCAGAACAAGACGTCGAACACACAATGTGTTCCGTTTACAGCAGGAAAATAAAAAACCTGGCTGCCAATTGGTGTTTGTGCAATAGTTTGGCAATTCCTGCACAGTGGGAAGCAACAAACTGACTATAAGTGACCCACATAACAGATGACTGCGTACTTCAAAAGTTATGAAGGTTGGAAAGAGACGGGCGCATCTACGAGGAGGAGCGCAAACTATGGATCCAGTCTGCAACGGTACAGCAGTCCAGGATTCCGCCTTCATCAGCATGTGCACAGTTCTGAGAAAGTTCTAACTGTGTTCCGAAAAAAAAAAAAAAGTGGAATCTTCATATTTATTTAATTCACGTATTTGTCTGCTAGACAAGTGATAGCAAGATGGGGATATTTTGTTCAGTTTTTTTCAATTGAATACTGATTACAATGAATTTCAATTAAATATTATTGAATGTGTCAATTTTTATTAAAAAAATTTTAAAGGAAAAAAAAAAAAAAAGGACAATGACGGCATTTTTTTTAACCCCGTCTGTCAGTCTAAATGATGGACAACGAAAGAGTGACAAGAGCAAGCGCTGCTGAAGATGAAACTTTTTCAAAGATGTAGTTACTGTATTGTGTCAGTGTGCGGATCTAAGCTTGCATTGTAGGTTTTAAATGAATGAGTCAGGTTGGGATTCTATTAAGCGATAGGCATGGGCAGCGGGTTCAAAATCTTCTTAACTAGGGATGCACCAATACTGGTATCGGGGCTGATTGTTCTTATGTACTGTATCGTATCAGTTAACCGATACCATAAACCGATACTTAAAATGTGGAAAATCTGCAATAATTTCACAGAAAACTTGTATTTTTCACTTACAATTTCAGTTTTGTGGTCATTTTTATTAACTTTTTTAAAATCTAATTTACAATCATTTGTTGTAACAAGCAGAGAAGAAAATAAAACCCGTCTTCCAATTCATTGCAATTTTTTTGGGTGGTAGAAGTATCGGTATTGGTGCTCTGTATTGAGAAGGACTCAATTCCTAATTTGAGAATGGCATCAGTTCGAAAAAAGTGGTATCGTTGAATCCCTAATCCTAACTGGTGCGGGCGATTCCTGTGACGTACAGGATGGATTTAATGAGACATGACCACTCATAACTATATTTAACAAATCTGATACGTATGTGATGTTTTTGTAAGTGACTTCTTTCAGCTCTAGATACGAGTCGCATAGAGGCACAAAAGTCAATTTGAAGCGCATTTGCTTGCAGCGTGAAGGTAGGTAAAATACTCCATCGTCTGGACTCGTTTCACTTTCGTGTTCAATGTCTTCTTGTTGGAGCGGTGGGTCTCCTCCAATTGATGGTTACAATCTTCCGTGCAATCATAAGAAGAATGTAGAGCAAATTGTTTATCTCTACCACAGATGTCATTAGCTATAATTCCTAAAATAAACAATGTTGGGTCCATAGGCAGTTGTACAGATATTATCCGTTTATACTTTGCAAATAATATCGCAGGACCGGGCAGGCCCAAAAAATGTGTGTATGGTCAGCCACCAATCCACAATCTCTGAAATATCTCATTTTTGTTTTCCATTCAAAATCTTTCCATATGTGACTATTGATACTCTTGTGGCTGACCACACACACAACTCCCTCCATTTCAGAAACCACATTTAGTTCCAATTCCTTTTTTTTCCTTCTATCCAAATTATTCTCCCCCATTTCTCCCATTAGTTTGTTGTATATAAATGATACATGTTTTTTGATCGGTGTGTGTTTTTCCTGTAGGTTAATAAAATACTGCTCAATACCTGGTGGGGTCGGATTTTAATAGTTGGTCAATTTTAACCGCAGAAATCAATAAGCTATAGTAATAGGTGGAAAACAGATCTTCAAGCATGCAGCAAAGGCCATAAACTCCAACCCCAGACCTCCTAAGGAAATGAATACTCTGAATTCTGGAGAGAAACCCAAACGGCTCAAATCTTCTCGGTTATAACATCAAAAGTCAAACAACGTTCTGATTCATATGAATAAAATAAAAAAAATTAAACAGACAATGATTTTCTCAGCTGTGTCGTTCAACTATGACAAATATAGATTTTAATTAAGTTAAATGCTCTACCATTAAAATAACTAATAAGACGTGAGTTATTCTATAGAATTGTGCTGCCATCAGCAGCACAATACTGTTGCCTCTAATTTGGTTCTTTTTCTAACTTCGCTCTGTGTTTCACTGTGGGAATCGCCTCGGCGTGACCTACTACGGAAGCTCCAATGACATCACGTCTGTCTGACACAGACAGGTGGAGCCGTGTCCGTGGCTCCGCCCACCATCCTATCTCACGGCCAACCTACCACTCCCGACTCTAATCTATGAACAATTATTCCCTCTTGGTTTAGATGCTGTGCAGCTGGAAGTGTTTTTTTTTTTTTACTCTTTTTCATTTTCAGACCTTTAAGTTTGTAACCAACACCACTTTATTGCTTTAACAACTGGGATCAGATGATTGGCATCTAAACCTCTAATATCTCAATCAGTGTGTCATTCGTCCATCCATTTTCTTTGATAAACCAAAATCAAAAGATGTGATTGGCTTTTTAATTTTTTTAATCCAGATACAAAAAAAAAAAAAACTCATTTTTCATGGTTTAAATTTCAGTCTTGGATCAAAAAATAATAATTGAAAAATGGGTCGCATCACCGAATTTTATTATAGGCCTAATATTTAATCGGTTGGATGTACCATTATTCCAGTTATTCAAAAACTGTGAGCTGCCTTTGAGTAAGCAAATAATGTCAAATGTCTGTTTCATACTTTATTTCTGCTTTACGTGATATTCTGCGCGCCACCTGTCCAGAGCTGCCCTTTAAAGTCCCTACATGTTAGGGCGCATTTCATACAGACGTGGACAAAATTGTTGGTACCCTTCATTAAATCAAAGAAAAACTCATAATGGTCACAGTAATAACTTTAATCTGACAAAAGTAATAATAAATAAAAATTTGTATTAAATATGTCATTTAAAAAAAAAAACAACTGCTAAAAAAAATAGATTGCTAGATTATTTTTGTGGGATAAAAAAATAAAAATAAATCAGACCTATGGCATTACTGGAGAGAGGAATAATGGTAGTGCGCCGGCTGCTGCTGTCAGTCATTTTGGAATCATGTCCAGAGCACAGTGAGATTAATTTAGTAATTTACCCCATGATTAATAGTCTAGTTAATCCACCATTCACCCCACAAAAATGTTTTTCTCAGACATACCCAAATCACATTTGTGTCCCATTTTGGATTCAAAATAGCGAATTTCATGGTGAGGGATTTTCATGACTGGCATGAGGAGACTGTACCCTTCCTTGACAATTTGTAATGAAAAATATTTTATTCTATTTTTATTAGGGCTGAACGATTAATTGCACATGCAATTAAATCGCGATTTGGTAAAATGCGATTTCCTAATCGCAAAGGCTGCGATTTGACTTGATGTAAACATATCTGCTAAAGTCACGTGACTTGCAAACAAAGCAGGGAGAGAAGGAAACGCTGCACTTTAACCCGTTATAAAATGACCAAAAGCTTAACAGAATCCAACACTACACAATAGTTAGTACCAAAGAGGAACAGTTCATCAGTTGTGAGAAATTATATCTGCCTTGAAAACGTTGATGCTGCGCAACGCCAGGTATTATGCAGAACCCGTCTTGGTATTGTTGCTGCCTCACGAGGTAGGCTACAGAACGAACCTTTATCAACACCTAAAAACATCACACCACCATATATGAGAGTTGCATGGCTAAACTGACCGCCACCAGGGTTTAAATTTCCAGTAAACAAACTTCGAGGCAACAGGGATCGCTGACCGAGCTGTTTGAAAGAATCGCTCCTTACGAACATAAAAAAACGGCACACTGACATAATTTGTGCTATAACGGGTTTTATAGCCAAAAGTATGCTTTGTTAACCATGATTAATAAGCTAGGATTCAATCTCACGCAAACATTTTAGCCACATTTTACCTGCGCTGTATAAAAAATGCCAACAGAAAGTTAAAGCCGCACTGAAAACAGCGGAGTATTTTGTAACAACTGACCTGAGATCAAACCGCTCTACGGAGCCATACCAGAGACTGAAAGTGCATTAGATCGATGGAGAATTAAAAATCAGAGCTTGTTCCTTGAAGCATCTTACTTCCTGGATAACCACACGGAGGAAAACATTGCAGCCGGAGGGAATTACTAGCTGGGATCAAAAGGAAGAAAACCTTGATTGCAGAACGACGTTGATGAACGTCGAGTGTGATGATTAAAAGTAGATTAAGTTGTTAATATTTGCCTTTGTCTTAAAATAAGTAAATGATCTTATGGAATAGAATAAATTATGTATAAAAATCTGTTTATAATACACAATATTTTTTATTGCATTAATTAAAAAAAATCATGACAAAAGCCCCACAAAAATAATTGCACATTAAATCGCAATCGCAATATTGAAGAAAAAATAATCGCAATTAGATAATTTTCCAAAATCGTTCTGCCCTAATTTTTACTCACATTAGAAAAAGGGAGTGTACATGACATGTGATGTCGTCAGATATAGGATAATGAGAGGGAGAGTCACAATTGGTCAAATACATGTTAAAGTTGCGATAATTGGGTAAAACTGCAAGACACGCAGAGTTCACGGGGATTGGTTGAATTGGCGTTAATAGTTGCGAGCGCAACATCCTGAAATCCTGAAGGGACTGCCATGTGTGTTGGCATGATGCTGATGATCTGCTCAGTTTGTTTGGATTGAATATTATCCAAAATGAAATACAAATGAATATGTCATAGCTTTTAAAACTAAACTTTAAAAAATGCATCTGTAAAAATAGAACCTCCAGTCAAAATGACCGCCAAAAAACAACCCTAGTGATGTCTACATACCTGCCCTCGCTGCAATGAGATGTGTGGTCCGATTGGGATCCTGAGAGTTGAGAATCAGGGTTTTGCCAATTCTGGCCCCCAAGGCTTTAGCGTGGTAGAACTCCCTGGTCCTCTCCATTGGGTAGTTGGTGGGGTACAGCCCGCTGAACACGACCGTTGTACCCTCCAGCGTCTTGCCTTTCAGCTCCGGAACAATCCTGCGAATGTCCGGCATCTCCGACGTCTCCTTCCTCAGGTAGGCTTCATAGCGGGCGAAGTACTCTGCGTGGATCCTTTCCAGCACCTCCTCCAGGTAGACCAGGTGATCGTCCTGGTCATTGTCGGCTTCCTCCTCCTCCTCCTCGTCTTCCATACTCTGGTCCAGAAGCTCCTCTCCCACCGTGACTCCGGACTGCTCGCTGTTCTGGGACTCGGTTTCCAGCTCTCTCCGCTCTAAGCAGCCGTTTCCCAGCTCGGGGTCGGGCAGGATTACGCCGGGATGTTCTGCAGAGTCCGAGCTGTTCTCAACTTCACAGGAACCTTTACTGTCCGCATCCTTTGTCCCATCCTCGTCAGACGGATCACGTCCATCTCCTCCCTGTTCGGACTCCTTTGCTGTACGAGACCTGCTTTGACTCCCACTGCCTGGTGAGGGAGGCTTTCCTGAATCAGAGTCACTGTCGCTGTCACTGGAAAGGTCAAAATCCAAGTTGTTGGACTCAAGGCTCGGTGCCGATGAATTTGCACCTCCTTGTGCCTCTTTTGTCCGTTTACCATCCTCCTCTTTTACGTCATTTTTATCCTCCACCTGAGTGTCCTTTGTTTTCTGCCCAGACTCTAACACCTTTTGACCCGCTTCTGACCCCTGACTCAGTCTCGGCTCCTTCTCCACAATCCCCTGTGTCCTTTCACTGGAAGCTCCTTCCTGAGAAGACTGAGGTAATGAAGGCTCGTCCTTTCCTGAAACACTTGGCTCCTTAGGCCGCTTTCTGAGTCCATTATTTTGGTAATCAGCACCCAACACCTCGACTTGTTCTGTACTCTCTATCGGCCGACTCGAAGGGCCTCCTGCTGGAAAACAAAAAAAAAAACAAAGATGTGAAGCTAAAGCAAGATCCACTGGTGAACAAACTTCAGTGCATCTCGTTGGTATTTTATATCACAGACCAACTCAACACAGTGCTTTATTGTGAGGTGAAAGGATAGGAAGATCCTACACGGTTTTTGACTTTTTGTTGTTTAATTACAAATGTTAATTTGAAAAGTTCATCTATTATTTGGCCACCTTTACGCAGATCCTAATCGTCATAAAGATGTCATCTAACTATATCTACCTGTAGGGAATTGAATCTAAGTAAGGACAAAGAAAGGGTTAACCCCTAGCAACATTTACTGAACATGCTTCAAAAGACAAACGTTCTGTTGAAAATGGACACATCTGAACAAAATCAGGAGGGTTTCCAGCAGCAGATGATGTAGGATTGTGGATGAAAGACTTGTTTTAGACTTACTGTTCTAGGATATTAATTAGATCCTTGTGGACTGCTCTGCTTGAATGTGCGGTGTGAATGCGGCTTGTGCCACATTTACACCACATGCTTTCTGCTTTCAAATAGCGCTCACAAAGTGACTAGTTTCAAGTCTATTTTCAAGGCTGAAGCTTGCAAGGCCTGCCACTGGCTGAGCAAACAGAGAGCACGTGGGCAGGGCTTTCTCTGTTTGGCGGATGTTTTAAACAATGGCAGATCACACAGAGAGATTGGCTTGGCTTTATTTTCTAAACGCTCTGGATTGACTTTTAGGGAATGGCACCAAAAATTCCAATCTTGCCGTTGACGTCTTGGGCAGTGTGGAACAGCGAGTTGGACATTATTTTGCATTCCCAAGTAGCCAGACTAAACCTTTTATTATCTCTACATTTATGATTGTAGCTTTGACTGGCATACATTTCCAGAATCTTAGCTTTCCAAAACGTATAATATGCACATGTACATAAAAAGTGTCTCAAACAAAAAATCAGGATGCACCAATATTGGTATTAGATGTTAATACAGCTGTTACGGCCGACATCAGACAATTATTCATATTATATACATTTCTCTACAGTTCTGACACTACTATGAAGGGACCACAATGCTTACATTGCTTCTGTGAGTCTGTTAAAAATCCCCAGAATCCAGTACTGCATGACAGTCTGACTGAGAAATTACTATATGGCCAACTCCTCCTCTTCCTCCTCAAACACAAATGGCGACAAGATGGAAATAAAGACTAATTGTTAAGATCAGCTCAGTTGTACTTATTGGGCCAATGTTAATGTGTAAAAAAAAATAAAATAAAAGGAACATCGTCCGATACTGTTGTGTTGTTGATGCTCACTTATCGTAAATAAATAAAACAAAAGAGCCACATAACTTTGTTATTCCACTCAGTGAGCGTCGCATTGGGTGCCAAAATGTTTCGGAAAAATAAATCTCTTTAACAAGATGAGACTGAAGCCTTGCAGGCATTCAAGGTTTAACTGAGCATGTTGATAACGGCATACAGAGCGTTGCCATAAGCTTACCTGCCTAACCAATTTAATTGTTTTAGAAATGTTTTATTTAAAAAGTTCCACTTTTCCATTAAAAATTTTCTGAATTCTTTTTTTTCCATCAGAACCATATTTATTAAACCAAAAAGTGTTAAGTTATGGTGACTGAAAAGAATTCACCAAATATGTCCAAAGAGATCCACATTTACTGTTATTCACAACTATTTTCACACATTTAGCAGTGCTGTCGTTCAAGCATTTCCCCTAATTTTTAAAGAACTAAAATACCTAATGTAAAACGAAGAATCTAATGATTTTTATATTAAAAAAAAGAAAATATCTTACCACCTAATCAAGTCTTCATCACAGTGAGTTGACAAAACTCATAGACTGATTGTTCTCCTGATACGTACAAACATATCTGACCCTCGCACTAAACATTAGGTTGTTTTTGTATTGGGTTTTTTTAGAGCCGGGACGTTGGCGCTTCAGTTAATTTTCTTGCTATGACTGTCAGGTTTATTCTACCTGCATGGAGAGAAGTGCTGTAACCCCCGGTAAAACATGCAGCCTTACAGGGTTCGGTGCCACCTGATACCTACAGGAACAGGTTTTAGTTGTATATTCCATTTTATTGAATGTGTCCATGCCACTGTGATGGTAAAACATAAAGCAGTCCTCCAACACCAGAACAACCGGACAATATCTTGTTTGCTAGGATTTCTGCTCACCTATCCAGTCCTTCATGTTTGTGCTCTTCAGAACAAAAATATTTCCACTTTTGGAAACTGAAACAGATGAAGCTAAATACAAAATAAACCGGGAAGAAACCTTCTTTGGAAGGTGCAAATGACTTTAGAGTGCAGTAGTTCTCCTTCTGGCTGAACAGTGACCCCATACACATCCAGAGCTGCAATAAAACGTTTATTTTTTTTATTTATTTTTTTAAATCGATGCATAACCAATGTTTTAGAACGGTCAAACCAAATCTGACTGATGGATGTTCTTAATCTTCATGATTTATAAAAACCTTTATAATTTTCTTCCCTTATTACAAGTATACCCTCATTTGTGTTCATATAATCATAAAAATCCCATTGAACTATACTGTGGCTTTAACATGACAAAAGACGATTATGTTAAGGGAGTATGAACGTCTTTTAGCAATGTAAACAGGCAGCCTGATTGCAGACCTAACTTTCTTTTTCCTGCTTGCCCAAAGTTCCATAAAATTCCCCTTTAATGCATTCCGCAAAGAGTATTGCTCAGATTTCAGCACAGCGAGTGCAGCTTTGCCTTCGCCCTTGTTGGCAAACGCTTCTTGGAGAATACTCCTGCAAGCCAAATCTGAATCCCTCAGGAACGCTGAGTCACTCCACAGCCAGCGATTCTGTTTGAGCGTGAAATATGTGAGGAGATAACCTGTCAACAAGGCAGAATAGAAGAAAAAAAAAAGGGAATAAATAAATAAAAGTTTCCTTGTTCAAAGTAGTGCACTGTATCACTTGGAGCCACTGCGCTGAATGGACGAGATGTGGAGGCATAATAATCGGAGGAGACAGGGCACGCTACAGCAGTTCTGCGTTTGTACCAGCTCTGAGAACACGAAGGCGGTAAATTAAACCATGGACCACTTATATGAAGGGAAGTTGCGTTTCTGTCTACCAAATCTCCTGAGATTACTTTTTCTAGTAAAACAGAGCAAGACATTAAAACCACTGAACCCAACCAGACAATATTGTATTATCTTCCTTTAAGCAGAAAACATTGTTAGGATGACGCTTTAAAAAGAGTTTGATGATAGAGGGTAAGGGGGTATTGAAAAAGGTCACACGAGGCAGTTACCTTTCCTGGCCGCCTGAGCTTCCCGTGATCCCGGCGGGGCGTTGATGTCTCCGATGCCCTGGAAGTAGATGTATTTCTTCACGGTGATGAGGTTCGGAGCGAACTTCCACACGTCTTCCCGGTCGTCGATGATGCAGACCATGGAATCCCCGCAGGGGAACAGGTTCCTGTCGAGAAAAACGATGCTGTCTGAAAGACTCCCGCGCTTAGAATAGGAAACATTTGCTGTTGAAGACAGAGATTAACACACAATGTGTAAAAATAAAAATTTTTTTTTTTTTTTTTATACCACTGAAGGATGCAACTGGGCCGATATCATTCTAATGTAGTCGTATCGGTATTAGTTACTCAACCAATACCATGAACTGATACTTAAAATGTGGAAACTGGAATAATTTCACAGAAAATGTTAATTTTTCACTTGAAATTTTTGTTTTGTGCTGATTTTTTATTAATATTTTATTTTTCATCTAATTCACCATCCCGGTTGTAACAAGCAGAGAAGAAATAAAACATGTATTCTAACTCATTGCATTTTGTGTGTGTGGTGAAAGTAAGTCCTAATTGCAATTATTTCTTTTTACAAAATAACAGAATAATCAAACAGATTTTATTTTTTTTGCTTTCTTTAAATTAGGACGATTCCATGAATCAAGATCACTGAGTTCAAACAATAAAGTGAGAAACCACGTCTTCGTGTTGTGTGGGGGCTTTGCATTAGGAGGAAAATAGACGACTTCATGAGAAACTAAATAATGCGTAAATACTAGGGGTGTAACGGTACAGTAAAAAATAATAATAATAAAAAAAAATTATATATATTTTTTTATAAATCACAGTTCCGTACTTGTTTGGGGTTTGAAAGTCACAGTTCGGCATGATTTTGGTACACTTTAATCAAATTAATTTTTTCTTTATCCCTTCTCATCAACAGGGATTCTGTCAACTTGGGTTTTCTTCAAAATTAGAAGTTTGAGCTGATGCTACCGGTAACCATGGTGACGTCGGCTGGTTTTTCTCTAGTATCAGTAATGTTTTCATTCAGCTTGACATTGTTTGCGTAAGTCATTCAGTTCAGTGCAGATCGTGGTATGGAATTTATTGCTGCTAAAAGATGTTTTTGATGACAAACTTCTGGTTCGATCCATCTTTCTTTTTGTACTGTAGCTGACTAGGAACATAAATGGTTTCTCAAATAGAGCTGGGAGTCATTTCTGCTTTGTTTTGGTGTCACTTTTTAAAGTGGCAGAGTGGAACGTCGTACTGCGCTTTGAGTTCCACACAAACATTCTGCATGTGTTCAGGTAAAAAAAGAGCTGTATCTGTTCCTTACATGTGTGTACCAATATGACAGGCCATGTACCGAAAAATATGAACACAAATACATGTAGCCTACTTTCAGGGCCGGTCCAAAGTGTGATGGGACTTTAGGCAGATTTTGACTCAGGGCTCCTCCTTCCAATTAAAGGGCCTATATCATGGAAAATCAAGGTTTTGGAGATTTCAACCAACTGGTAAGGCAATTACCTAATAAAAAACCCCTCCAGAGTGGCTTACCAGTTTTTGGCTTAATTCACGCATGTCTGAGTAATCCTCCTGAATTCTGCTCTCTGAGCAGCTGCCCCTCCCTCTCCATGAAAACGACTGAGTGTTTAACTAGTGACATCACTGGTTAAAAAAAAAAGGAGTGCTAGAAGTGTCTGCACTGCCCCTGTAGGTAGAGCGGCTTACCTCTGCTAGAGTTCCAAACACACCCTCCTCCTTCTCATGGCTGCTTCGTATTTTGGCAGCTTAAAACACTTTTTTTGATGAATTTTTTACTTTCTCTGTGAAAACGCCCGTTTGGCTGCATGGATTACAGGATTTTATTCTACATTCCTAAAGAACAGCAGCTGAATGAAAGAACAAAGACGCCTGATAGACAGAGAAGTGGCTACATGCTAATGCTAATGTGGGTTAGCCATTTATCAAGCTGCTTATGTGATCTTATAACAGCATTGTGTGGTTAATTAATTTATCTGTAGCATCTCAGAATGTTCAGTAAACGGGTGCAAACAACACCCACGGCTTTGTTTTTATATACTAGGCTTGAGGTTTTTTTTTACTTAGTGGACTGAGCTAACTGTTTTCGGCTCTGTCTAAAGCCTGAAGATTTTGCAACTGAAATGGGCTTTATTTACTCGTTTTTTTTACAAAAAATAAAATAAACCAAACATCTGAGCCCTTAATATAACAGAGTTTCATTGTGTTACTAGGTGCTTTTCAAATTCAGTGGGATAAAGCTCAGCACTGTTTCTCTCTGTCCGAGCTGCAGCGGCTCGTTGGGGTGCAGGAGGCGGGTTTATAGAGAAACGAGCCGTTTTACTTTGTGGTCCAACATTAACTACAGTATACAAGTTAAATTTTAGAACAAATTGATACTGTATAATACCAACTGTAACATTTTATCATATACATGTCTATCCCAGTAGTCAAAAGCTGTAAAACAGCATGATATAGTCCCTTTAAGACAACACATTACAAACAGTGTTTCAATCCAGATTTGGTCTAATATGACAATATGAGGCTCAAATACAAAGAAGTGGTTACATTTGCAGGATTAGGTGGTAACTATGGAAACAGAAGTAATAAAGTAAAAAGTATTTAAATATCATTGAAATAACTTTGTATTTTAAGAAGCTAAATCTAAATGAGTAAAAAAATA
Organism: Apricaphanius iberus; assembly: GCA_028564705.1. Taxonomy (NCBI): domain Eukaryota; kingdom Metazoa; phylum Chordata; class Actinopteri; order Cyprinodontiformes; family Aphaniidae; genus Apricaphanius; species Apricaphanius iberus. The sequence goes on along the minus strand of JAPXFQ010001872.1, from coordinate 713,021 downwards.
AAACATATTATAATTACGTTGAATAAAATGTTAATAAAGATCAAGATTAATCAATTAACTAGCTGAAAATTAAACTTGCCAAGTTCGTTGTCTTGGGAAAAAAAATAAAAATGAAATCAAATGTAATAATATTATGATATTCTCAACAACCAACGTTTTAGATCTGTAATCTTTGTTCAGTTTCCACATTTATGGGAGGCTCCTGATGGTTTCTGGCTCGGCTCTGTGTACTCTTAAATCCATAGTAAATACTGAAATGACATCTCAAATCCTGACATCGACCAGGAAGTAATCAAGTTGAACCATGACCCATAGTTATTTCACCATATGACAAAGTTGCTTCAGGACAATAACTTTATGATTTACTGGCTGACTGATCTCAGGCCCATACAGAGCAGTAAAGCAGTGCGTAAAACAACCGCCGAACCTGACTCCAGAACAGAAGACAGAATTCCCATAAGTCTGTAAAAGTCTAAAATCAAAACACATCATTATGCTGGCATTTAGCAAACCTCCTGCAACTCCTAAAACAGGAAAGTTTAGTCAGATTAAACATGAGAGAGAAAAATAAAGTTCATTTTGTTTTAGTTTTGTTTTTCTTATACAAAGAGTCTCATTTAAACTGAATTTGCTGCAAAAGTTCATACAGTAATCCGACAACAGCTTCCAATTTATAAAAGACAAAGAATACCATCTGCACTGATGTGTAAACGAATACAGAGCGAGTTTCTCACCTAAGATTCCCCGTCTTGGAGAACGGATCTATGCATTCATCTCTAGAAAGGATTCTGTGAGAGAAAAGTTTCTTTTCAGGATCCAAGAAGCCTGGAGAGGAAGAACAAAAGATGCAGGTTGGATTTATCCATCTGTATGTTGTCACAAAGCACATTTACTTAAACAATAACCTAACGAGGGGCTGGTGGTTTCAGATGCCTGCTAACGTTTGCCGACTGTTTCTGAAACGAGATATTTAGCCGCTCCTGATAGTAAACCGCTTTGGAAAAAAAACAACAACAAAAAAAATTCTCTACAGTGAGGTCAGCCAAACTGTGGAATCCAATTCAACCTTTATCAAACATTCATAACATGGAGGTGAGACGGCTGCTCTTCTTATTTACACAGACATGATACGCGGCAGCAGGAATACCAACAGGATTCTGTAGAAACGCACCCACTGCCTCAGACCCTGAGACAGGGCGGTGAAATGCTCCCACTGATTTTACCCTCCCCAGAACGAAACAACGCAGAGCAAACGGAAACATGAGCTGGAATGTAGCGTGTTACCAGATGCCGCCCTCTGGTGGGTATAATTAGGATGTGCCAGTGGAGGACTACCAAATCTCCTTGGAAAAAATACGTCCCTCAAGTTTGTCGCACCAACTACAGACGTCACTGAATTCTTTGGGGATTTTAGGCACACAGTGATGGACGACTGTTAGGTGGAAAGAAAATCTTCAAAAAAGATTTTAAAAATATAGCATACATTAGTATTTAGCTCTTTTTACTCTGATATAAAGTCAAGGTAAAGAATTGCCTCACAAAGCCACGTGTAGGGGAAAAAAAAAGGTGTGGAACATAAAGCAGCAGTTTAGATAATTTATTTATGTACCAAAGTTTTCTAAATCTTTCAAATGATAGTTTGGTTCTACATAGGGATGTACCAATACCAAAATTGGTATCTGGGTTGATATCAGTTAATTAACCATTACCATGAAGAGATATTTAAAATGTGGAAACTGCAATAATTTCACAGATTTGTAGTCGATTTTTATCTAAATCACCACCATTTCTTGTAAGTAGAAAATAAAACGTGTCTTCCCAACTATTGCGTTGTTTTTTGTGGTAAAAGTGTCTCTATTAGTACTCGGTTCTGCAAAGTACTCCGATCCAAGTATCGGCAAGAAAACAAGTGGTATCGTTGCACCTCTTGTTCTGTACGATACATGGGGGTTGATCCAAAACATTATTGTTCTCTTCTTAAGTCCCTCTTTCCTCCCACATACAACTCACTCATAGAATTCGAGTTTACGCATCATCAGCTGTTAATCGACGTGCATGCACATTACGCAAACCCGTGGAGAAGGGGCCGCACAGACCGGCCAATCGGTGTCCTACTGTTTGCGGTCGCCATAATAGCAGAGAGCGGTGGTGGAGAAATCGGAGCAAACTTCTGCTAAAACGTTAGCCGTTCCCCGGGTACCGAGGGCTGTATCAATGTCGGAAAAAAGAAAAATAGAAGTGCATTAGAGACCGCAGTAGGATTTACCAAGGACCACCCACAGAATGACACTGCCACCACAGAGCTTGGTTTGTATTTCTGGTATCCGTGTCAGGTGACCAGAGCAACTTTGTCTCTAACGCTCATTGTTCTCTAACGTTCTGCATCTTCCGAGGCCTTCACAGAAAAATGTCACACACATGTGGACTATCTTTATTTTGGTGCAAAAGGGGGTAAACACAAACACACCATATGCTTTTCAGATTTTTGCAGACAAAAATGTTGACAAACCCCTGCTAGCTTTGTTATAAGCCAATATGCACTAGGTGGGAGGTGATAAAATGTGGGAAAGTTGTCGGGGTGTGAACACTGCTGCGAGCGAGGTGGAGTATCTGGCGAGTGATTCCATTACCGGCGATGGTGTGCGCATACAGGCGGCTCCCGAACGTGAAGACATGGAGCTCGTAGAGTTTGCCGATCTTCTCCAGGAAGTCCTTGCAGTGCGGCCGTAGGCGCGTGTGGAGCATTGGCTCCCCACGACCGAGCTGGAAGTGGAAAATTCCCTGGAAGGAAACACGGAAAGAAAAAGGAAAAGAAAAAAAAAAACGGTCAACACAAGATTTAGCAGTAACGTAGAGGAGCAATAGGTGGGGGCAGTACCTTATTGGACATGCGCTGGCAGTGCTGCTCGGTGGTGTGGATCAGCGTCTGGTCCAGGTCCACCATGAGGACCAGCTTCTTGTTGCGGTGCAGCCTCTGCTGGTCTTCCTGGGCCAGCTGCTTGGCTTGCTGTGTGGAGAGAAGCAACAAAGTCACAGCACACACCCACACACACACAGAGCTGGTCTTCCAGGTACCGCCATCATCTGACTCACCTCTGAGCTGACCATCAGTTCAGGGACACTGTGCACCATGGAGACGGTTGCTGTGGAGATGGGACTCTGCTGGTTCCCATTAGTCCCCTGGAGCCTAAAAAAAGGGAGATAAATGAGGAGGAGTAGCGTGTTCGTGGATCTCTCCGGTACTTGAACATACTGTTACTGTACGGATCCAACACCAACAGTTGCTAATTCATCTCCTGCAGCACTTCAGTCAGGACTGGGGTTTTTTTCTTCCCCTCCCAGAACAGAAATACCCATGGAATTACAAACCAGCCTTTATAAGATTCCTTGATGCTCTGAATAAGCGAAATGCTGATTAATGGCACATTCAGATTGCCCTTTGCTGTCAGGCGTCAAACTGCTCAAATGGACAAAAGTTGCTGCTTTTAATATTCAAACCCAGCTGCTTGCACATTTGTACTCTGCGTCGGCTGCAGCGCGTCACATCATTACATCAGCGAGTGGGCGGGGATTCCTCTTCCAAGGGGAAACTAGTAGTGTATATTTAGTAACTGTGGTTGCCATAACCGGGTTTGTTCTAGTGTTCCCTAACATGACAAGAAAGTTAAAAGAACATATTTAACTTCTTACCTGGCACTCCAAAATCTCCCACCAAATAAAGTCAGATTTTTTGCCCGATTCTCCGACTCCCCAGCCTTGCAGCTCCATCTAGCCGACTCCCTTTTAATCACCACGGAGACCCTGCTCGTTGAGTAGCTACAGCGCACGGCTCGTCCTCCATCCTCCTCTCTTGCCAAGTAGCCTCCAGCCGGCGGCTCAGCTCGTCCTACGTCTTCTCTGCCTTTAATGCTGGCATCCCGTCCCTGATTGGTTAATGTCCTAAACTTCCATTTTCCCAACTTAATGCAGACGCTGCTTGGCCGCCTTGTAGGACGGCCCAAGCAGCGGCTGCATTGACGTGCTGATGCCAGCTGTGCCGACGCACGCGACCGGCTGCATGGCAACATAGGTGCGACTTTGTATGTAATCTAGCTGCCCTGCTGCCTGGTAGCAAAGGGCGGTCTGAATGTGCCATAAGAACTCCTTTCTGTTTTTAACTACAACCAGCCTCCAACTGCATCAGGAAGCCTGGACATTAGCAATCAGCCTGTTTCCACAGTTAGATGCGGTGAAGGATGTGTGCTGCTGCGGGCCCCTTTGTCTTCCAAAACACCAAGAAACCTTGAAACTATGCTTAGGAGCCCTATGAAACACCAGGAGACAAACCCAGGGTGAGGCAGAGTTTATGGACGGACCCAGATTAAAATTGGGACCATAGCGGATATCAATATTGCTATCACGGCCAATAACCGATTTACAGATTGATCATCCGCTTCCGTTATACTAACAACAATCCTGCGCTGCATCAATGTCACATGCTTAAACAAAAAACCCGCTAAAGACTTCTTCAAACATTCAGATTTAGATTTACAGTCCACACACTTGAAGATGACAAAAAAAAAAAAGCATCACACAAAAATCTCTCTGTTGATCTTACAGTGTTTGGTGTGCACTGCACACTGTGCGTTATGGAAAACACGACACGCTAACTGATTCTTCACGCTCAATATTTCAAATCTCGCGGAATCAAACATGACTTTGGTGTAAAACAAACAAAAAAACATGGGGGACGGACAGGAAGACACCTTGATGTTGGGTCTTCAGCCTCCATCCAATTCCTGATGCAGTAGGAAGCTGGTTGTTGCTTTCATAAGAAACTGCCCTTCTTTGGGATATCACAGTAACCCAACAGATCTCTCTTTTAAATGGAGAAAAAAAAAACTTACTGGGTCAGATCCTGGCCACACTCGGCACATAAACCCTTCATGACTATGGGATGGCTGCATTCTTCGACGCGGACAATGACGCCACTGGAGAAAGGGGAGGAAAAACAGAAATACCCGTTAACACCATAAGGCTCTGCAGTATTAGATTTTAATGGGGTTGATAATACAACAATCAGAACCAGAAAGGGAAATGTTTGGAAGATACACACATTAGGAAATTGGTGCCGTACTGTGTGCGAACATACGAAAAGGAAAAACACTTAAATAAAAGTACAAATAACATGTCCTGAACAGATTGATATATCCATGAGTGCAGGTAACGATTAACGCGAATCAGATAGGTGTGAACATCATCATATAGGTCATGTGGCTGATACAGAGCAGGTGGTGGGAACAGTCTTAGGGTTTTTGTTCAGGAGTCCCACAGCAGAGGGGAAGAAACTGTTCCAACAAGATGTTCTGATCGGAATGGACCAGCACCTCCTGTCTGAGGGGAGCAGGACAAACAGTCTGTGTCCAGGGTGAGAAGGGTACAAGAATCTTAAATGTACATGGTGATCAGAACCCTTTCCAAAGGCGAGTGGATTGATTATCTATTGCTGCTGCAGGACTCACCAAAAACACGTTAAATCCGCAGGATACAGACCTGCTATAAAGAGAGTGCATCCTCCGTCTAAAAAGCAAAACGCCGTTATCTGTTTCTAAAGCTGTATGAATCTAATAACAGTCTCCATCGTGATGATACTTATTAGGGCTGCACGCAATCAGGAAAACAAGCAGAAGACGTGCTAAACGCAGATCAGAAATAGCTTTAGCAGGTTAGCTGCTGATAACAAACATCTGCGGCAAACATCTAGCCATCTACCTGGCTAAATGTAACACTAGCCTGGAAACTGAAATATAAAAATCAACCCATTATTGCATCCAAGCAGAACATAGTGATACTGCGATTATGGTTAAGTAGATTGTGCAGCGAGAATATTTAAAAGGAAGGTACCCAGCAGAATTTACTTTTTGGCGTGTAACATCCTGATAACATGTTATTTCCTCATTAAAAACATGCCTGAAGTGTTGTTTTGACTCATCCACTTATGTTTGAATATTTTTTTAGTCTCTGCTGGTAGTTATTGAGGGTGCTGAAACGCCGGCTCCCACCTATCTCCTCTTTTTCCACCCATCTCCTCCCCCTACCTGACGTAGCTTACTCAGCAGATTAGTTTGTCAAGGAAGCTTATTCTAATTCACTTCAGCTCTGGTTCAACTGTTTGCTAAAGCTAACTAGCTACTCGCCACAGTGTTGAGGGAGACCAAAACACTGAGCCCAGTCCAATCAGAGCTGAAGCCGGCAGGTCTATCCAAACCTGTTTGGTTTTTTAAAGCATTTTCACTTCTGAGGACCGGGAGCAGAAACGAAAAGACATTTTTAAAAGCCACAGGTGTTGTTAGCAGCGCAACCTGGATAAGTTTCTTGTGTCTCTCTGTAACAGATTCGCAGCAAGCTGGGAGACGGCTGATCGTAATATTTTATTTGGTTCATTATTGCTACGTTTAGTGTTTTAGCGCATCGAGGATTGGTTAAAAATGGGAAGCAACCTTTACCTGACCCACTGAAACATTTATCCGACACAACTCCCCCCGCTGCTCCCCTGCTGTGACATCTGACCGACATGAAGTTACGGCAATGGTTCTCTTAGGTACTATGAAAAAATTCAGTTTCGAGAGCACGGTGGCGCAGCTGATAGCGCAGCTCACCTCACAGCTAGAAGGTCCTGGGCCGGGGACGCTGTGGGTGCTGAGGGTGTGTTTGTTCCTCCATATCATCAGCACCCACACCCTGGGTGGGGTTGGCGAAAGGGCCTTTCTGTGTGGAGTTTGCATGTTCTCCCCATGCATCCTTGAGCAGCTAATGTGAGCTACTCCCACAAAAAAACGTGCATCAGTTCTGGGCTGTATACTGCCTCCTACTGGCTGACTGGGGCGCCTGAAGGGGTTGGGGAGGATCTGGCTGGAATAACGTGATCCTTCCACGCGCTACGTCCAGCTGGGGAAACCCTGCCCCCTTCAGGTGAAAAGAAGGGCCTGTCCACTTCTCAGGCAAGAAGGAGGCTTTAGCTTCAGTGCAGGGCCCGTCCAAAGTTAGCAGAGGAAGAGCAATGCCCAGAACTGGAACTAGGTAGGAGCACTGGGTGATAAATCATGGGAAAAACTAGTGGGATAAAAATATATAAAAATTAAAAAAATCAGTTTCAGCTCAAATCATTTAATCCTTTTTGTGGTTTGAAAGGAGAAGGATGGCTGGCAGAGCTGCGTGGGTCAGCGTTAATGATTCGTTTGGAGTAAGTAATAATTGTTGTATTAAGCTACGTGATAGCCTGTAATGAAAAACTGAGGGGACACTTTTTTGTTCTATCAAACTTTTTTATGGAATCATTTTTTTTTCTATCGCACCATGCGTCTATCGATCGATATATATCGTCCAGCCCTACTCGGCAGCCAAGCCGCTGCACCCGCAGCCCTACCCTTCCCCTCTCCACTCAGCTTATGTACAGTAGCAGCTGCTACAGTTACCTTAAGCTAATTGTAAATCTAAGAGTTTGGACTTTATCTTTGCAAACAATCCTAGGCCAAAAAAGATATGTTATCTTTTTGCAAATCACTTCACAGAGGACTGCTTTCACAACAAAAGTCTGTTTGATAGCGGATAAATAAGCAGATTGGCCCTAAAGGTGAGGCTACACTATCGGAACCTGTACAGGTAAGAACAGTGATTTAGTATTATTAACTCTGACTTCAAAACTTAGCTTTATATTTCTTTGCTTTTATGGTTGCAATGCAAAACGTAGCTTCATAGTTGTTTGAATTTATGGTTTAAAAGCATACTGTAGCTTCATAGTGATTAGGGGTGCACGGATCCAACTTTTTCAGTCCCAATACCAAAGCCTGGGCTTTGTGTATCTGTCGATACCCGATACCTATCTGATACTATTGTTGAATTAATAAACCGTGTAACTTCCACCTTATACCTTTCTTGAAGAGACTAACGGCACCAGACTTTACTAACTAAACATATCTAAAACAAAATAACAGATGTAAAATATGAAATCACCACAAAAATAACATTTCAAGTGAAAAAATAATTATTTTTGTGCATTTATTGCACATTTTGAGTATCGGTTCATGGTATCTGTTAAGTTTAACCTATACCGTTACATGTAAATTAGACGTATACCCGATACCAGTATCGGTGCATCCCTAATAGTGATTAATATTTATAAAAGGGTGCCGAGGAGGTTAAATATTACAAAATCGGCATGTGTTGTAAAAGCCTCTGAATTCTGTCTTGTTCTTCAAAAACCCACGTTCAGGGTCGGATATCGGATCATCTGCGTGTCGTCTTACAATCTCTAGTGTTGCCTTTGTTCACCGATGGGATTTTTTCCTAGATACTAAAATGTAACACATTGAAATCTTCTGTAAACTATCGGAATCCGACTCCACGTGCATGCTGTGATAATAGCTGGTGTACGTTCTGCAGGGGGAGTTTCACAAAGGGTAGGAGGTCTTAGAGAGGCTCAGGCTAATATCAAGGCGTCAAAGACGGAAGTGATGAGAAGGCAAATTTCTTTATGGTGGATTTTGATATATGCGGGATTTTAAGAATGATTTAGGATAAAATGTTCATTTGAGTGTGCTATAGAATGGTAATGTGTGCCTGGGAGAATCATAATACTCCATATTTAATATGCAAAGATAAAAAATAAAAAAGGGATTTATTAGCCTGCAGATCAACCCTTCGCAGAGTTTTCTTTGTCCACTGCTCTTAATAAGGGTCCTTCAGTTTATTAGTTTCTGAACCGTTCTTGTTGAGCTCTGATCACTGTATTTCCATCAGGCTGTAGTACTCTACGGCACTTTAAATCTTTTTTTCCTATCAGTGACTGCTGGAATTAAACAGCCTCATATTTGACTATTGATTACTATGATTTAGTGTCCTCATAACCGCTTTTTGCCTGGGTCCTGCTGCACCGCACGCCCCAATCATCATCCCTCCACCTCTGTGTTTTAACAGTGGGAGGTGAAGGGTTTTGTGCTGATATGACGTGCTCAGGTTCCTCCAAATATATATCTCGGTTTATTCAGATGCGTGTTTGCAAACATATGCGAGCTGCTCTTAGTATTAGGCTTGCGCAAAAAAAGAAAATATATCAAATCAAGTAAATCAAATACATTAAAATCTGAGATTTTCTTTTTAGGCCATATCGCCCAGCCCTACTAAGAAAATGAGAAAAAAGCTTAGTCCTGTGAATCATCTGAACAAGCCAAACTTCTTCATTCGTTTCACATTTTCTCTTATCCTAAACTTGTACATTCTAACTGAGGCCTAAATTGTCTGAGATTGTGCAGAGCGAGCCCAGAACGGAAGGGGGAAGGTCAAGGATCACATCCCTCTAAAGAGGAGCCGCAAAGGAGCTGGATTAGCAGTGCTTGCACACAACTGCTTCATTAAGGACATGTTACTGGGGAATATCGTCTCTGTTCCCCAGAAGTTGAGCGGTTAGCATGTTATATGGCTACAGTCTTCAGTTAGGGGCTTCTTTAGATTCATTGCAAGGCTGTATGCTGCAGGACATCCCTCCTGCCTAAATCATCACTGTCCACCACAACTTTTTGAGGATACTTGGATGATATGACTAACGGAAACAATAATATATCTTTGGGATAAATAAAGCTTTTTAAATGAAATATCACAAAAGGAACAATTAAGACACTGGTATTTTATGTGGAAAATAGTTTTGAAATGATTATTGTGTAACTAATTTACCTATCAAAGCAATTCATTTTTAAGGGGTGTCTATACCTTTAAGAGATTTAACACTTTAAGGGGGTGTACTTCTTTGTCCTAGTGTAAAGAAATGAAGAGCACATCGTTATTAATTTCAAATCCCAAATACCGAAGCCTCTTCCCGTAATAATTTCCCAAACGTTTTTTTGAGCACACTCAGTTGAATTGACAATAATTTGGTAGAATGAGAAACGGCGGGAAACGGCTTGTCCGAGTGCAAAAGCTTGGACTCGAGTCTGCCTTCCACCTGTCAACCTGCTCAGCTTCTACACGCTCCGCATTCGTGAGGTCAAGCCAAAACAAGGCGAGACACCGCTACACGTGGTTTGGTCCTCAAAATAAAAGCGGCTAGCGGCAATTTTGATACCATGAATCTTGAGTAATAACTAACCAAGAAGTTGCCTGCTTACTAAATGTTGTTCTGCCTAAATTTTATTATATCTTACATAACAATTAAGACTTCTGATAAGGCTCTACTGCATTCTCCCTAAAATGTCGTGCTCTTACTTTGAAAGCTCTGGTTAACAGACACGTTATTTGCGCTAACTTGACAGTGGAAGCCAGGCTAAAATCATGTTAGCATAGTTAGCTTCTAAGCTAACAGTCGTATTCAACAGGGTGTTGTCGGTAGGTGCAGCTGACACACTGCCTGCAGCCTTTCCATGCAGGTCAACTAACAGAAGCTAAAATTAGCAGGTAGAGACGGTGACTAACCCGGGAGGAATAATTTGTCCTGGCTGACAGCAGAGCTCCTTCACCACTCCAGCACGGTCCGATTTCACCTTCTTCTCTGGCAGCCTAGCAGCACCCTCCGTCTCCTTATCCAGAGCTACGGGAGCGCATAAGGCAAGAACCGAGTCCACGTTGATGAGAGACCCTGGCTTGACTTTCCACTCCAGGAGCCGGAGCGGAAGAGCTCCGCTTGGCCAGAGCATATCGGACACCTGCACCGTAGGGCCCTCCACTGCCGTCGCGGCTGCTTCACCGCCGCTAGAATCTGATGGGGGATCCTCCATCTGTCCCGCTCCGCTGCCAAAACGCCTCTTGTTTTCACCAGCGCTCCGCCTACAACGTGTCTACAGCACCCAGTGGTTCATTAAAAGGTGCGGGCTGCAGCTCCAGAAGACGGCTAAAAACAAATATGCAAGCAGTTATAAAGCCTTACGTCTACACGGCGAAGCTCCGTTCGCTCTTCCCGCTCGTAAACAGGAAAGCGCAACGCTGCAGCTAAACGGGTCCGCAGAGCTTCCGGTGGACATAACACTTCAAAATAAAAGCTCATACAAAATCCGTGTATCACTTGCGTGTTTTTAACCAATTTTTACTACACAAACTACTGCTCTATTCCATGTTTAGACTTTAGGCGTTGTTATTATTGACAAACAATGCCTATCATAATATTATCTGTCTGTATTTTTTTCTTTTGGGGGGGGTAAACAGATACCCTGCAGGTTTAAATACTGAATGGAAAAAATTATGCATCGTAATAAGTACCTGCAGTAATTTACCTTGTAGGGTGGAAGGCGAATAAAAAGAGAGGGAGGCATGAAGGTTGAGTAATCAAATGGGGGACAAGGGCATGCCCTCACGCCTCTTCTTTAATTGACGTTTTATTTTGAAATTTCCTACCAAAGAGGAGGCTTTCAAGATACTTCTCTGCCTGAATAACAGAATCGAGGATTAGCATCGTTGCGCACTTTCTGGTTGCAAGTTGAAAAAAACATGGAGATTTAAATTGTTGATAATGGTGATCGTTTTTGGCAGGAACTACGAGAAACTTAATGGAATACAGTTTATTTATATAGTAACTAAAATGTGATGCATTAGCATAGCTTTGTAATTTAATTAATACTGTGATCCAACACCACATAACTGGGAAAGTCTTGTTGCCCCTCATCAAAAGCAAGATCAAGCATCAAACACCGGCCATTAAAACAAAAGTCCAGGGTGGCCAGGTAGTACTTCTCATTCAGTAAATGTTATTGGAATTAATATAATGAAGAACAGGGGTGCACCGATCCGACATTTTAAGTCCGATACCGATTCCTGGGCTTTGTATATTTGTCGATACCCAATACAGATCCAATATTGTTTGGTCTCGCAGAAAATAACTCGAAGAAGGAGAGCAGAATTCGGCCTATTTTTTCAGACGTGAAAAACATAAATCTAACACCAACTCTATCCTACAACTAAATATTAATGGGACAATTTCTAATGATAAGGATATCGTAGCAAAATATTGTTCAAACTTTTATTGCAAACTTTATTCTTCTATTTATTGTCCTACTTTTTTTAATTCTATATAGAGGTACACTCCCTCCCACTTTATGTCAAGGTTTGATCACCCTCATTCCAAAACCAGGAAAGGATCCTTTGCTCTTAGACAACTGGCGACCAATCTCTTTACTGAATAATGATTATAAGATACTGGCACAAGTTCTGGCTAATAGAGTAAAACCCGTATTAGATAAAGTTATTGATGAGAGTCAGTCAGGATTCATGCAGAATCGTCATATCGCAAAGAACATAAGATTAATTTTAGACATAATAGATTACCCAGAACCTGTACAGGATGATAGTCTTGTTCTTTTTTTTTTTTTCGATTTCTACAAGGCATTCGACTCCTTAGAGCATGAGTTTATTTTTACTGCTTTAAATAAATTTGGGTTTGGTCAATCCTTCTGTAATGCCATTCGGACAGTGTATTCCAATAGTAACAGCTCCATAAAGCTTGCCACTGGTACCTCCCCGAGATTCTCTCTAAAGCGTGGAGTGAGGCAGGGTTGCCCCCTATCCATGTATCTACTCCTTCTTTATGTGCAACTTCTTAGTACGCACATTAAAATCAGTTCTTTAAAAGGTCTGGTCATTGCTGATAGAGAAATACTCAAAGGTCAGCAGGCAGACGATACAGCTCTCTTCCTCAGAGACGCCTCGCAAGTTTCAGTGGCAAGTTTCAACTATATACAGTCATTCTCTAAAGCCTCTGGACTTTCACTCAACCTACATAAATGCAAAATTCTACCAGTTAAAAATTGTTTAACAACTTCAATTCATGAAAAACCTGTGAGAAACTCTGTAAGATATCTTGGAATTCAAATAATAAAAAACGAGCAATCCAGACGTTCCACAAACTTCAATGCTTTAATAGATAAAGCCCAAAAAATCTTTAATCATTAGCTACAGCGAGACCTTTCGTTGAAGGGAAGAGTTCTGCTTTCGAAGGCTGAAGGTGTCTCCCGTCTAACCCATGCAGCCCAGTCACTACATGTTGATAATACAACCTGTAAGTCAATTAACAAATTATTATACAATTTTTTATGGAAAAATAAAACCCACCACTTGCGTAAATCAGTAGCTTTAAATTCATATGATAGAGGAGGTTTACATTTGATTGATTTTGGTGCTCTTAACAACACCTTTAAAATAAACTGGATTAAAAATTATTGAAAAAGTTTTGAAAAACTTCCATCTGGAACTTTATCCCACATCATGTGTTCTCTAATTTATGCGGCCTTAACTTCCTACTGCTCTGCAAATATAGTATATCAAAAACACCACTGAAACTCTCTCACTTTCATCAACAAATTCTTTTGGCATGGGCACTGATTTACAAACACAATTTCTCTCCACAAAACAGTTTTATGTGGAATAACTCCAATATTACTTATAAAAATAAAACTTTTTTTAAATAACTGGTTTAATAATGGTATCATCCTGCTTAGTCAGTTATATAAAGAAGATGGACTCTTATATAATTACTCTGAATTCCTTAGGAGATACAATGTACCAATAACACCTAAAGAATTCTCAATAGTGCCCGATGCCATCCCATCTGGTCTGTCCATGTTACTCAGATGCTCCCACTGTGCTCCACTATCAGTCACTCCCCTCGATGTGTTACATTCTTCCCTTGGTAAGGTTTGCTTCTCCTCTCATAAGTCTATCAATACCAAAATAACATCTTTCTTTCAAGATACAATGGTTTCTGCTCCATCAGCCATTTTTTTATTGGGCCAATTTTGTAACAGACGTTGAATGGAAAAAAGAGATTTGATTTAAATTGATTCATAGGTTTTACCCTACCAAACAATATTTGTCCAAATTTGTAGGTGATATAAATGTAAAATTGTACCTTCTGTCAAGAGCAACCTGAAACAGTTACTCATTTGTTTTGGTCATGTAAATGTACATATAAATTCCGGAAGGACAAGTTTATTACTGACTCTGTTCTCCCTAACTTTCAACTATACTACAAGGATGTTATCTCTGGTTATTATCATTTTAAAAACAAGGACAATTACGCGATCTTCTTTATAAACAGGGTTTTATTTCTGGCAAAATTTCACATACACAAAAGCAAAGTCCTCGGCAGAAAACCTGAACTTCTTGTATTAAAAGTGGAACTTAAACAATAAATAAGGACAATCTCCTCATCAAAAAACACCAAGGCTCTCAAGACTGCTGACATCTGTAACCATCTGAAATTGCCAACTCGGTTTTGGCTCTTGCAAACGTATTTTTTATTGTTTTTTGTCTTTAAATAATTTATTTTATTTTTGCACTTACCTACAAGTAAGTACAAAGGGTTAGACAGGGTTAGGGGTTAATTTGAATGTTCCTTAGAATGTTCCTCATTCTAATATCTGTAATACCACAATGTTTTCCTTGTCTTACCTAACTGTATGTCTATAATGTGATAAATAAAGTTTATTTAAATAAAAAAAACAAGAAAAAAAACAACTTTATTATCTTGACACGCTGTCTAATCTCTCTAGGGTTGGTAATCTAGACGGAGACGGAAGTAGACTGGGGAGCCTCATCTTGGACTCACGCAGCAGGAGCTACTCTTTGACTGGACCAGCGTTATGCTAGTAGCCAAACGAGGTTGGGCGGCTGGCTGGAGGGCAATTCTGCGGCTGTTATTGGCATCTGCCGTTATCGTTCTGAGGAACCATGGCAGGGGAAACGTCAAGAGTGGTAAATACAGTTCAACTTTTAGCTCACGTTTACGTCAGTTCGATAGGGTTAGTCCTTGAGGTCAGCTAGTTGACTAAAAGCTAGTCGTTGTTTCGCTGTCATGTTTTCCCTCCTGGACTTTTGTGACAACCTTCTACCTCAAATCACAGTTGAGTGGTTTGAATGATGCAGAACTTTTCATATGCAAAAAAAACACACAAAAAAACCGATTGTTCTCGTAGTTTCCCGTCGGTTTGACAGATGACAGAAGCAGCGGGAGGATTTGATCGTTAACTCCTGCCTTGTCCTCTCTGTGTTTTGGTCACTATATCCTCTCCATGATCGCCCTCCTTTGCAGTCTTGAGTTTGAGAAGGAACTCGGTTGCGTATGTCCGTGCTCGGGTCATTGACATCACTGTTATCTGGGTATCAATTTGTCAGCGGTGGAGACATTTTGTCCCTCACATGCAGACAGCGAATAAAAAAAACAACAGTTCTGGCCTTGGTAGGACTCATCCACCCCCTACAACACACACACACACACACACACACAGGCCGGTTCCGCTCAGATAATCCTTCTCAGGGTCCAGAGTTCACTTTCATTTACTAACCCATCGCTAACAAACATTGGCTCGGTAACAGTCAGATAGCTGGCACGTTATGTAAAGATAAGATGGTTTTTGTTTCTCTTGGCTTCTTTACGTATTTACGATGGAGTACTAGCGCCATTGTAAACTAAATAAAAATAGTTTGGAGTAAAAAACTAAGAAATCCTGAGATTAAAGTCACATGTTTTCCAGAAAAAAACAAAAAAAAAACAGGGAAATTCTTTGTGACAAAAGTCATAAAATTACGAGTTAAATTTTAAGATTAATCTAAGATATTTTCTAGGAAAATAATTAAACAATTCTCTGTTGTAGAAAGTCGGTGAGGAAAAAAACTAAAAAAAATTCTATGATTAAAGGCATACATTTTCGATATCTAAACTATTTCTGACATTGTAAAGTTAGAAAATTTTGAGCAAATGTATGCCTGGTAGGAAAAATGTATTTCGGAGTTTTTTCCTGGAAAATATGTGCAATTACTCAAAAAAATTCTGCTTTTTAAAAATTGTAATTTTACTACTTTTTGACCTCAGAGAATTTCCAAGATTTTTCTGGAAAATATATGACTTTAATCTCAAAATTTCTGAGTTTTTTTGGGCAGAAATTTACTCCAAAATATTGATTTATTCATTTTTTTTACAATGGCCCTAATACTCCGTCGGTATAATATGCAGCTTCTCTGTTTTTCTCTTTAGATAAGGTTATGTAATCATCATCTGGCTCTGCTCCGAAGACATCCACATCATGTTCTCCCGACCCGAACAGCTGGATCCCTCGGCTCAGCCAGGTACCAGTCGTGTTTCTACCAGCCGGGTGCTCTTTTTTTTCACGCCGAATGGTTTGATGAGGTGTGCTCTCCTCCCAGGGCGGTGAAGCGCAGGGGGCTGTTCTGGAAGACTCTCCTCGGCCTCTCTGTGAGCTTTCCTCTGGCGGTAGGTGTAAAGTACGCAGCTTCGGACCCAAGGCAGAGGAGGAGGATGAGGATCGTGATGGAGGGATTCGGTCGTTTCTGCAGGTGTGTTCCTACTCGCTCTTTAAAAAAAAAAAAAAAAGTATGGAATGAGGCTTTTACTGTTTCCCAGTTCTGGATTAGTATGGAAAATAATTCTCTCAAGTTTCCAAATTTTTCTGCAAGATCGGACTAAGGAACCAAAGAAGATACAAAATACCCGATACATCAAGAAGATTAACTGCTTTAAAAAAGAGAGGGAAAAAAAGGCAAACTACGAATCACATAGAAGCATAAAAAAACACCAGACAGAATCCTAAATGTTTTTTAAGTGAATACACATCTGAAGTGCTGAAGCAACCTTTGACCTTTATATTTATTCAATTCAGTTTATTTCTATAGCATCAATTTACAACAGATGTCATCTCAAGGCACTTGACAAGGCCGTTTACAAGTTATTTCAATTCAGTTATACAAACATTCTAACCAGTTAAAGTTTTCTATTTCAGGAATCCCAGCAGGTTGCATCAAGTCATTGATGTGAGGTAGAGGGCTCCGTTGATGCAGACTTTCCAACCACAGCAATCCTCTCAGCAATCCCTCATACTGAGCTAACATTTAGTGAAAGGAGAGATAACACTCCCCTTTAACACAAAGAAACCTCCAGCAGAAACTGGCTTAGTGCGAGCGGCCATCTGCCACGAACACCTGGGGCTTTGAGAAGATAGAGAAGAGACACAGAAAGAACAAAATGAACCAATGTAAGAGTGAGAGTACTTTCTATATCAAAGAAAGCAAAACAGGACTTGGAGGATGCTACGCCACTTGGAGCATCATCTAAATCAATAGAACTGAGAGTGAAGTGCTCCGAGATCTCTGATGTACGATGGAGCTTAATTACTAGGGGCTTTATGTGTAAGAAGGAGGAAACTTAAACTCTATTCTGGATTTAACAGGGAACCAAAGAAGAAAAGCTAAAACAAGAGAAATGTGATCGCTCTTTTTAATATTCATCAGAACTCTTGCTGCAGCATTTTGGATAAGGCTTGTAAATGAAGTTTATGGTGTTCCTGATAATAAGGAATTACAGTAGTCCACCCTTGAAGTAACAAATGCATGGACTAGTTTCTCTGCATCACACCTGAACAGGGTGTTTCTAATTTTAGCAATATTCCGGGGGTGAAAGAATTAAATCCTTGAAACGTGTTTAATAAAGAAGGGCAAAATAACAGCCCGGTTCTTTATGTTATTACCGGAGGTCAAATTGAATGCGATTCAGATGAAGTGATCGATTAAACAGTTTCTTTCTTTTTTTTAGAGCTTCTGCTCCAAAGACAACAACTTCTGTTTTGTCAGAATTTAAAAACAGAAAATTTAGAGTCATCCATGTTTTTATGTTTTCAAGACATGCCTGTAATCTTCCAAACTGTTGGATTTATGGATAAATATAGTTGTGTATCATCGACATAACTATAGAAATTTATACTGTACTGTAATGATTTTACCAATTGGAAACATATGGTAGAAATAATTTTTTCAAACAAAGAACCCTGTGGTACTCCACAAGTAACCCTTGATTGTGAAGATTTATCATTGACATGAACAAACTGGAATCGGTTGGACAGATATGATTTAAACCAGCCTAGTGCTGTTCCCTTTATCCCTACATGTTCGAGCCTTTCTAAGAGAATATAATGATCGACTGTGTCAAAAGCAGCACTGAGATCTAGCAAGACCAGAACAGTCACAAATCCATTATCTGAGGCCATTAGAATATCATTGGTAACTTTTACCAGTGCTGTTTCAGTGATATGATGAGCTCTAAAACCTGACTGGATTCTTCAAACAGGTCGTTACTGTGTAAATGCTCACATACCTGATTAGCAATAATTTTCTCCAGGATTTTGGGTAAGAAAGGAAGGGTGGACATATGTCTGTAATTAACTAGTAATCTTAATCGAGGGAGGGTTTCTTAAAGGCTTAATCACAGACACCTTAGGTTCCTGTAGTAAGTATCCATTTACAAAGGATCGATTCATCATGTCTAAATTAGGGCCAGTAACCAGAGGAAACACTTCCTTAAATAATTTGGTTGGGATTGGGTCTAACATACAAGTTGAAGTTTGAGATGGAGCTAATATATTCGAAAATACAGAAAGTTTCCTGAGAGAGAAGTGATCAGGTTTCGGAGGTTATCAATGCTTTTATTATTTTTTTTTATTATTTGTATTTACAGTGGGGAGAACAAGTATTTGATACACTAGTGATTTTTGAAGTTTTCCCACTTACAAATCATGAGGGGTTTGTAATTTGTACCAAGGCTACTCTTCAACTGTGAGGGACAGAATCTAAAACAAAAATGCAGAAAATCACTGTGGATCAACTTTAAATAATTAATTTCCATTTTATTACATGACATAAGTATTTGATCGCCTATCAACCAGTAAGAATTTAGGCTCCCACAGACCTGTTAGTTCTTTTTTTAAAAAGGTTTTTTGGGCCAAGGTGGCCTTTATTGACAGCAGGTAGATTGTGAAGGGGAGATAGATGAGAGAGGTGGACATGCGGCAAAGGACACCTGGGATGGGATTTGAACCAGGAGCGGCCGCGTTGACGACGAAGGCCTCGGTACACGGGGCACCCACACTAACAACTATGCCACGCAACACCCCCTGTTAGCTTTTCCTTAAGAAGCCGTACTGTTCTCCACTCATTACCTGTAATAAACGCACCTGTACCTATATAAATAAATACATTGGTTGAAATTTCTTGCATTTTTAAAAAATCAAATTAAGGTTATGGACACTTGATTTGATGCTTAAATCAAGTGTATTGGTATAACACATTTCAGCAACAAGGCACTTCAAAGAGCTTTACATGATGAGAACATATAGGCATTACAGGGACAAAATAAAGAGAAGTTGTGAAAAACTGCCATCCAAACTAAAGTAAATCTGAGTTCCAGTGATTATTGATCAAAGGTAGCTCTACACAAAGGAACTCATTTTTTCAGCAGTTTTGCAGTTTTTGGGAAATTTGTCCCATATTAGAGGAGCATAACAAAGTGAGTGCTGCTCCGCCATGTTTGGTTCGGATTCTGTGGATGATCAGTACACCTTAACCAGAAGATCTTGGGGAGACCTTTGATATGTTTTGGTGCTGAACCATTCAGTGGATTCTAAACTAAGTGAAGTACGTTGAAGTCTTTTCTCTGAGCTACAAGGTGTCAGTGTAAAGACTTTAGAACGACGTTTTGTGCTCCGCTTTCATATTGAAACCGACTGTACTTCTACAGTACTGTGTCCATTTAGCAAGTTTGACCCCAGACTACATTGTTTGATATCTGACCGTCTATTGTATGGCAATGAGCTTTGCATCTAGAAATAATAAATCCCACCAGCAGAGGCCGCTCATGGCTCCTTCTTTTGTTTCTTTTTTTTGCCCCCATTCTTTGAACGGGGGCAAAAAAGAAATATATTGATATTAATATTTGACTAGGGACCATGATCTTCTGTATGTCAAACTAAACTGACCCAAATGGGTATCAGAACAGAATTACAATCTGATATTAGATTACAAATAAGATTTCGGTGCACACTGTGTATTGATTTTTCCAGTCTCCACTTATGGTACATGAGGGTCAGTAATGCTAAGTACACATTGTCTACATTCTATGGTTTAATGTATCAGAAGATACAAAAAAAAATATTCTATTATCCGGGACCCAAACAAGAGTCTGCTGTGTGTATCCCCAGGTCTCTCTCTGTAGGGATCTTCATCTCCATGGATTACTGGTGGACCACCAACGTGGCTCTGCGTGGGATGGACCAGGTAGGATACCTGTAGTCACAGTGGGCTGCCGTTGGGTGGAGAATTGTTTCATCTCACTGGGAATCACAGAAGCTCATTTCATCATTCCAAAAAAAAATGTTTTATGAAGAAAAAACCAGGGAAGTGCATATCTGCCCCACTGACTTAAGTCCTTTGGGGCGTCTCTTAAAACACAAAGATGTTCACTTTCTTCTGAGCAAAGAACTCAAGATCGGGATTGTTAGCTGCAGGCTCTTATCAAAATCTGACCTTGGATCTGGTATTGTGGGAACTGTGGGATCTTGAGACCCTTGTTTAGCAATCAAGCTCAATAAAACGATGGTAGGGAAGAAATATTACAAAAAAATAGCACTTATAACGCCTTCTATTGACTATTGATGCTGTTTGTGCTATCATTTGAATTGAAATAGTAGTAACTTTGTGGCCAACTTAAGTTTTCTGAAGTACGTCTTGAAGTTTGAAGCCTTGGCACCTGGTGGTCAGAAGTTTTTTTTATACTTTTAGAAAGCCAAACGTTGAATACAATAGCAGCCAGTCCTGCTACGAAGCTGGAGAGGCTTCTGACTTAAAACTGTAGTCTGACATTCTCATCACGTGATTTTCAAACGGCTCAATGTCAGGGCAGCAGAGACAATATTCCATATTCCAGAAAGTATTTGGTCAGCCCCCAACTATGCAAGTTCTCCCATTTAAAAAGATGAGAGAGGACTCCAAATTTTCATCATAGGTATACCTCAACTATGACTGACAAAATCAGGGGGGAAAAATAGAAAATCACATGGTTTATTTTTTAAAGAATTAAGAATTACAGTGGAAAATATTTGGTAACTAACAAACAAGATTTATGGCTCTCACAGACCTCTAAGTTCTTATTTAAGAGAGTCCTCTGTCCTCCACTAGTTATCTGTATCAATGGTACCTGTTTGAATTTATTATCAGTATAAAATACCTCTGCCCAGGCCTTCAAACAGTCAGTCTTTAACCTTCACCATGACCAAGACCATAGAGCTAAGGACATCAGGGACTAGATTGTACACCTGCAAAAGACTGGAATGAGCCAATCTACAATAGGCATGCAGCTTGGTGAGAAGAGATCAACTGCTGGAACGATTAATGGAAAAGGGATCACTGACGATCTCCCTCGTCGTGGGGCCCCATGCAAGATCTCACCTCGTGGAGTACAAATGATATTGAGAACAGGAGCTGGGACCACAGCAACAAATTACTAACATATTATGCCATCATTGATTAAAATCCTGAAGCAACAAGTCCAGGGCCGTCTAAGGTTTGATCGAGACCGTTGGGATGATCCAGAGGAGGATTTGAGAGAATGGTCAGAAGAGACCAAAATCGAACTCTTTGGTGTAAACAGCACTCCCCGTGTTTGGACAGGGAAGAATGCTGGGTTGCATCCAAACAACACCATACCTACTGTGAATGGGGCCATGCATAAATGAGATTTTGAGCGAAAACCTTTCATCAGTGAGAAAATTGGAGATAAAAATGTGTCTGGATCTTTCAGCATGACGATGATCCCAAACATCGCCTGGGCAAGGAAGAAGGGGCTACGTAAAAGCATTTCAGGGTTCTGCAGTGGCTTAGCCAGTCCCAATACCGCAACTCCTTTGAAAATCTTTGGTAAGAGTTGAAAGTGTGTGTTCCCCAGCAACTGCCCCAAAAGATCTCTGCTCTAGAGATCTGCATGAAGGAATGGGCCAAAATAACAGCAAGTGTGAGAACCTGGTGAGAACGTTTGACCTCTGTCATTGCCAACTAAGGGTATATAGCAATTTATTGAGATTAACTCTTGTTATTGACCATTATTGTTATTTTCCACCATAATATGTAAATTCATTATTTTTAAATAATCCAACCATGTGATTTTCAGGATCTTTTATTCGGATTTTTTCCTCATAGTTCAGGTATACCTATGATGAAAATTTAAGGTCTCTCATCTTTTAAAGTGGGATAAATTGGACAGTTGGTGACTGACTAAATACTTTTTTGCCCCACTGTATGTCCAGGATAAGAGCGTCAGTTGGTGGCAAACACTGCAAATCAAGATGGGGGATATGATTCTCGTCCATATGCTCTACTGTGTTTTGGTGCATCGCTTGACATTTCGCTGCTGTTGTAATGTGAAGTGAAAATGTTCAAGGTTTATTCAACGGCCAAATGTTGACGACATTTGAAGAGGTAATCACAGGATGAATTTCAGCTTTATACAATCAATCATGTCTGACTTCTGTCTTGCCCCCCAAAACCCCTGCCAGAGCAGCCCATCCTACTTGTCTGAGATGTCAGCCTGCCACCAGAGGGCAGCAGACCACATGGTGGAAGGAGCGGTAGAGAACGGAGGGCTCTACATCAAACTGGGCCAGGGGCTTTGTGCGTTCAACCACCTGCTGCCCCCAGAGTACATCCGCACCCTACAGGTCCTGGAGGACAAAGCCTTGAACAGGAGGTACAAGGAGGTGAGTTCTGCAACCCGAACAGGACAAAGATCAAACTGAGGGTTGTTTTTTTGAAGCACCCCTTTTTGGTTGGAACAGGTGGACGCTCTCTTTCTGGAGGACTTCGACAAAACCCCCCCGCAGCTTTTTAAGAGCTTCGACTACGAGCCCATCGCGGCGGCCAGCTTGGCCCAGGTTCACAAGGCAGAGCTCTACGACGGGACTCCCGTCGCCGTGAAGGTGAGCTGCCGCGTTCGACAACATGGCCCGTCTTTCCCTGTCACCTTCCTGACCAGACGCTGTGGCCACTGGCTGCGCAGGTGCAGTACATCGACCTCAGGGACAGGTTCGACGGCGACATCCGGACTTTGGAGATCCTGCTCGACATAATCAAATTCATGCACCCCAGCTTTGGATTCCGATGGGTCCTGAAGGTGGGCGAGCGGTGGAATTCTCCAAGATCTGCTCCTGTCTGTGTGCACCCCAGTTCTCACTCTGGTTTCTGTAGGACCTGAAGGGAACTCTGGCTCAGGAGCTGGACTTTGAGAACGAGGCCAGGAACTCAGAGAGGTGCGCCCAGGAGCTGAAGCATTTTCACTTCGTTGTCGTACCCAAAGTCTTTTGGGAGCAAACCAGTAAAGTAAGCTTTTTAATTGGAAATAAGGCAATAAAACCCATTTTCTTGCTGCAAACCTCCTATATTTGTGCTTTTTTTCTGGAACAAAGAGGGTGTTGACAGCCGAGTTTTGCAGAGGCTGCAAAATCAACAACGTGGAAGAAATAAAGCGGCAAGGAATAAGCCTGAAAGACGTAAGCTGATCTCTCTACACAACAAAGGATTGTTTTGCTCGGCATGTGTTCCATCTATCCTGACTGAAATATTTGTGTGTTCACGTTCCAGACTGCAGACAAACTGATCCGAATATTTGCAGAGCAGATATTCTACACCGGCTTTATCCACGCCGACCCTCATCCAGGAAACGGTTGGTACTAGGGGAGGCGTATTGGCGAGAATCTCACGACACGATATGTATCACGATACAAAGGGGGTGATACAACATATTGCGATATATCACGATACCATGAGTTAGACTATACATTGCGATTAAAAAAATGAATTTAACTGAAGAAAATCTGTCACAGCATTCTAAACACTCCAACCTGTTTCATTTATAACCCATCCAGTTTTAAAAGCCACCAAATACCGGTGAAATTTTTAATTTTATGACAAAAATTAGTCATTATTAATAGTTCAATTCATATTCTTAAAAAACAATCGATACTTTGCTTTTGA
Source organism: Apricaphanius iberus (assembly GCA_028564705.1). Lineage (NCBI taxonomy): Eukaryota > Metazoa > Chordata > Actinopteri > Cyprinodontiformes > Aphaniidae > Apricaphanius > Apricaphanius iberus. The sequence continues at coordinate 689,201 of JAPXFQ010001872.1, read as the reverse complement.
ATATGGATGCAATATTATGACTTGAAATATCACAATATATTGGCATATCGATATTTGCTTACATCCCTAGTTGGTAAATCCCGGTTGTTGTTGTTGGCTGGGATCATCTTGGTTGCAAATAACCCTCTTTCATTCATCACTTGTGACATAATGGAACCTGTAAAAGTAAGCAAATCCTGGGATTCTGGTACAGATGTGCCACATCCAGACATAATACCAACACCAAAACCCTTACTTCCAGCAACGACTTCCATTCGGATAGGTTTCAGAAAACAAGGCTCCAGCAGTCTGGTAAAATCTGGACTTTATTGGTTTTCAGATCTGAAAAAGTAATGTTGAGTAGGAAAATATTTGATTTTCCACATATTAGTTATTGCTCAATTGTCAAAATGTTCCATCCATCCATCATATTGGTACATCCCACCACTCAATGCATCCATCTGCAAATCTTTTCCACCTTGCTTCCATTCTACAATCCATCCAACTGTCTGTCCATCCCATCCAGTGTTGCCACAGTTACTTGGAAATAGTAATCGGAATCTTGAGTGCTGATTACTCCTTCCAAAAGTAACTTAGTTACTTTACTGATTATTTTATTTGTAAAGAAAATACGTTAGATTTGAAGTTCCTTTAGTAGTTACTTTTAACAGCTGCCAATAACACTTCCCTCTGCCTCAATATAGAAACTATTACCAGTATTGCCGATAATCACTTTATTTGAAGTGCATTTTAACTGTAAGGCGGGAAACATACTTGCTTTTTAAGCTCATGTTGACACCAGCAACTATGAAGCAACAAGCTGTGTCTTGGGCACGTAGTTGCTCGCTCACTGCATGTACTACTGGAGAGTTCCACTAGGGGGCAGAGAACAGAACTCAGACTCGGGCCAAAACAAAAATGAAGAGCGTAAATGAGATTATCAGCTGTTTCAGACTACGACATAAAAAGATGGCAGCAGTGTTGTTGAAGGTATGCAAGACCATTTTTACCGCTATAGTCGCTTCTTTTCCTAATGCTTTAGAAAATTACAAAATAGGAACGCACGGTGATTTGAACAAGTGGTCATATTAGGAGTAACGCGCTACTATGTAATGTGTTACCGGCTTCACTGATTCCAACATCCATTGAGCCAGCTATGCATTCTTCCTTCCATCCCTCATTGTAAAACTTTTTTCTTTTTTTTTCTTTTTTTACACCAAACTAGATCTGAAACAGGCTGAGAAGCTGGAAAATTTGAGTGTGAAAATTTGTGTCGTCATCAGGCTTTGAGTGGGAGTTTGTTTTCACCTTTCACCATTTTGTTTGCTCCCTGGCAGTTCTGGTGAGGCCAGGTCCCGACAAGTCGGCCGAGCTGGTGCTGTTAGACCACGGCTTGTACGAGTTTCTCAGCCAACAGTAAGGCCCGAACACCTCTGCTTTCACTGATGCTCTTGCTGAAACCCACATGAGCTCTAACCGTGACCTCTGACCTCAGCGACAGGGAGGCTCTGTGTAAACTCTGGAGGGCCATCGTCCTGAGAGATGAGGCATCGATGAAGACGTACTCCCACGCTCTTGGGGTTAAAGGTAACAGGCACGAGGTTAAAGCCTAGTTTATACTTCTCTGTCTACGTGGAAACGGGTTGACGCAGCAATGTTATCCGTTGACGCAAGGACTCTCCGTCTCCTACACTCAATTTTCTTACTATATGTCTCTTGTCAATGGAAAGCATAATCCCGTGATTGGTCAGTTAAGCAACAGCCAGAGATCGTATAACAGAACAGTGCTCTATATTCGAAGTAATAAGTAGTCAATGAAGCGTTTGGGCACTACATGCTTTATATTGAAATGACATTTTGTCTACTCTCACTGGCCATGTTGTTAGGCACACCTGTCCGACTGCTTGTTAGCGCAACTTTCTAATCAGCCAATCACATGACGGTAATTTAATGGATTCAGGCATGTAGACATGGTCAAGACGATCTGCTGCACTTCAAACTGAGCATCAGAATAGGAAAGAATGGGGATTTAAGTGACTCTGAACATGGCATGGTTGTTGTTGCCAGACGGGCTGGTCTGGGTATTTCAGAAACTGCTGATCTACTGGGATTTTCAAGCATAACCATCTCTAGGGTTTGCAGAAAATGGTCCGAAAAAGGGAAAATATCCAGTGAGCGGCAGTTCTGTGGGCAAAAATGCCTTGTTGATGCCAGAGATCAGAGGAGAATGTACAGAAGGGTTCAAGTTGATAGAAAGGTAACAGTAACTCCAATAACCACTCAAATGCATATGTCAAACCTTGAGGCAGATGGGCTACAGCAGCAGAAGACCACACCGGGTGCCACTCATGTCAGCTAAGCTAACAGGAAACTAAGGCTACAATTCACACAGACTCACCAAAACTGGGCAATAGAAGATTGGAAAAATGTTACCTGGTCTGAGTCTCGATTTCTGCTGCGACATTCGGATAGTTGGATCAGAATTTGTCGTCAATAACATGAAAGCATGAATCCATCCTGCCTTGTATCAACGGTTCAGGCTGCTGGTGGTGTAATGGTGTGGGGGACTTTTTCTTGGCACACTTTGGGCCCCTTAGTACCAACAGACCACAGCCTACGTGAGTATTGTTGCTGACCATGTCCATCCCTTTACGACCACAGTGTTCACTGTACTCAAATAGCCTCTATAGTCACCAGATCTTAATCCAATAGAACATCTTTGGGATGCGGTGGAACGGGAGATTCGCAGTAAAAAGATTTACAGCTTCATCAAAACGTACCTTCTGTTAGCCATTGCTCCTTGAGGGGGGAATTTGTTCACAAGCTGAAGAAAAAAAACTCGTTATCCAGAAACGACACTGCAAAGGAAGGCATACCCACCACAAAAGGTCAGCACCCCCTGCTGTCCTGGTGGGGAATTGCTTTGCAACGTTGACAGAAACCGAGAACTATAAACCAAAAACGTCGATACGTCTGCGTGTGAGTGCTAACTTTGCTGATGGAGAAGTATAAACTAGCGTTAAAAAGGAAGCTGGGGGGTAGAGAACTTGGTAGAGTGTTTCACTCAGCGCCTTTTCGCCTGCAGAGTACTTCCTGTTCTGCGAGATGCTGCTCCAGCGCCCCATCAACATGCGCACTATGGCCCTGTCCAACATCCTGAGCCGGGAAGAGACGGCCTACATGCGGGAGATGGCGCTAAACCGCTTCGAGAGCATCATGCAGGTGCTGAAGTCCATGCCGCGCGCCATGCTGCTGGTGTTCCGGAACATCAACACGGTCCGCAGCATAAACGTCGCTCTGGGAGCGCCGGTGGACCGCTACTTCGTCATGGCTAAGAGGTTAGAGTTGGCACTTAAGAGTGATTGTGGGATGACCTGCTGCTCTGCTTTTATCCAGCATTGTTTGAGTTTCACATTCATGGATCCCACCCCCCCTCCCCTCTTTATGTAACTCAAAGCGCGGTGCGAGGGTGGGGGAAGATTCAGGCGGAGAAGACGGGAATGCTGCCCAGGTTACGGATCGTCCGCTGGTGCAGGACGACGTGGGAGAGCCTCAAGTTTCAAGTGGCTTTAAGGTGAGCAGCGTTTTAGCTTGTCGGCTGGAGCAAACCTGCCGTTCATAAATGAGCCTGAAAAGGGCTCAGAGCGCAGTTTATACCGATTACCCCTCAATCAGGAAGACTAGGGAACACAGCAGACAGGGTCAGGGAGAACGTGGTGTTCAAGCCCTTCACCTACACTCTGAGAAAGGAGAACATTTATCAGAGAGGCAACCAATGGTTAACTCTGGATGAGCTACAGAGATGCAACGACTCAGGAATTAGCCTTGAACAAAGTTTTTTTCTGGTCAGACGAGATCAGCGGCCTATTGCACAAAAGTACGATAAAGGATTAAGTCGGAGTATCTTGGTTTTTCTGGCTCAACTGTACAAGTTACCATGGAGATTCATTGCGTGGAGCTAGCGTGCTCCAGACCAGGCTAAGTTCCAGGATCGATTTAATCTCCTTCCTTATTTCAGCCAGCAGTCACCACAAACTGAAACCAATAATCACTCCACCGACCACAATACATTAGCACATTATTTAAACGTTTGTGATCATTCATTTCTATCTTTTTGGATAAATGATGACTTCGGATGATATTGCAGTTTCATATAGACGGCAAAGCTATATAAAATAATGGAATATTACAAAACCTCAGACTTGGAGAATAAAGTCATAAATTGACTAGAATAAGGTCATAACGTTGGAACCCAGGGGGCTGGTCTGGGTTGTACGAGCTCTAAATAAGCGGTCGGGGCCACAGAGTAGCCAGTCACACGCATTTGCACCGTTTTTCATCACCATTCTTCTCTCTACAAAAGACAAGTTCTTGAGACGGCTAAAATCACACAGTGTGATCCAAACTTTATCATGATGACGATGAGAGCAAAGGTAAGACAAGAGGAACTTTATTTTTTATTTATTTACTCAAAAAGGAGATTGAATAAACTCCGTAAAGAGGAAGTCTTGTACCGTTTGAAAGGTGCTATATAAATATATCCTACTAGGGATGCACCAATAGGTAACCGATACTTAGAATGTTTTTTTTTTCTAATTCACCATCATTTGTTGTAACAAGCAGAGAAGAAAATAAAATCTAGCTTCCAATTTATTGCATTTTTGTGTGTGGTAGAGTATTAGCGTTGGTACTCAGTATTGGCAAGTACTCAGATCCAAGTATTGGTATCGCATCGGTTTGAAAAAAGTGGTATCGGTGCATCCCAAGTTGCCTTTTTCCTGCGGCAAAGTTTATGTAATTCAGTACTGTTTCTATCGGTATCAGCAGATTATGAACCTCAGGTATCGGTAGAGGTATCGGAAACGAAAAGGTGGATCGGTCCATCCATAGTTTTAAGTAGTCTGTTTTTTTTTTGGAAGAATGGTAGATAATGTTAGATCTAAAACATGGACTTAATTGCAAAAAAAGAGTTACGTATTCTACGCCATAACAGGATTTGGGTTGGTTCTGTACTTTATTAAAATAGGCTAAACAGAACTTTTTTTTATCTTAAAGTAATCAAAATTTGTTCGAACCGTCAAATCAGACTGAGCGTGGACCATTTTGTCTCTGTCCAGGTCAGAGATGGCCGTCACGACTCTGACCCGGACCTTCCTCAGACTGATGGAGATGTTGGGTCTCGCCACGCTGGATGCTGAGGTGTACAATTACCTGATGTAGCAGGACGGCACCAAAAAACCGCAGGAGGAGCCATTCCAGCTCACCGGGAGAAGGGGAGGTGCTGGTTTTCTCGGTTTTGTTTTTAGGCCAAAGCCGATTGGGTGTCGGGATGGGGGAGAACCTGAACAAGCTCTGAATAAAGAGTGAAGCACTGACCCTGCTCCAGCACACCTGAATACCACAGCCAACGACAAGGATTTTAGCCCATTTAAGGGTATTTTTTTGTGTAGGGAGACATTTGTTTTTTAAAGCTGCAGTTTTCTGTCTGACTATTTCAGCCAGACTCAATCATTGTATTTTAAAGATTCTGACTGAGCTGAAGAAGTCTGAGACACTATCGATTACACCTCTCAATGAATGTTAAAGGAACAATCCACTAAACAGTTTTTTTCTTCATACATGTGAATAAAATGTTCTACCTCTCCACTGTGCTTGTTGTCTTTTAGATCTAATGAGAAGCAAAAACTCAAATGAATGTTTTCTTTTTTAATACAAAATATTCTAAGAAAACACAGAGGGCGTCCACAGCGAGGACCGAACAAACGTTGAGCGATGGGAAGCGGCGGGAATGTGAGGGCGCTCAGAAATGAGCGGTTACTCTGTCGATTTCCAGAAGGTCGTCCAGGATCTGCAAAGAAGAGGCGTAAATAAAGAAACGAAGAAAAAAAACCACTTGTTTGAGGAGGTGAACAATCGGAATTGGGCCGCACTCACGATGTCCTGCGTGGTGCCGATCTTCTTGGCCAGCTCGCTGCGCTCCATGGTGCTGAGGTAAAGGTACTTGCTGAGGAGCTCCCCGTCCAGGACGTTCCTCACCGCGTTCTGCAGGCCCCGTCGGTCGCAGTGCATCATCCTGAACACAGCGGGGGGGGGTGTGTGGTCAATCTCCTTTTTCCCGGAACACCTGGGTGTTTTGGTGGGAGGGGACAAACCTGAAGGCTTTAGGGTTGAGGCCGGCATGATGAGGCAGCAGGGTGTTGAGGGCATTCTGCAACATCAGCAGGCGACGGTAGGTCTTCTCCGGCATGGGGAGCAGCAGGCCGATTCCTCCGTCCAGAGTTGCTGGGGGAAGAACGACGCTTTCATGTTTAGTTATTTGGATCCTTTCCTCTTTCTTTAAAAAAAAGTTAAACTCCTTCAAACTTCTGCCTTTCTACATTGGGCTCTCTAAGTAGAACACATCCTGTAGGGACATCCATCATTTATTTTTTAACTGTCATGTTTCCCGTTTGACTATTCATCTGTTGAACTGAGGAGAAGATGAAGAAACTAGACGATACTCCTTCGTTTATTCCATCCAATCTGTTCTATCCACCAGTACCACTTAGTGACACGCTGCACAAATCTTTTCCCAAAATTTTTCCCAACTTGTGTCAATCTGCAATAATCCTTAAAAGAGAAGTTGGGTTTTTTTTTCCAACCTGGAACTTCTTTATAGAATAAGTTCTATACCACAAAACTCCTTCATTAACCAATGCTTTCTTATGAATCTCTAGCGTTATTCCCTTGTGAGCTCTAAAGCCTAGTTTATGCTTCTCCGTTTTCACGCAACAGTGATCGTTTCACCAGAACGGTGCTCTATAGTCGCTGTAATCAGTAGTTAATGCAGTGTTTGGCCATTACATGCTTTATATTAAAAGGACAATTTATCTAATCTTTTCTTTTGGCGATTTTGAACACAAGGAGGTGTAGGAAAACAACAAAAAAGGCTGCTGTGTTTGTTTCCATGCGTTTCTAGAGGATTCTATGAGCTGCACTTAAGCTTAATCAAAACCTACTTGCCCCTTGAGGGAGAAATGCGTTCACAAGCCTACAAAGAAAAACTACAACGGCGATGTGATATCAGCCAGAGATGCCATGAAAAGTTAGCACCCCATGCTGTCCTAGTCTTGCAACGCTGAAAAAAACAATAGAGAGTGGAGAGGAAAAAAAACTGCAGAACCATAAACCATAAACAAAAAAACGTCTGCATGCAAATTAGCGGTCGGAGAATCATAAACTGGGCTTTCCTGGGTGTTTTACAGGCTTTTGATCCAACTACACAAACGCACAATTTCAATTACATCCCCGCCATGCGGCTTCCCAGCTGTAGTCTGAGCGGCGGTGGAATAGACAGAACTTGCTATCGCTAGGAGTGTTTCCAAACTGCACAAACAAAATGATAAAGTGGACTAAGCTCTGCTTCCATAGGATCCCCATCCACAACCTGCGCCGACAACAGCGGGAAAAGAGGATGGCTGCAACGTCACTGAAGTCACCAGTTGGTTGGATTAAAAGCCTGTAAACCCCTGTAGACATCACAGCATCTCTGAGACGCTCCAAACTCACAGTGGAATAGTGCTAACGATTTCTAAGAAAACATTGTTGAAATGAAGCCGTTTTGTGGCAGATAATGCCTTATTTAGGCTGGACTTTGCGTGCCTCGCTAAATCTTATATGGATATACACTGATTGCGAATTGATATAAACTTCTCCTGTAGGACTCCAAGTGGCTCCCGAGTTGTCTGGGTGAGTAAATGATCGTAACGCAAGCTACAAAAATAAGGTCCAGGATGCTAATAAAAACACACTTCCCCTTTAAATGAAAGATCCTCACACGTTCCCCACTGTTCTGAATTACCGCCACAACCCCACAGCATGATGAAGCTACCACCATGTTGATCTTTTGATTTCTGAATTTATAAAAAAAAAAACTTTTTACTTTTAAGTGTTTTTAGGATGCTGTTAAGTTTTCGACTACAATATTTTTGCTGTAAAGTTTAATTTTAAACTTTTTATTTTTTGTCTGTTTTTATTTGTATCTGACAGTTTGATACTCGGAATTGATCTGAGAACCTAGTAGAAGCCCAACAGATTTAATTTTACCAGTAGAGGATTACAGCTTTTTCTATAATACTGCACTTCATATATATATATATATATATATATATATATATATATATATATATATATATATATATATGTATAATCTTTATTATAAATTGGTGTGGTTTATTATACAAATAAATACTAAAGACACAGAGATGGGAAAGAAAGGCTAAAAAACAATGGAGAGGTGGGACAAAGAGTTAAAGAGGAAATTGAAGACAGAGGAGAGGTTAGGGAATAAAGAAATAAAAAAAGCAGCAATAATCTAGAAGTCTGCTTCGATACCTGCAGGAGGACAGAAAAACAATAAGAAAACACAAGATTAGATGACCTGGCCTTTCAATATAAAGCATGTAAAGCCATATCGCAGCATTGAATACTGATTACATGGACTATAGAGCCCCTTTCTGATAAAAACGATCTCTGGTTGTTGCTGAAGTTAACCACAGATAGTTAGAAAGTGGCGCTCTAGTCCGTCCATCCATCCTTGCGTGGACGGATAATGGCGTTGCGTCGATCGGTTCCAACATAGACAAAGAAGTATAAACTAGGCTTTATAAAGCCATATAAATAACAGCTTAAAAAAGCAAAATAACTTTTTTTAACAGCACAGACCCACATCGATATCGAATTGGAAAAGATTGAAATGAATCGCAACAGATCGGATTGGACTGTGATAATCGATTGGAATCGAACAAACCATTCCCGCATGTCATCGAAGTTTATTCTCAAATGGAGAAAACGCATTTAATTTAACAAAACATCTCAAAGACAGACACCCGGATCTGACAATAGAGTTAAACCAGGTGAGTTTCAAACTAATTTCAAATTTAGAGCTTCTGTTATGAATTACACATTATATTTTAATTTGAATATCGGAAACAGTCAGATAGAAACAAGCAGCCGTTTGTGAGTCGTTAGCATTAGCCACATCACAGCTGCTAATACAATAAGTGTTGCTGCATTCACACCGCCCAAAACGTCAACACAAAGGCGGCAAGATTACATTTTAAGTTTATGGTTGTGGCCATCAGAGTCTCTGTGTGCTTTGGCCCCAGGAATTTTTGAAACTTGTGCTGTTTCCTAGCTTCAAAGTGGCAAAAGCTAACAACACAGAAGTTGAGCTAGCTGAACATTCGGTGCTGTCCCCTTGAGCGTCAACCAATCAGAGCGTCTCGCTTTAGTGACATCGCCCGACATCAACGTCTAGCCAGGCACGATCTGCCTTTGGTAAAAACATCCAGCAGAGAGAGGCCCACCATCACACTTTGCTAACTTCAGCGGTAAAAAGGTATAGGCTTCGAACTAGTTACTTTGTGAGCGTTTTTTCTGACCAAACTTTGCTTTGGTACTGAAATTCATAGCGGGAACCGTGGATTTTCACTGGCATCGGTGCCGAATACTGAAATTTTGGCACCAGTACAACACTACCCGGTAGAGGATGTACTTCCTGAGGCAGCTGAAGAAATTCAACTCGCAACACAGAGGATGACGCGGCTCTACACTGCTATGATTGAGTCCACCCTAACCTCCTACATCAGCGTCTGGTATGCTGGCGCCACCATCAGGGACTAACAGGCTGCAGCGCGTTGTGCGCTCTGCTGAGAAGGTGATTGGCCGCAGACTCCCATCTCTACAGGACCTGTTCACCTCCAGGACACTAGGGGGCGTGCAGGTCGGATCACAGCTGACCCTTTTCACCCTGGACACAGACTGTTAGACCTTCTCCCTTCACAGCAAACATCTAACCAAAGACAATCAAACCCACCAATAAACTGACCAAGCACAAACTAAATAGTTCTACATCCCCCAGCCTTTTGCAAACCATTTATCTGAGTGACCAGGTTCAAGAGATGTGAATACATTGGCAGGGTGGAGAATGCGTGGCCTCTTACCGAACCATGTGATCTGCTTGTTGTCCCAGGTGAGAGCCTTCTTGCTGCCGGAGTCCAGCGCTCCTCGGCATGGCATCCGCCACAGCGCGTTCACGTTGGCTCCCACGTTCAAGTCGGACCGCCTCAGCAGGCGCATTCCTCCGAAGCTCTCTTTGGCTGCGAACGCACACCACAACTTAAACGTCGGCTTTTAACCCGAGAGGTCATCGCATTTTAGATCAGACTCCACGACCCACCTTCAGGTAAATACATGTAAACAAACAGGTTCTTGTCTCGATCGGACACTGTGGAAAGAGCAAAGTCGAAGCTCAGCGACACGGAATGTGCGAAGGAGATGTTCACCAAGGGTCGTCAGGATTTTTACCCAGGAATCCAAGCTGGTTGTTATCCACCATGAACTCCACACTGTAGACTTCTAAGGGCTTCGCGTCCTGTTCAAAAAAACAAAATGAAAGGGGTTCAATTCAGCAAAGAGGCGACAGGTTCTTATGGTCTGCTGGGACAGCTGATCTAAGGACCAATTCCCCTGAAGCCAAATTCTTTAAGCAGACCTGCTGACCCTCTAAACTAAACAGGTGACTGTTAATTGTTCTCTACAAAGCTCCTAAATCCGTTTGTCTGGTTTAACAAAACAAAAGTTTCTACTAGGAACCATCTTTAGTAATGATGATAGTCATTTCTGTAGTAAAACTTAAAGTACATCTAAAGTAAATCTTTAGTTCACATGTGTCAAACTCAAGGCCTGGGGGCCAAATCCGGCCCTCCAAGGCCATTTATGTGGCCCTCTAAACTCTAGAGGACCCTATAGATAGAACATTTAAGTTCCATTTTTGTGCACCCCAATACAGTTTTATCACTAAAATAAAATCAGTGTTTATTTGAACAGCCCTAAATCACATCATTATGTAATGATGTTCAGTATTATTTAATTATAAGACGTACTTTTGGAATGCGGAGGCTGATTTTAACGGTTTGGTATAGTTTTATCAATACTTTCTGCCACAACCGGCCCTTTAAGGATATTCATCGGCTTGCTGTGGCCCCAAAATGAGTTTGACACTGCTGCTCTGGTTGGTGGCTGTTTTCACCTTCTTCGTTCCAGTGAATCAACTAGATCTAGTAATAAAACTGGATGCGTTAAGGATGAAACAAGTTGGAGTGTTTAGAATGCTGTGATTGTTTGTCTACTATTGAATTCAGTTTTAATAATCATACTCTTAAGCCCCTTTTCAGACAGGCTAGGAAAAACTGTAATTTTCCTGGCTTCGTCCATTTTACTTCCGGAGTCTGTACGAATAACTTTACGTGTTTCATTTACGCCTGACTGAGTAATTAGACCAGACTTGTTTCGGTATGGTGTTAATTTTACAGATACGGGAAAAATGACGTCTGTAACAGTCATACCATGAAACAGTTTATGGCTGATGGTATTATGTTTAGAGTTTTTTGTTATAAGTTTTACATTTTCTACATTGTTTGTACGATGTATTTGCACCTGTGGTGCCTTCAAGAAATGTTCAGACAATTTCAGCTCAGAGAGGTGTGGAAGATGAAGGTAAAGAACAATGTGTGGCTTAAAAAAGAACCACCGCTATTATACTCTTCTTTTTCACTTTTCAATTAATGTTGATGATAAAACAACTTATTTTGTGACTGGCTGAAATCAGCTCCATCTCTCTTTATGACGCTGGGTGAAATGAACCAAGAGGTTTATGATGTGTGACCATGCTGTCTGTTGCTGCAGGGAACATCAACGAAAAAGCTTCACAGAAAGTAGCTAAGGGTGGTCAGAAATGACGCTAGATTTTTTGCTAGGCCCTTTTTGGAAAAAATGTTGTTAAGGGGGTCTGAAAAGTAATTTGCGACAAAGTCGCTAAGTTACACCGAGTTTGACTCTTAAATGTTTTTACAACAGATATGGACTTTGCACGAATACACACTCTGATCCTACTTATGGAGTTTTCCTCCACCTCGCCTTGATCTTACGGATAAGAGATTATTTTAAAGGATGGGGTAACGGGTGTTTTAAAGGTTAAACTGGTTTGAAACACGGGGTTTCCTCAACGGTGTTTGATCCCGTGATTTTCTATCTCCTCAGATGACATTACATGTAGCACGAAGGGAATGAGTCCTAAAATATGCCGATGATGTTGTCCTGGTGGCCCATATGGACAGCATGGAGGCTTGTACTCAGTACCAAGTAGCTGTGGATGACCTGCTAAGAAGTTTTAGTGAAAAATCACTTGAACTAAACATTTTAAAGACGGAGCAGAGACGGAGCAGCAACTACATCTGAGCTTTTTAAAGCTTTGTCTTTTCCGAGAGAGAATGTTGAGTCTTAAGCGAACATATTTTAATGTCAAGGAAAATATATTAATCATAGCTTACTGGTCACTTTTGGAATCCAATCTAATTTTTATATCACGTCCTGGCACAACTTTCTCATCGGTTAACAAGAATCAAAATAGTCAGATTTTAGATCGAGCGGGAAAAATAATTGGATTAAGAAAGCGTTCCTAATCACAGAGGGTCCCTCTCATCCCCTTCATCATCCATTCAGTCTTCCCCCATCAGGCAGGAGATATAAACTCCCACTGGCCAACAAAAAAAGTCTTTAAAGGACAACTCACCCCAAAACTCCCTTAATGTAAGCTCTATAAATTAGTGACTAATAGTGCAGTGTACTTCTGGTCATTAATTTTGGTATTTTAGAACAGTTTAGTAAAACTATTCATTTTGTACCACAAACATCTTTTGGTTAAAACTTTACACTTCACTGCACTTGAATTTGAGTCAAGCTTTGCTACGGCTCAGCCTGACGTCGACCAGGATTTCTGATGACAGCATCCTGCCGCTGTGGAGTATAAAAGAGAGTCAGGCTCGCCCACACCTCTGTAGCGAGGTGGCAACTCACGAGCAATGAGCTCAAAACGATACGGCTCGGGGCAGCTCGCCTCCTCCACAGGACATTCCAGCCTTCAGGCTGTGCCCTCTGAATGTCTTGGAGAGAAAAACATTCTACCACATGAGTCTGAGGCGATGGAGCTTAGATCGCTATTGCTTTGCATCTTTCTGGCTGTCTGTGTGTGTGTCCCGCTGTAGAAGCTGCAGGCTGTCATCCCAGTTGACAGTCCAGACCACGCCCTCCGTGTTCCGCGAGGCAACACCTCACTTTGAGGCATTTTTCTAACTGATTATGTGGACGGATTTTGACTCTGGTAGGTGGTGAGTTACTCTTTAAAGGACAACTAAGCATCAAATCAACTTTTTGTAGCTTATAAACTGCATAAATATGCTTCTTATAGTGCTCTCTAGATGCCCTGGTCCCTTTTTTGACATTTTATTGCTAATTAGATCAAATATCACTTTTGAGCCTAAAACCGTCTGTGTGGCGCCCTCTGTACATTTTCGGTTGCACTACATTTGTATTTCATTCCTGTCCTCCCCATTTGCTCTGGTAGATGTGTGACATGACTTTGTGCTGTGTGACGTCCGTCGCTCTGCCGATTGGGCTATAAAAGCAGTCAAGGCTCGCATACGCCCCCGTAGCGAGTTGGAATAGTGAGCGAGCGTTTTACTTCGGCAGGCTCATTAGTGCGACCGCACAGGTGGCCTCGGGCGACGCGTGAGCTATCGGCTCAAACATGTACGGCTCAATGACAATTGGTCCGCCGAGCAACGCCCCTTTTAGATGTCGTTTTCAAATTTTCTTGTGGACGGAGTAAGGCTGGGCACTTGTGTTTAGTTGCTCTTTAAGAAAAAAGAATCTTTTATTTCCAGCTGCAGTAACAGACTTCAACACTAAAGGAATTTCTACAATGTATATGTGGTCTTTTACTGTTTTGTATATGTGTATAGAGATGATGCGGAGGACTGTCAAAGAGGAATTTCTTTAACCTTCTGGTTTCAGACAGATAACGTTTTCTATTCTATGAGAGGATGAGTGGGAGAATGGAGGGATGAACCAACAGCTCTAGAGTACAAAGCCATGAAAGTCTCTCGCGTCTTTGATCAGCTGAGCTGTAAGGAAGAGGCGCTGCTCACCCTGCTGACGAGTGACAGCGTCTTACTCTCCTCCTGGTAGCGCAGCAGAGAGATGCTCTTCATCAGGTCAGCTGCTAGGATGAAGTTCTTGATGCTGATCATCTGGTGGATGTGGAGCTGCGTGTCGATGAAGGCCATGCCTGTCAGGTCGTGGTCCTTCAGGACCCAGAGGAAGATCTACAGAACACATGGTAGTTATCACCTTTGTTTCTGCCACTCTACACCACTTCGATCTGTGTGTGTGTGTGTGAGACCTTTTGGCCGATGGCTGACACCAGGTATCCATGGCAGTGACACAGAGCCGTCACCGGTCCCTTCTGTTCCTTCTCGTACAGCACTTTAAACTTGTTCTTTGTGAGGGGCTGGCCCGGTTCTGGGACCACCTCAATCACATCCAGGATCAGAATCTGAGCACAAACACACACTCTGTGAGAGAAACAAACGCCACACAGCGCCGGTGGTCTGTCTGTAAAGGTGTGACCCACTCACCCTGCCCCTGCAGGTAACTTCCTCCCCCTGCATCACACAGGTCCCCGCCGCGATGTAGCCTTTCAGTCCGGACACAGTCTCCTGGCTCCTCAAGGCCACCGTCTTCATACAGGTCACATGTTCCCACTCCTCCAGGTCGATCCTTAAGGAAATACCAAGATGTTCTGGGTGTTTTTTTTCTCTCTGCTGAACCACTTCTAGCTGATTTATGAATTATGTAAGAAGTAAAGGCAGCAGGGAAGGTTTATCCTATGAAAGTGACCTTTCTTCCTAAATGTCTAGTTTTTTGTTTTTTTAATAGCGCATTAAATCTATTTTCTAAAATTTCTCTTTAAATCTGTGGATAAAGCTCTGGCTTTATTCATCTGTGGAGAGTAAAACCCTGGAGAACATTTAGAGCCGTTACAGCTAGATGTGGTCCAGCTCTACCTGATGTCTATCACTGTCCCTGAAGCTCAAATATTCCAAAGGAGAAAAAAACAAACAAATAAACACGTTGAGGTTTCAGCTTCCTTCTACAGATGGCAGGTCAGCTTCATTACTGGCTCTCCTCACCGCACCTTATCTCTGTTTCACTATATACTGACAAGCTGATTAGAGTTATTCCACGTGGGAAAACAGAACTTAAGGCATTTCGAAATACCAGTAAACTGTCTTTTTATGGGGAGCCTAATGCTGTATTCAGACCGCTCATAAAACTAGCAATGCAGAAGTTATGCTAGTTGAACTTTTGACGCTCTTGACGAAGTAACGGCAACCAATCAGAGCGTCTCACTGTAGTGACGTTGCCCGACGTCAGCGCTGCCTAGCCACAGACACAGTAAATGCTTTTGTCAAACCACTCTGAAAGCAAAATAATGTGCAACTCACTGTTCAAAGTCTAGATATCCTTGACAGAACAGTCATCTCAAAATAAAAAAAGCAGTGTTTTTACGTCCATATGGACGAAATAACATCCTCCAATAAAACAGCAATTCCCCAACAAGTCTTACATCCACAATTCAACATAATCTGCTGGCGAAAACCTTTGAAACTTCCTTTCTTGCGTATATATATCTTACAATTTTTTTTTTAAATCACAACTCGCGTTAGCATGCTAATAGTAGCCTAAATCTTATACAGTGCACCTCTTCTTTGTGATGCTTTGTGGCGGTTGGCAGACAACAGATTGGTCCATTATTGCCACCAACAGGTATGGAGTGAGGACCAGAGTGTCTCTCAAGGTTGCGCTCACCTCTCTCTCATTTTAATTAAGCCGAGCTGTAACGTCCATTTTGACAAACAGCCGTATCAAAGTGCATTCTTAACTGCCACCAAAAGTCTTAATTAAGAGCCTGCCAACAGCACCTTCTGCTGGTTTTCTTGGGTCAATAGTTTGCAGGGTTGGAACTTAGTTTACATGGGTGTTAGGGTCAGTTAATGGGGGACCCACCCCCCCTTGCCAGCCCACTGGTGGCGGGCCTGTGGTCCCGTTTAAGGTCTTTCACAGTCTACAGTCAATCTAGACTGAATAAAGCCACATGTTCTGGTGCAGAATGAAAGTACAACATTTCCTTCTTTTTTTAACTTTAATTTTATTATCTGTTTTACATCAAGGCCAGGGGACTATGGATGAAAACTAGCCTTTTGGCTAATTCTGGCTTTTTTAACCATGTGTAATCATGTGTTTTATTAAATTGCACGGTCCTCTTTTAAAAAATAAATTATACTTAAAAAAAATTATATTTGAATAAAAATATAATAAAACCTACATTTTAACTGGGCACCACAATGAATTTATGTTTACATCTACCAGCCAGTAGTGGCCACAGGTTGCGAGTTGACTGATACGGTCTCTATGTTCCAACTGTACAGTCGGCACAGCTCAGCTGGCTCTGGGAAAAATGATGGAGTCGGCAAGTCAAGCAGCTGCTTCAGAGCCCCGGAGATATTGTTATCCGTCTCAGGAGAGGAGTGACCGCAGAAGAACAGATGGACACACATAAAACATTTCCACTGCATCAAACACACAGGGAAAAGGCGACTTTCCTCCTGGATCGGTAAGCTAACTAAATTTGCTAACTTGGCTAGCGTGAGCTGTCAGTTAAACTCCTCTAAAATACATCCCCCACTGGACACAGTTCAGGTTGGTGACTGGGCGTATCGCTATCGTGTTCACGTTCCATATCCAACCATAATCCTCAAGTAGTGAAGTGGTCAGCACAGAAGCATTATTTTACTGATCACATGACTAGCTAGAATGAGAACACTACTACACTGGAAGTCTAAGTCTTTAAAAGTATCAATGTGGCCTAATGCCTAGGAAGTTCTTATGAGCTGAATGATCTATGAGTGACAAATTTAGCCACTTGGCAAACAAACAAACAACAACAAAACAAGAAAGTATTAAGAAATCAAAGTGTAACTTTCTTTTTTTCGCACACCGTAGAACATAAACGCAGAGCAAGCCAGTGTTAATTCATTGACTTTGAGGTGAGGAAGTCGTGATTTTAATAACCTACTGCTGAGTTTCTAACAGAGTTCAAACCAGGATAAACTAATCCTGTTTCCAGCTGTCTATGACGGATATAAAAGCAAGCGGCCAAGTGGAAAATAATTAATTGCAGAGACTTCAAAAACCGATCCACGAAGAGATGTGGGGTTTTTTTTACCTCGTGTTGGGAATGGTCTCCCAACTAACAGGAGAGATGAGCTGGATGGAGAACTTCTCCTGCTGAGGGTTGATGTAACGCTCGTCTGCAGAGAGGGTCAGGAGGAAGGGCATCAGTCAGCATGCTGCCTACTGAACCAACAGGTTTATGAAACAGATGGATTCATAACTCATGGAATAACTGCTGAGGAGAGGACTGGATTCATTTTTAAAATGACAGGTTGTTGTTTTTCTGAAAGCTATTTGAAATAAGATACAATGTGAAGAAAAAGTGACCTAGTACTAGGGCTGTGTTGAAAAAAAAGATATTGGAAAATCAATTCTGAATCGAGTCTTAACTCGAATCAAATCAATTCGCAATTTCAAAAATCATTTTTATTTTTTTTATATATATATATATATATATATATATATATATATATATATATATATATATATATATAGTTTTACAGCTAAAATAGGAAGGAAAAGTCCAGACCATTTTAAGTCTTGTTTCTGAAATACAGTTTCCCCCAATGAACTGTTACTTACCCAGTGTTAAGTTATTAAATCACAGGCATATAATTAAGATAGTAACTGAAAAAAAATGTTTTCACTGTGGATCTGGATCAGACTGAATCGGATCAGGATAATCGATACTAAATCTTGAGAATCGAAATCGAATCGATTCTTAATATTTGAAAAAATACCCAGCCCTACCTACTACTGGGTGATGTTCTCCAGCTTTTCCTACTCTGTACCAGCTGTGCAAGAAGGATAAAAAAAACATATTCAGTGTTCTTATTTATAGTAGATTTTATAAGTAAAAAATGTGTTGCTTTCTATTCAACAGACATGAAACCTGTTGAACTTGTTTTTTGTGGACTATTACATTTATAAATAATGAAGAAAGCACGAAGAAATATTTCTCTTTTTATATTTTGCGCCTCAGTAATTTAGAATTATGGGGATTTTATAACACTTGGCTTGCATTTTATTTAAAATACCTTCATTTTTATTTAGGTTATGAGAATTTTTAGGTTGCATTATTCCAATTTGCTGTTGAAATCTATGGCGTGCTACAAAGCAACTGGTATGAAAATGTTCAAAATCGGTCATTTTGATATGTATAAACAGACTGTTTATACATATCAGTGATAAAAACATTAAACTAATAGATAACTAATGGTACCAGGAGTTATGCTTTCTACCGGAACATCCTGAAGGAGAATGTCGACGCTCTTGGTTTGTGAGCTTCAGTTTAAGCATACTCGAGTGAGCAAAAAAGCAAATCCATATCTGAATAGCGTAAAAAAAAAGCTCACTGGAAGCCAAGACCAACAGAAAGTGTGTGTTTTCTCTGACCTCTCTCTATGATTTCAAACTCCTTCTCCTCTCCCGTCATCCGGGGGATGCGGGTGCACAGCTCTTTCACACTCGTGCACATAGCATACACCTATAATCCAACAGAAGGGAAAGAGAATAAAAAAAACCTTTAGCATCAAAGAATAATCCCCTCAGAGTTGCCCCCCCAATTCCCTTCTTTTCAAGGCCAGAAGCCTTTCATGTCAAACTTCTCAAAGCGGGTCGACCCAGGTGGTTTTATTGTGCCCCGCGCTGTCACAGCGGAGGCGTTCGAGACCTCGGAAGGCTTCGTGCCGAGACTAAGGGGCCTTGCCTTGGATTCGACGTGGTAGGAGACGTAGTGCACGGTGCACCTCAGGGGGATTTTTCTGACGGGCCAGGGGGCGTCGTAGGACAGGTAGGTGGGGAGGACGCTGATCCTCAGCTCTCCCTGCGGAAGAACGGATGAAAACGTTAGAAGCTCACATCACGTAGGGAGAGATCCATAATCCATTTGTTAACGCAGAATACCCATGTCCTGTTACAGTAGGTTTTAATTATGAATAGAAAAGTTCAGTGATACTCATCATGATACGCTCAAACAGGGAATCATTTACTACTAACAACTTTAACAGTTAAAAATAATTAGATGCAAAGTTAGAATGTATATAGCATTTCTTTAAAAAATAAAAAGACAAGCATTTTTATAAATAAAATAAAAATGTGTAAAATAAACAAATACTAAAATAAATTTTAAATAAATGAATACAAAATTAAATACAAAATTTAAAAAACAAATACATTATAAATAAAAAATGCAAAAGCAAAAAAAAGTCAAGTAATATAAATAAAAAATTTAAAAACCTAAAAGAAAGATAAATAAATAAATAAATAAATAAATATAAAAACTATACCGAATATTGTTACACACCCCTACTGACTGGTAGTTGAGGCTGTAGACGACTCAGATCGTTTTGTCAATACCTGCTTGTTGAAGTAAAGGAAACCTTTAGGACAGTTGATGTTGTGGAAGGGCGAGAAGGACTCTATGGGTCCGTCGATGCTCATCGGATGGAGCCTTAGAGCTCCCCGGGAGGTGACCAGCATCCAGTGAGGAGACGGGCCGCAGATGAAGACCTGCCGCAACCAGGAGGGCAAAAAGTGAAGGCTTTATGCCTTGAAATGAGGTCCTTGAACATTCTGCAGAGATCTGATTCATACCCCAGAGTAACCGGAGATGTCCTCGAAGTATCTGAACCTCGAGATGCGGCTTTTCGCCGCCGGGGTCTCCTCGGTGCCGCCGCTCTCCGTCTTCTTATCTTTCTTCAGCTTTGATTTCTTTTCTCTGAAGTTGATGTTGTGGTGCACCTACACATAGGAGAGAGAGAGAGAGAGAGACAATGGCTGATAGAACCGACTCCTCAGAAGAAAACACGCTCACTACTTGTAGCTCGTACTTTTTTGAAGCGAACTTTCAGGTTGTTTTGGGGCTGCTGCTGATCGTACGGGAACGCTTCATAAATCAGAAGCTCGTTCTCGACGTAAACCTAAAAAAAAAAATTATTAAAGGAAATTAATGCTTTTTTTTACATTTTTTATTAACAACTCAAAGTTAAAAACCTCACCAGCAAATACGGCCTGCTGCGATTGTTGCCTAGGGAAACCAAAGCAACCTCTTTGATGAGCGGGAACTCTCCCTGTCGAGCGACCTCCTCCTTTTTACCCTCCCCCTGCGTAGCTGATTGGCCAGAAGAGCTGTCCACCAGTACTCTCTGGCCTACTGGGAAGTTCTTCACCAGGAAGACCAAGCGCCAGTCTGGCAGCTGGAAAATCTGGGGATGACAGACCAGAGAACGGTGGAAACAGTCACAGGGATTTATTTTAGCTTAGCATAAAACGAAAATATAAAACTAAATATTAAAAACAAAATAACACAAAAACAGGTTATATCAGCGCTTCCCAACTCTGTTCCACAAGTCATACCGACCCTGCATGTTTTAGATAACTAAAAAAATTCCAACCTGGGGACTCATGGCAGGCTGCATGTTTTAGACGTTTTCTTGCTTCAGCACACCGCATTTCAATAAACGGTCTTCACTGGACGGCAATCATCTGAATCAGGCGCGTCAAGTCAGTCAGTCAGCTGAAGCTCAAAGTTGCACAGACACAACCTTGGTGATTTAGAGATGATTGGCTAACAGGAGTGGACCAAAATTCCTCCTATAATGTGCGCGAACGTGGTCATCAATTGCAAGAAACGTTTGAGCTCTGTACTTGCCAAAAACAGTTTTGCCACCAAGTATTAAGTCTTTCTTTTCTCAATAAAAAGCAAATCAGTTTCTATTGTTTATTTAAAGTGATTTTTTATTTTCCTTTTGATGCGCCATTTGTCACTGTTAGAATAAACCTGCCACTAATTGATACTAATCTGAGACTTTTCATTTCTTTGTCAATGGACAAACTTACAAAATCACAGAGGGGTCAAATAATTATTTCCCCCACTGTGTGTGTGTATATAAACCTAATTTTATCCATCAAGTTTTAAAACCATACTGACATATCCAGTAGTATTTCATATTTATTAATTTGATTTAATATTAGGGGTGTCACGATTCTTCAAATCCTCGATTTGATTTTCGATTTTTTTTTTTTTTACAGTACAGAGCCCTATGTCATTTTTAGAGTGGTCTACGAGCATTGCCGTAAATCTTATTTCAAAATAAAAAAATGATGCAATTTTATTATTCGTGTGTAATGTAACACATTAGGCATTAATGGTCAAATTGAAACAATTTATTTACCATAAAAGTGTTACAGTATTGTTTAAATAACAGAAATTATTAGTAATGGAGGGTAGCTGACATCTAGAGATGTATGATAAAGAAGCACGCAGTGAAACTCGCATTTTGAATGTAAATATCGTTGACAATCAGGTTCATTCAATTGTGGCCACCAAAATCGTGATCACGATCAAAATCCGATTAATTGTGATGTCACATTTCAACGCGTCTATAAGCATTTTTGCTTCCTGCTCCTTCTCAAATAATGATTGTTTTTTATTTCATTCTTTATTATTTCATTTTGATAAATGTTTATATTTTATTTTTTGAGAAAAATAAATCCAAAGTCATTTGATGGTGTGGCCTGAACCGCATGGAGCTGAACTGCGCTCTTTCCTGAGAGTAGCTGAGGCGGACTCCGCCAAACCGGAGACCAGAATTACGAGCACCACTTCATGCAAAGCTTTGAAATCAGGGAATTTCTCTCCAACTGAAGTGATTGGAATTTGGTGAGACTCTTTGAACGACGGCTTTTCTGATTACTTGAATATGTCACCACCAAGTGGTCGGGGTTTGAATTATGATCAAAATGACAGACGACCTTCAGATTTTTCCATCACAGTTTAAAAAACAACCTGTCAAGTTTGGAAAATCTTTGGTTAACACGACCCCTGTTCAGGATATAAAGTCCCTCGGCCAACCAAAGAAGAACATGCATACCTCCATGATTCCGTTGTCCCTGATGATCACACACCAGTGGGATGGCTCGGCTTTGCCCGAGCTTCCCTCGCTCGTATTAGGCGCTGCGCTGCGGCTCATTTCGTCTTTGGCCGGGTTGCCGTTGGTGCCAGACTCTCCATACAGCATTTCCTCCTCATCATCCACAGTGTTGCTGCACCAAACCACAAAGGAGAATAATTAACGTTAAGTTGTGTGAACGTTTTTCTCCCGGAACGCGCTATGTGTTGACGGGAGCAGCTACCTGAGCTCCTGGTACACCGTCTCTGTCTCGGAATAACTCCTGGTGACCGAGTCCTCTTTGACGGAGGAGCTGGTTTTGTTCTCTGTGGTGAACATGCCGCTCACGTCTCGGTAGGCACACAGCGCGATCACGCGGGGCAGCTTTTGAACGGAAGCAAACGTTTCAGTACGCCGGCGTGGGTTCTTCTCGGCCGCAACCTTCTGAAAAGGAAGTGAGAGTGTGTGCTTCACTCACGTTGGGAATCTGGGGCTTCTGCAGGGCCAGCCGGTGCATCTTCCCCATGTAGGAGTCACTCTTTAGCGCAAACATGGTGACCACGCCCTCTGCGGTCATGATGACCACGTAGGGGTCCGCCACGGAGCAATGCACGATGGGAGAGCCCAGGTCCACCGGGATGAAGTGGAGCTGTTTTACTGAGAGTCGGGCAAAATCCAAACGTGTCAGGGGATAAAACACCTTTGTCTTTTTACTTATCAAAAAATATTCTGCGTATACATGTTTGGTTGTTGTTTTAAAGGGAACATTTATTTTTATTTTTTTCAACCTGGACCTTATTTTTAGCAAACATTGCATTCATTTACTCACACAGACGAGTTTAGAACCACTCGGAGCCCTTCAGGAGGAGTTTAAATTGGTTTATATCGAGCTGTGATCAGTTTATGTCCTTATAATGATTGTCAATGCGGGCAGGAGTTCGCCGTCTGCTATAAGGCATTATCTGCACCAAAACGCCTTCATTTAGCCAATATTTTGTAATTTGCGAAAGTGGCTTTAAACTTCTTTGAGTGAGTAAATGAACATAATAGCTGCTCAAAATAAGGTTTGGTTTGTAAAAATATAGAATAATTTCCCTTTAAGAGGACAGTCTGCGGTGTTACTGTTTTTTTTACCTCCTTCCAGGAGACGTAGGCCCATGGGTGAGACCTGGATGATGTACTGGTCATCTCCGATGTTTCCAGCAAACACCGTCGGCCCCTGAGTAGCAAACCCACTGGTGTCCAGCTCCATGATTTCCTGGCCCGTTTGAAGGATCTACAAGCAATCATTGCAGATAAGACACCATCTGATTCCTCTTTGGTAAAGAAAGAGAATCAAACACAATGTGAAAAAGGCTCTTGTGTTTCTACCATGGTGGAATCCTCTCTGCTCAGGATGAGAAAGCCGTGTTTTTTTGGGTCGTCCTCTGTGGGAGGCTCCTTCTTCTCCTCCTCCTTCTCTGGCTCTTCATTCTCCTTCTCTCCCTCATCCTCCCCCTCTCCCTTCGTTTCGCTCTTATCGCCGTCCTCTGACTCGTCACTTTTTGAGGCCTGGAAAGCAATACGATCCAGTAAAGGTCAGGACAGCCTGAATGTTAGAAGCGAGAAAACCTCAGTCCCTTCGGAACCATCTCGTACTTTTTTGTCCTCCTTGACCTCGCTGCTCGAGACGACGGTCCACATGTCTTGGCAGCCAGGAAGCTCAAAAGTCGTCACCACCTGAGGTCGAATGCTCCTCTACAGGGAGAATGGAAACAAAAGGGACGATGAGAGTAAAACAGCGATTGAACGCATGCATGAGCTTAGCGCAAGTCTAGGCAGATTGAGGGTGTATCTGGGGTGTTTACAGGCTACTCCATGGATCTCTGAGGCAGCCCTGGTAAACCCAGACTTCCATTTAGCACCGTGACCTGGACCTGAGGCGGACGGCCCTCGCCACCACAGGTTTTAGGACGGTGCGACGGTAACAGGTTACACGACAACGGCAGAGATGATGGTTTTACCTGAAGGACGGACAGCGCGCCGTTTTTACCGTAACCAGAGCAGACGACGACCTCCAGGTCAGGTTCAGGGTTGCTCTGAAACTTTAGGGGAAAAACAACAAAACAACATTCTCAATCGGTCGATTTTATTCCGATCTGTGCAATCAAAATGAGGAGGTGTGCGTTTACCTCTTCAGACAGGAACGCAGGCTCACCCATGGAAGCATTCACA
Organism: Apricaphanius iberus; assembly: GCA_028564705.1. Classification (NCBI taxonomy): domain Eukaryota; kingdom Metazoa; phylum Chordata; class Actinopteri; order Cyprinodontiformes; family Aphaniidae; genus Apricaphanius; species Apricaphanius iberus. The sequence goes on along the minus strand of JAPXFQ010001872.1, from coordinate 665,001 downwards.
CAAGGACCGATGTTGAGGATGCTGTCGCACACCTGCAGCAAAATACACCAACACTCACTTAAACAGAAATAGACAAGTAGGGCGTTTCTCTCTCTTCCTCCCAGCCTTCTGTGAACCTTTGTGGTCTCTGCGCTCCTCTTGCAGCTGTCTCCTTGTCAAGTCAGGACACACACTTATGGTGAGGCGTCTTTCCATTATTATGGCCCTCACATTTGGAACAGGCTGCCGGAGGACCTCAAGGCCCCTGAGAATGTTCATGTTTTTAAAAGCAGAGTCACGACTCACCTTTTAACTAATTTTATCACCGTTTCCCTTCCATAGTAGTTACGGGGGTGCTGCGCCACGGCTGAAATTCCTGCCCCTTGCCTACAAAATGTAGAACCTGCCAAATTGTACACATTTTGCCTAGCAAATATGTAATTTGACATCTTAGTACTCTGGTACGACTCGCCCCTCTAAAAGTCGCAAAAAGCTGCCAACATGTGAGTTCTGTGGCAAATGTGCACGTGTGGTACTCATGTGTGACAACACGATGCAACAGCGTGGTGAAGCTGTTTCACCCAATCATTGTAGAAAAGGCAACATTATGTTTCAGGGAAAACAATATAACATTTTGTAGAGTTTCTTCTTACAGACAAAAGTACCATTTCCCTGTAGCATGTTTGACTTGTTTAAATAAATTATTATTTACATATGAAAAAATGAGTTGAATACATTGAGTTGAAAAAAATCCTAATCTACATCTAATAATTTCTTGTTGTCCGTTTCATTCACTTTTCCTCATTATAGCAACTTTCCTTTGAATTTTATAAAGCCACCTACCAGTGCCCCCCGCCAACAACATACATTCTTTTATCTTTCCTTGACCTTATATTGCTGCCTGTTTCTGTTCTATGGGTTCCTCTTTTATTTTGACACGTCTTAGCACCCGGATTTATCGTACCGTTTTTATTACAAACTGGTTTTATTTGTATAGAATGTTGGAGGAGAAAAAGAGGAATGAAATGATTGATGATAGTGTCACATCATCTGGTGACTTTCTGGGTCAAATTCAGCTACTTCCTGTTGGAGACAGGTTGCAACACTGACTAAGTCACCCAATAGAGAAATTTCATTGAACAAAATCCCCTAAATCTACAAAGCACACAGCCAGTGGTTTTGAACCACAAAGGCTCTATTATTAAATAATGCGTCCTCTGTTCAGTAATTATAATTTCCAATTCAAAGTACTACGAACCAAAATTAATTTGGCCAAAAAAATAAATTAAATCATGTGTGCTCTCAAGTACTCCAGTGGGTACCACCACTGACCTTTTTTGACCTAGGAAAACCCTATTCTCTCTCTCTCTCTCTCTCTATATATATATATATATATATATATATATATATATATATATATATTATTAAAGAAAAAAAAGTTTTTCACCTCAAATGAGTAGGTGGCCAGCTGAGTGCCCGACTGGGCCTCACTTCCGTACACCTCGATCTCGTCTACCTCATCTGAAAACCACAAAAGAAATCAACCATACAGCAGATCCGCTTGTACAGTGCACAATGTTATGACATCATTAGGAGGAGACAACGGACTCACCCGTCCAGTTGGTGGAGGACTCTATGCGCTTCTTTTTGATTGGCGGCTCCTCCTGGAAATCAGCAGCAGTGTTAAAGCTGGAATTGAAGCTGTCAACAAGAACAGACAGAAGCCAAACTCGCCTGCTTCTCTGTCTCCTTCTCCTTTTCCTTGTCCTGCTTCTCTTTGCTTTCCTCTGCCGGCGTCTCCTGCAGCTTCTCCGTGTACTTAAGGAGCAGCGAGTTTCCGAGGCGGGAGCCCAGGAACAGGTAGCCGGGCTCCATGGTTACCATCTGAAGGAGGGAAAGCGCACCATGATTGGAGAGTTTTACCTACAAATACTGATAGAAACTATTTTGCCAGTGTTTTTGGTTTTTGATGCGATTAGTGCTGCTAGCATTTAAACCTAAGAACTTACGCATGTTGTGAGGACGCTGGCTGCAGCTTTGTCAAAGTGAAAAGCCCTCACGCTTCTCATGCCGTCTGTTATGAGCGTCAGCACGTAACTGCAAGGCAACGACAGTCGGTGACCAATCCTACAGGGTCATCAGGCTGTACATGCGTGCTAAAGATTGCTACAGGAACTTACATTTCCCCTCCTTTCAGTGAGATGACCATCTTGTCATAGGCAATAAAGTCGGACTGAGAACAATCCAGTGTGATCTTTACTTCTTCTTGGACACCTGAGCATGAAGAACACAGTTTTTAGAGTCAATCTCTGAAGATGTAAAGGTCTTATTTGCAGTAGCAGATGTCATACTCATGTAATGGCTGAGAAAATGTATGTGGAGAAACTTTACAGTGAAATCTGATATGATGATTTAACTGTAAGTCTAATGCCAAAGGGTTTGGACCAAACTGTAAATGACTCTACATGAAAGCTATGAGAATTACATCAAGGAAATTAAGTATTTGAACACCCTGAGATTTTCCAAGTTTTCCCATTTAGAAATTATGAAGGGGTCTGTATTCACATTCCACATTGTAGGACCATTTCAATTTTGAGAGACAGCATTGCTTTAAAACAAGGAAATCACATTGTATGATTTTTAGAGAATTTATTTGTATTTTATTGCTGCACATAAGTATTTGAACAGCTGGCAATCAGCAATAATTCCATGCTTGTTAAAGACACCTGTCCACCCCACTGTCAGTCAGACTCCAACTACTACCATGGGCAAGGCCAAAGAGCTGTCACAGGGAACCACAAACCAAGTTTGAGGCTACAAAGGGCTACGGGGCAATTACCAAGTAGCTTGGTTAAAATAGATCAACTGTTGGAGCAACTATTAGAAAATGGGGAGGCTAAAGATGACTGGCAGTCTCCCTTGCACTGAGGCTCCATGTAAAATGTAACATTGTGGGGTTTCATTGATGATTAGAAATGTGAGGAATCAGCCCAGAACTACATGGGAGGAGCTGGTGAATGACATGAAGAGAGCTGGGACCACAGTTTCTAAGGATACTGTTGGTAGAACACTACGCCGTCATGGTTTTAAGTCAAGCATTGCTCGAAAGGTTCCCCTGCTCAAGTCATCACATCCATCCAGGCCCATGTGAAGATTGCCAGGGACCATCTGGATGATCCAAAAGAGGCATGGGAGAAAGTTTTTTGACTAACAGAAGTTTTTGGTATAAACTTCACTCTCCGTTTTTAAAGGCAAAAGAAGGATGAGTTTAATCCCAATGACATTATCCCTACTGTGAAGCATGGGGGTGGAAATATTGTGCTTTGGGGGTGCTTTTCTGTGAAGGGGACTGGACGACTGCACTGGAGGATTAATAGGGCAATGTATTATGAGATTTGGAGCAAAAAGCTCCTTCATATATGACAAAGACCAAAAGCACACAGCCAGGATAACCACGAAGTGGCTCAGTAAGAAGTGTATCAAGGTTCTAGAGTGACCTAGCCAGTCTTCAGACCTAAATCCAATAGAAAATCATTGGAGGATCTCAAACCCTGTTACTAAGCAACAGCCCTGAAACCTGACCGATCTTAAGAAGAAACATTCTGATCCCTGCTGCAGTGTGTGCAAACCTGGTCAGGACTACAGGAACCCTCTGCAGTGTGTGCAAACCTGGTCAAGAACTAAAGGAACCCTTTGCCCCTTGTAATTGCAAACAAACAATTCCATACCAAATACTGATTTCATCAGATGTTCAAATACTTATGTTACTTACTGTATGTGTTGATGGTGGTGATTAGAAAAAACTGAAATATCATCATCTACCAGAGGTGGGAGTTCTGGCTTCAACAAGTCAACTCCATGCCGGGTGTTTTGCTCTGCTCAGCCACTGAACCAGGTGATTCCAATCAGCAAGTTGAATTCAACTGGTTTAGTTTGTGAGCAGAAAAAAAAGAAACATGACATGGAGTGGACTTGTTGACGCCACAATTCCCACCTCTGGTATCTACTATTTGTTGAAATAATGCCCATCTAATAATGAGCCTAGAATTGTGAAGCTGGTGAGTGCTCCTAGCTTATGGAAGGCAGAGAGATGTGAGACAAATATTTTAGTGTATTTTATAGGGAATTAAGTCTGGCAAGACAAATCTATCTCCATATTTTACCTTTATTTCTCCTACTTTGGAAAATCTGGAAAACAGTTAAACTAGTACGATTACAGCAATCTGATAATGGATTGGAGTAAATTTAAGTTTTATTGCCTTGTTTGGAGAAACATGAAATATAAAGATAATGTTTACTTAAAAAACTTAGGAAACTAGTTCCAGTTACCCTGTGCGTAACCATTATGTTATGTTATGGAAGGATGGATGGACCCTTTATTGTCATCAGACGATTACGTGCTCAACAAGATTACCTGGCCAGTTCCCAATAGGTGTGAACTGGCCTTATTTTGGCATTTAAGAAACTTTTTCTACTTTTTTCCCACTTAGCTTATGCAGACCTACAGGCCCTGTGGAGCTTTGGTCCCTACAAAGAGTCAGGAGCAGACACTCATCAAGTTACTCATTTGTGTGCGTGTAAAGATTTTCCTTCAGGGTTAAGTTGATGGCCAAAATGTCAACCCCACTCTGCTTATTCAAACCAATTTCTAAACTTTTTTGTTTCTCAGAAAATAGAGGCTAGAAACAACCTTTAGTTCTTGTTTTAGTTGGGGGGGGGGGGGGGTCCCCCTAATAAAAAAATTTTTATTAAAAAAATCATACATTTCTAGGATGCACAGAACCCCAGGTCAAAGCGTATTTGGTTGGTTTTGCTTACGTAGAGGGAAGGATGTGGTCCCGTTGGTCAAGGAATTCAGAGAGACTCCATAAGGTGGGACACTCTGGTTCAAATACAGCAGGGAATTCACAGCAAACACCACCACACCGCCTAGAAAAATATGCGACGGGATCGGAAGACAAACCTCAGCAACACCATCAATATGTTAACCTAGTGTAATCACCTTCACGTAAAACAGGTAGCAGACTTGAAGACAAAATAAATCAATAAAAAGCTCACCGATTGGTTTGGGAACAGCCATGACTTGTGTGCAGTCGAAAGGCAGGTTGCTAAGCGACCAGATGACAGGATGAACCCTCTGCATGATGTTGAGGGAGATGGCCACAATGCTGCATGTGTCCTGACGAACCGCCACGCGCCTGGAAGGAGGACGGCGAGTAAAAAAACAACACCACAAAATAAAACAAAACAACAAGGCGGATCTCATGTTTGGGAATCCCCAAGCGAGAGCGTCGGGACACGGCGAACTCACCCGGGCCATGTCTGGTTGGGCTCATACAGGATGAGCAGCGTAGGCTCGTAGTAACCGTGGAGGAACTTCATGTCGACGATATTCAGCAGCTTCTCGTCCAACTCGCGGACGTCGATGATGTAGCTGGGCAGAAAGCTGGACTTGGGCCTGTAGGAGTTTTGTTTAAAAAAAAAAGGAAATATTATCCACCATGAAAGCTACTGGAGCAAAAGGAGAAAAAATCTCTGGTAAGTAGAGCTGGGGACTCGGTCCTACCCTTCTCCTACGCCGTTCTCCTGCTCGTCGGTCAGCGTGTCCTTCCGGAACGGCAGCACCACGAGCTTGGTGCCGTAGACGAGCATGACGGCGCAGCGGTTCTCCGGGTCGACGCGGACGATCGGGATGTGGACGTTCTGCACGAAGCCGTCCTGAAAATGCCAAAGGGCTCAACGGGTTGGACATAAAAGCAGTTCCAAGCGTGGGCTTTCCTGTAGCATCCACTGCACGGAGGCTGACTAAAACAGCTACGACATCCAAACTGGTCAATCGCGTGTAGTGGAAAGAAAAGGATTCATAGCTTCCATTCGTGTTACTCAGCCTTCATCACGATTCCAACTGCAAGGCTAGACTAGCGTGCGTCTCTACCTGAGTTGTACATTGTGAGAAATAAACGTTTACCAAATATTCTCTTAGAAAAGCTTCAGTTCCTGAAAAATGAGTGGTTAGTTGCTTCTAGGCCTGAGCTTTTACTGGGCCCTTCCAACATAACTAAAGGCTTTGATCTGAACTAGGAATGTAAGAAAATATCGATACACCAGTATATCAAAAAATGTTATGTCACAATATTGTATAAATGCCCAAAAGCAAAGTATCGATTTTTATTTTTTTTGAGAATTTGAAGTGAATCATTAAAAATGAGAGTACCTTTAGTAATAACTTTGAAAGTAGGATCACTAATTGGTGACACTGTTCTTCTCTGCTGTTACGTGACACAGTCTCAACATTCAAGCTGTACTAAGCGTGTAGAAATCACTGTACATACTCTAAGCTCTGGCTCCTCAAAGTAATGCAGGGAGAGAGTCTTGAGGTCATGCGTCCCGGGGTCATACTCCACTACAGCCAACTGGGGAAAGAGAACATGCAGCATAATCAGTGACGCGGAACCGCTCACAGCTCATCTGAAAAGCCTGGAGGGTGGCTACCTTTGCATCTTTGAAACTGAGCAGGAGTGCATCTCTGTTGGCCCCTATAAGCTGCACACTTGCCATGGACATGATGTTGCCAAAGAGAGAAAAGGACGCCACCTGCTCCAGCTTCTCCTTACGAGTCTTAGCATCTGCAAAAAAGGAAAGGGAAAAAAAACCCTGGGTGTTTTCTTCGTCTATTTTTGTATTCATTCATGACACACAGATTGAGTGTAAGATGCACAGACATACCGGAGGGCTTTTCCGTCTTGGACGTGCTCTGAAATAATCACACAAGCGTTACAAGCAAGTCAAAACCCAACTCTTTTATCCCAAAGAGAAACGAGACAAGCTGAAAAGTAACACTACCTCCACATCGTGGATGATCCTGTAGACGAAAAGTTGGGACGTTCCTGCGATGACCAGGTTTTTCTCCTTACTCGATATAAAGTTACAGTAGACTGAAAACTCCACAGCGGTGGGGGTGTGGGCCTGTCTGTACACGGCATACATCCCGACAGGCTTCCTTCAGCACCTGACAGGACACAACAAACATGACATTAACGCCTCTACTGTCCCTAACAAGGCGCTACATAAGGAGCGTGTGCAAAGAAACAATGGGGTATTCTCATTCTTTTTTTGCGTCATTTTTTAAAATATATTTGACTACAACGGCAACCTAAGTATGCCTGTAACAAAAGCAAAGGAACTCGAAGCTGCAGGTAAACATAGAAGCCGGTTCGGCTTGCATCATGCTTGTTGGAGATAGCTCCGTAGCTAGCACCTATTAGCCTCACTTCCAGGTTATTTAGCTAAGTCTGAATTAAACTTTTGAACGTACCTATATTTGATGAGTTATATACGCTTTTCGCTTTATTATCTGCCGCTTAAAATGCATTCAGTGAATCATATTTTCTGTAAAAACGAGGGTTGGAGCTCTAGCTAATTGCCAGCTAACCTGGCAGTTAGCTTTGTTGTGTTGCTTCCACACTTCTTATTCTATCAACAAACCCAGAGCAGGCAAACGTGCTGCTGCCCCCTACAGTGTACGTTTTTATAGACATCCCAAAGTCCGCGCGATTGTATGTTAAAATAGATTTAAAGTGACGCAATTTTTGCCTAATTTTATATACTATTTAATTTTTTTCGCATGCTTTAGTCGGTTTATGCCTAAGTTGTTTTTTCGTCAAAGTTTAGTACCAAAACGTCGTTTTTCTAAAGAAAATGTATATTGATCTATTTTTTTTTAGTTCATGTTGCATGCTTCTTTAAATTCGAATTATTTGAAAAAAAAAATTTTTACATCTGAAATTCTGGACAAAAGACAAGTGGAAAAAACATTTAGTGAGTTGGTAGCAGAGATGGTAAATAACTACTTACATTTACTCAGTTACATTTACTTGAGTAACTTTTTGAGGAAAATAAAAACTTTTAAGTGTAGTTTTGCTATGCCACACTTTTTCTTTTTAAGTAAGAGTAATATTATTATGAAGTTTTGCTACTCTTGTGGAAAATATTTGGATACCATAACCACTGTGAGCAAATTCCCTGAATGAACATGTTTTAACCAAAAATTCATCCAAATACGCAACTACACTTTATTAAAGGAGACCACCTGTTTCTACACAAGCTTTGGTTTTCAAATTAAATTGTATGTCTGTTAAGCTTGTTGCATCTTGAGTTCAACTTAATATGCTTAACACCATAAATCATCACTGAAATTACTTTTTTACTGTTTCTAATATATATTTCTTAATTTCCCGTTGTAAGTTTTGATATTGTATAAAAAAAAAAGGATTTGGAAAAGTAGAGTTGAAACGATACCACTTATTTCACAAACATCCATGTAATTTTCTGGGTTATCATGTATTAGGGCAATGCAAAGTATTGCTGTTGTGTGCTGAAAAAACATAAAACAAAGTTTTGTGAATTTGTGTTATTGTACACCTGGTGTTGAAATGTACCACTTTTCTCAAACCGATACAATATCGATACTTGGATCTGAGTACTTGTTGATAAAGAAAAGTTTTATTTTTTTCTCTGCTTGTTACAAAAAATGATAGTGAATTAGATAAAAAAAATATTGTGAATAAAAATGACCACAAAAGAAACATTTCAAGAGAAAATAAAAATGTTCTTGAAATTATTCCAGAGTTTCCACATTTTGAGTACCGGTATCAAATAATGGTATCAGTTAACTTTACCCGATACTAATATGAGAATGATATCGGCCCCCATTCCAGTATTGGTATCGGTGCATCCGTATAGAAGACTCATTCTTCTGCTTCTACTTTTACTTTAGAACAATTTTTGGTTACTCTAGCACCTCTGGTTGGTACACACGTGCAGTTAAACCCAGTTTACTTACAACAAATAAAAAGACAACCATTTTTTGTCATCAATGCTTGTAGTTAAAACAGATGAAAGTTCTCTTATTTTAGGTCAGTAAGAATAACAAAAATCAAACAGTTTTTACTACCCGTCACAATAATGGGAGAAATATGGAATATGTTGGAGAGTTATTGTTTAAAAAAAAAATCAGAAGTGTATTTCCTCAGTAGCATTGCCTTTGAACCGAATGTGCTGGGTAAAACGCTTCGGGTTTTTTCCACAAGCATCTCACAATAATTTGCTGCGCACAACAGCGACCCATTTGGCAAACACTGACTTTGTTGTGTTTGAGCCACTTTGGCTGGATGCTTCGAATCACCGTCCATCCTAAAGACACATTTGCAGCCGAACTTTAACTCTCTCACTCTTTTCTTTAGATCTTCAGTATTTCCTCTTGATGTTTTAATGAAGTACACTAGTTTCTCCTGCAGCAAAACAGCCCCAGAACATGATGCTGCCACCACCATACTGCTTTTCACAGTTTAGATGGTGTTCCCAGACTTAGAAATGTCCCCCTTTTTTCCTTAAAGTCCATTAATGGTCATTATGATCAAACCTTTCCAATTTCGCTTTGTTTGTCCCCGTGTGTCTGCAAAATGGAATCTGGCTTTTTGCTGTTTCTTTTCGGGGTTATTGCTTCCTCTTAATTGATTGGTTTTTTTAACTTCTCCCAGTGAATAATGATGGTCTTGCCAGCTTAATCCAGCACCTTCTCAAGGTTTTGTTCTGGGATTCATTTGCACATTTTTGGACTAGAACTTATCTTGACCCTCAGATGACCGCTTGTACTGAGCCAGGGTTCCACCTGAGGTTTCTTCCTGTTAAAGGGGAGTTTTTCCTCTCCACTGTCGCCACATGCTTGCTCAGTATGGGGGATTGCTAAGGAATTGCTGTGGTTGGAGTCTGCATGATTCAGGCACAACCTCACATCGATGAGTCATCGCAATCTGCTGGGATTCCTTACATAGAAAACTTCAGGAATTTTTGTATAATTGTATTGAAATGACTTTTGTTGTAAAGTGCCTTGAGATGACATTAGTTGTGAATTGGCGCTGTATAAAAAAAAAGTTAATTGAATATCCATTCCTGAGCAGTGCGATGATTGGACATTCCAATCATGTCTACATTTGCATACAATTATGGGAAAAGATTAATGCTGCACCTTCAAGCTTTTTGGAAATCGGCCCAAAGTATGAACAAGGAGCCGTGAAGCTCCACAAATCTCTTTCCCGTAGTGCCAAACCAGAAAGTAGTCTTCCAGGTTCGCCTCGGATCAACTAAAATGTGCCGGTTAACCAATCAGAAGTTGCCAAAGCCGTATCTTCATTACAGAGATAATCCTTCTTAATTTAAACTTCTGATTTGGATATCAATAAATACATCTTTGACATATAAGTTTGCTCATTATTGTGACATGTAGCAAAATAAAAATAATGGCAACTAACTGACCTAAAAAGAGAGTTTAGTCTGATTCAGCAACACAGTGAGGAAAAAAAGCTGCAGGACTTTTTTTATTTACGGTTTGTAAACTTCTGTGCATTTACACATAAAAAAAACAAGCATTAAAAAAATGGAACCCATGGTTTAATAAGTTTATCAACCTTACAATAGACCTAAATCTATTGCTACATACACACAATAATTACAGCGTCTAACTACAGTACTCTCCCCTCTTGGACACTTAAGAAAAATGCTTTAAATGACATTCACAAACATGTATGTAATTCTTTGGGATCTCATGTAGTAGGCCCATGTATTGCTGTTGAGTGCTGGAAATATATATCTATATATATATATATATATATATATATATATATATATATTGCATTTGTGTTAAAGTATATCTTTTGTGGAAACTTAAGACATACCATATAAATGCATAAATGATTTATTAATCTTCAATACATACTTTATAATCTCAGGTGCTTCCAAATGATATATATTATAATCCAATGGCGATGAGATGGTTTTCTCTAATATTTAATTTTAGTAGACAGACATCAACAGCATCTGCAATTACTACTGCATAAAAATCCCCATGCCTTCAGTTGGGTGTTATTTAAGACTTCCTCTGCAAATGACATGCTCTCGAAAAGCCAGACATATCTGGGGGAAAAAAACTATCAGTAGCATCTCATTTTAAGATGTTCCTAAAATCGCTACAAGAACAAAAATGATTCACTTTTCTATTTAAAAAGTTACAATGAAAATCTGATTCAAAATTAAAAATAAATCGGATTTTTTTCAGGGTGTTCATCAAGAAAAGCCCCCAAAAAAGTCAACACCTTAAACAGGCACTTTAAACACCACGGCAACCATCATGCCAACCATGCTACGGTCGCTACAGTAACGGGTCGACCAGAAGATGATGATCACAGTCACTGCATGTACTGCTAATATCATTAAATGCAGTCTGGATGATTTCATTAAACTCAAGACATTCCTTCAGATAGCAGTGGTGAAAGAAGCATGAGTGTAGAATAGATTCTCTATTGTGAAACTAAGGAGGAGAAAAAAAAGCAGAAACATTAGCGTTGCCGTGACAAAGATGGATCCTGACGGCGCTCGCTCCTCGCAAAACTTTCAGACATTTGGTTAGCATTGTAATATTCATTATTGGATTTCCTTTATGATGAAGAACGGTGCATAGAGATGCAGAAACAGAAGGAAAAAAATCTTGGCTGAAAACAGTCTTTAAGAGACTTAAACACCCTCATCAAAGGTGTTGGCCCATTAACAACCTCCCACTTCCAGGAACTTGCAGATCAAGCACTTACCTCTTAGGTCAAAAACAACTAGTCGACTGTTTAACACAAGTTCAATAAACGGGTTCATTTCTTTTCAAGCTGGCTGCTGTTTTACTTCCATCCTCGTAGCGCAACGCGGCGGCCAGCTGCTGCTACTACTGATGAACTGATAACCCCGTATGGTGTGTCAGCGATATCGATTGAACGGTTCCAATCGAAAGCGATTGACATAAGTGCATTAAAGATCACACAATACGCCTTAGTGTGCAGAGAGGATATGTTTAGCATCGTGTCATTACAATGGTATTTGCGTTTCAGCTTCTAAAAGCAAAAACAAAACACCAAGACAGACTCGATAAAGGGTTGATTGTCATTGATTAGGCTGTACTTCCGCTGTAGCGCCAAAGCTAAGGCGTTTCAACATGTAAACGCACTTCTTAACACAAAAAAACCTCCACAGGAATGTTTGTCTTGCGGCGACAACTTTAGCGGTAGATCCGCTGGCACGTAATGAGATACTCCGGGAAAGCTTGGGTGTCGTTGAAGATGACGAACATGCTGGGCTTGGTGATGTCGTCAGTCACGCTGTCGTATCTGAGGGGGATATCTCCGGTCTCCTTCAGAGGCGCCGTCTTCATCGAGTGGCAGCCCTTGGTGAAATCTCCGGTCAGAACTTTGGAGACGAAAATAAACTTGTAGCCGTCGGCGTTCGGGGGCGAATACTGGTCCTGGACGGACAGAGCCGAGTTGACGGCGAAGTACACCCCCTGGCCGTAAACCGTGGCTGTGTGGGACAGAAAAACGAGATGAGACACCGGACCTTCTGAAAGAGACGCTGGCGGGATGCGAGGAAGTAAAAGTACCATTCTTTCCGCAGAAGCTTCTGTTGAACCCGTGTACGCAGATCTCCTTGACGCTCCCCTCGCTCGTCCCGTGGTAAAGAACCCGTTCCACCACCGGCTGGGTGGAATGCTGCAGCACGCTCGCCTTCTTCAGCTTGTACTGATTGTACAGCAGTCGATTCATGAGTTTCTCCACCTGGAGGACAGAAGGAGACGACCCCAAAACGGTTACCGCAGAAACGGCACGTTCCATTTCTTTACCTGCTGCGAGGCGTCGTCCTCTCGTTTCACCTGGATGATTCGGATCTTGCTGTGGTACTCCTGTATGGTGCTGTAGAAATTCTTCACCACGTCCTGAAACTCCTCGGACTCCTCGTCGATTTTGGTCGCATCAGGCAGGTGTAAGAGCAGAGAATACTCCTCCTCTGTTATTAAAAGATTTTGTTTCAAATGAAGCAGCTTCTCTTTGCAACAAAGATTTAAAGCGGCAAAACTAATGAAAGGCAGGCAAACACAGCCAGCTAGGTCAAACCTACAGCAGTATAGTACATTAATAAAAACTCAATCCTTAGAGTATATGTCAAGTGTTAAGGGAACAAATATCATTCACTCCAAAATTTTTATCTTTTTTTATGTATTTTCCTACAAGAACGGAGTTCAAACCCCAATTATCATTCTATAATTATTTGTAAAAAAACCCTAATGTGCCACTAAAGCCATCTACTATAAAACTGTTTCAAACTGAGATGCACATGAAAGTGGTAGGCGATCAAATCTGCTGTTTTAATAGCCTGAACTGACAAATCCTACATTCATTCCCAATTAATAAACGCTGGAAGGTCACACCTCTCTGGTGTGGAAGAAAAACGTACCCGTTTTCAGTTTCATTAAAGTGTCTAAAAACGAAATGTGGAGAAGCACATATTGGGAAAATGTGCGTATTTAGTGATTTTTTACAGCACATGTAAAATATGTGGAGTAAAATTGCATGTTGGGAAGCTGAAATACCTATGTTCAATGCTACCTGACATGCTGATGGTTGACGTCTGCAAACCTGCCAATCTAGGTGAACCATTTCTTTTCCTCGGTGCTGAGCAGAGATTTATTTCCGCTGTAGCGCCAAGATGGTTTAACGCTATGCGTATTAATGCATATTAATGTAGATATGGGTTTGAACCTTAAGAATAAGCAGCTACAGGCGTTTTTAGACGGGGTCTAATGAATACTGGGTGCAATGTATTTAAAAGAAAAATGTATGGACACGTTGGAAAGTGACGTCACGCACCCGAGCGCCTGGCCCCCAGCCACTCTCTGGAGGGCAGAAAGACCTTTGGCTCCCACTGCCTTCCATTGTTATTATATGACAGCTGCCATTAGATCGCCACTACATGACGGTTAAGGAAAAATCTATCAGCATGGTTAACATGTGTAGCACTCTAGGCTGCAGAAATAGAAAAAAAAAATGACAATAATAATATTTAATAGGTTTCCAGCAGATGAAATATGCTGCCATCCATGGCTGAGTTAGATGATGATCCATTCAGGGATCCAGTCTGATAAATGAATCTGCTCATCTCGTACAATGGAGGTAAGTTGATGTTAATATATGTACGTCTTCTTTACTTCTGTTGTGTAAAGTTGAGGCATGATGATCAAATAATGTAGATATCTATAAACTGAACTGGCGGTGGTAATTTCTGAGGAGTTTCTGCACGTAGCTTGTCAGCTGTTTGAAACGTTCCGGAAGCTAACTCGGTGGGCTAGCTTTTAGCTATCTCAGCTTTCTCACTTGTTACTGGTTGTACAAACGGCTGTTCCATTACATGTTGGCTGTAAGTTCATTATTTTATTTCTTTACGCGCGCCTGTTTAAAACTGTGATAGTGCTTAGTCTGATGGTGATGTCATTAGCTAGCTGTTTTCTACTACACAAAGAGCTAACACAGCCTCTACAGTGTAAGCTGTCGGTTCGCAGTGAAATTGCTTCGTAACTCCGTAAAGTGTATTTGTCTCTGGGTTGTGAATATGTCTATGACATGTCAGTAATCTGGTGAAGTTATAAATAGTGGCCTGTCGGGTGTTAAACTGGCTGAATGGTAACTAAGTTGTTGTGACTGAAACTGTTGTGTTGATGATCGATCGGTATAAAAATGTGTTAGTAGAGTCGAGCACTGGGGGTTTCTATGACTGTATGCCTTCTTGGTTCTGCTGTGTAAAGTTGAGGCATGTTGATCTTATAATTGTAGATTTCTCCATACTAAACTGGCAATGGTCATATCTGATGAGTTTCTTCCCGTAGCTTGTTAGTAAACAGTCATTAACGGTCTGGAAGCTTTGTGCTACATGCAATTAGCTTTATGAGGAGACTTTTTCGATTATCTGCCCAAAGATAGTTTAGGTTTTATTTTGTTTGTCTATTTGTTCAACTGCGACCGCACGGCTTTGCATAACGGTGTGGAAGCTTTTTGCCCTCCATTGTTGTACGTATGCGAGAAAATACCCAGATGAAAACAAAAACATTCAACCTTTCTATACACTACCACACGTCTACACTGGTGAGTGTGGTTTAATCAGGCTTTGGGGCATCGAGAGAGAGCAAGACTTTCAGAAGAAAAGTGTGGGAAATTTTACAGCCAATTTCTGGTTTTATCCTTAACAACTTTTGGCATCTGTCTGATATGGACCATGCTGGATTTGGAAAATGTTAATGAGTTCATTTAAAGATCTATCATTTTTTGCAGTTTTAGAAGTTACCCGAGCTAAAGCCTAGTTTATGCTCTCCGTCTATTTATAAAGAGGACTGACGCAACAAAATTATCCGTGGAGGCATGGGCTCTCGACCACCTACACAATAACAGATGAAGTAGATCGTTTCACCAGAACGGGGCTCTATAGTCCCTGAAATCAGTAGTCAATGCAGCAGTTGGGTATTACATGCTTTCATCTACAATGGACTTTTGGCGATTTTTAACACAAGCAGGTGTAAAGAAACAACAAAACAGGCTGCTGTGTTTGTTTATATATGTGGTATATTAGCTACGCTTCTAGTAAAAAGCTTTACAGCTTAAAGAAAACTTTGTTGTCCATTGCTCCTTGAGGGGGGAATGACGTCACAAGCTGAAGAATTTAAACTCAAATTAACCAGAAAAGAGACTGCAACGGTAGGCAGGCCCGCTATTAAAAGTGCTGATGGAGAAATATAAACTAGGCTTCACTCAGATAATCACCAAGCATGCTAAAACAAATTTAAAATATGAACTACGTAATCTCCTGTTGACTTCTAGCCAAAGTGGTTAAGTTTTACTGTGCAGCTGAGAACACATTTACCTGGTACATCCTGAGTGACATCCCCCAAATCAAGTAGCTTCCTGGAGATTTTCACTGACTTCCCAGAAGCGATGTTATATTCTTGCATCTTGTCAAAGTTGATAATGTGAGGCTGGTTGTCGAACAAGATGTCGACTTTCTTAAGCTTCATCCTCCAAGCGTTCTCGATGAACACTATAGCCTCAGTGGAATAAGCTTTCGGCTTTGAGGTGACTGGGTTATGATGAACCCAATGGACAGTCTTGAGGATTTCTTTGTCTGATACAGAGTTAGAGATGTTCTCCAGGAGGAGCTTCACATCAGAAAGCGCTCCACTCACATAATCCTTAAACCCAGAAAGGCCGATGATGGTTCCCTGGACTTGAACGTCCACTGCGTGCTTCCGCTTGATCATCTCCAAACACTTCCTGTGGTAGTCGGACATGTTTTTGACGCTCCTGTGCTCCACCTTCTCCTCGACCTGTCTCTGGTTCACCTTCTTATTGAAAGCAATGTCCACCCGAATCAGGTCACAGCTATACCCTGCAAACACATGGAGCTGAAGGGTGTTGGCTGCCTTCAACGTACTCTCGAAGGACAGCTCAACGCTTTTCTTCTGCTGGGCTACCTGGTGGTTGGCGTGTGAAGTACTACAGGAGTGTTCTTCTCGAATCACTTTCTTGGACAGTTCTAATGCTTTCTTAAGATCTTCCTCTTCATCCTGCAGAGACCAGTGGCTTGACTCCATAGAGTACTGGATGGCTAAAGAGAGCTGGGCCTCTTCCTCCAGGCTGGTGCCCAGAGCTCCCTGAGACAGCGGGACCGACCCACTCGGCACATTTTGATCGGCTAAAGGCTGGGGGGCTTGCGTGTCGCTCACGTCAGTTTCCTGATCCGTTAACGTGTCTGGTTCTGCACTGTACAGATCTAAATTATCCATGTCATCGAACGGGTCTGAAGCGGGCACAGAGTCTTCCTGCTTTTTATCGACCGTCGAGACGATTCTCTTGGCCTCCTCTAAAAGACCTGAAAGTAGGCAAACGGTTTCAGTGACACTGTGCTTAAATAAAAGAGCAGGTGAGGAAGGAGGATGACTACCTGTGTTTGAGGCGCCGTTAGAATCCGTCTGCATCGAGTCTGCTTTCAGCTCATGAGCAGAGCCATTCACACAGCCTTTCTGGAGGTTTTTCTGAGACAGCATCTTCCACGCACTTTCAAATATGTCCTGGAACAAACAGCGAAAAGTCAAGTCACCGACATTTTCATCTTCGTTAGCAAAAGGACAATTTAAGTCAAGGGCTACGTTCACACTGCAGGCAATGGGGGCTCAGATGAGACTTTTGTTTGCCAGTATGAAACCCAAATCTGACTTTCTTTTTTAAAATCAAAGTCTGAACAGCACAAATCTGATTTTTTTTTATCTCACCTAGGTCACTTTCATATGTGTTAGTAAATGTGATGCACATCTGATGTTTTTGAAAATGACTTCAGTCTGAATGGTTCATGTCGCATTAAATCCATCTTGTATGTCACTGATGGGAGACAGAGGTCTCAGTCAATCGATGGACAGAAAGTAGAGCTAGGTATCGATTCAAATTTCAAGAATCAATTCGATTCTAATTCTCAAGAGTTAGAATCATGATCCGGTCCAATCTATTCTGATTCGTTATTGAAATAAATCAGTGTTATTAAAAAGTTTGTTTTCTTTTATTAGCCGTTACCTTAATGATATGGCTGTATTGCAATGACATAACACTGGGTGAGTATCAGTTCACTAGGGACAACTGTTTTAACCATTTCAGAACTGAGCCTTAAAATGGCCGTCTTGACTTTTCCTTCCTATGTTAGCAGTAAAAAAAGGTCAAACTATGTTAAACAATTAAAATGATTAAATACGATTCTTATAATTTTAATAAAAAATAAAAAAAAGATTCAAAATCTTTTTTTTTTAACACAGTGCTAACAGAAAGTGAGGTTCTAGTGATAATTTGGTTGGTTCAGATCGTGCAGGAATTGCCAAACTGCTGCACAAACACTGGCAGAGCACCATGAACTGTACAGACTGGAGTGTGTTTGCTGTCCTGTTTCAGTTGTAGTGTGAATGACCACACACAAACATACAAAGAAACGAAACAAAAAAAACAACATATATTGTATTTAATCGAGAAATCGGATCGAGCATTACGACCTGTGTTGTGAACATCACCTGTATATAATCTGAATGTATTTCTGTAAGTTTGGGAAGTGCCTCCATGTGAGATTCATTGTGAAGTGGAACTCAACGGAACTGACCAAACCTGAGTAGAAACTGCTATTTTGAGTAAATTGAGATATTTAATAGGGAATCTTGAATGTGATTTGTATGTTCTGTTTAATAAATAAATCTCACTTGGATGTTTTGTGTTAAATACAGGTCTGGACACGTGTGTATGTGGGGATTTCCTCTAAGATACATCTCGAAGACTTTAATTATGAAAGATCTACAGAGTTCTGAGTAAAAACCTGCTTTAATGTAGCTTCTGAGCTTAACTGCATTGCAGTTCAAATAAATGTTGACTTCAGATAGTTGACAGTAATTCCTGCTGGAATTCTCCTTTTTTCCTTCCTGCATGAAAGTCGGGATCGGCGGAGCTCATTTCAAAACTATTTTATCTGCAGAGTTTCCCAGATGTTTTTTTATTTATTAAATTGCACTTAGCTTGGTAATAGCCTGGGGGCATCAAATTCATTTTGATACATTTTTTAATACAGAAAACCATGTATGGACACCAATATTCGAATCTCAACATGTACATGCTCTCTTATTTTTGTCTCTCTTAGGTGTTATTGAGTTGACCTGAAAGTTTATTTTCACAACTTGGACTTGGCCTGTAGGATGTAGTGACTTGACTACAAAACTGGTCTGAGTCCATCATGATGGATACTCTCCATCCTTATCATTTCAGATTTCCTAGCCAATGCATAAAAGTCCATCTGAATCTTACAAGAAAAACATCAACAAGAAAACATGTAAACACAAACAACACATTTTTAAACAACTGTAACAATAACACAATATTTATCTTTGAGTGCAAAAAACACACCAGGCGGGTTTAACATGAAATAAAGGACAAGTATGATGAAAAGCGCAATATATGATACTATTAGGTTTAGGCCTCGTTTGTACTTCTCCGTCAACAAGTTTGCGCTCACATGTTCCGACTGAGACGTTTCCCTTTCAGACTTCTACGTTGCCCAGGCAGACTGGCAAAGCAATTCACCGTCAGGACAACAGGGGGCATAGCGCTTTTCTGGGGAGGTTCCTTCCACTGTTGCAGTTATGCAGAGCTTGGTATCTAGTTACATTTACTTGTGTACATTTTTGTAAGAAAAAAAAAACGTATTTTTTGCAGAGGCTTTAGTAGACCGTACTTTTTCCGGAGCAGAACGTACAAATACAGGAGTACTCAATACTTGAGTAACCATGTTACCAAAGACTATTTTTTAGGATTACGACTTTGTACTTTTACTTGATAAAAATTTTTTTTTTAGTAGTTTCACTTTTACTTCAGTACAATTTTTGGCTACTCTACCGACCTCTGCTGTTATTTCTCTGGTCAAAAACAGTGCAGTGACAATTTACTTTTACAATGAAATTGTCATATGCAAGATGTTCTTCAATCTACTCCAGGACTGTGGAGTAGATTGAAGGAGCCAAAAGGTAGAGATTTGGGTATACCATTCTACCGCCATTATGCATTTTGATGATGTCATCAAGCTGTGTTTACGTACGTATGCAGGAGGGATAAATACTGATGTTTTCTTTTACTCTAGATATGGTAAGTTTAAAATCTGTTGTTTCTCATATAATGCAGAAGAAACCTGTTGAACTTAAAGCATTTTTAATTCCAATATGTGCAGGTTCCTTGTTGTGTGGTATTTAATTCATAAATAAGTAACCAGATAGCAGAGAATTTTGAACTTTATTTTCATGACATTTAGCTTTTATTTAAATATCTTCATATATATGTTATGAGAATTTTTGTGTTGCATTATTTTTGGGAAAAGATTTTTAAAAATGTTAAATGCATTTTGCCCTGTACATTTTCTTTCAGTGGCATTCTAAACATTGTGGAAGTTGTTGTTCTTACGCAATGTATCTGGTAAGTCATGCTGTCCACAAACGCTCATTTTTACATAAATAGAAGAACATATCGCAATACATGTTACCACACATGCTTTAGATTATATCGGCTTCAAGATTTAAAGCCATATAATATAATATTCCAACTGATTAGAACAAAAATTAAAGTGGCAGTGACTCTTAAGCATTGCAGTTTGCATAAAATAAATCAGATATCCGGGGTTAACCTCTAATGGATATGAATATATATCATAAGGAGGTTATTTTGAGATAGAATTATCTCATCAGCAGCATTAGAGTAATTATTAATAACATTTTCATAATATTTGTGACAAGTTTTTTTGTGTATGGCCAAGTGCAAATACAGTGCTAGAAGCTGCCTTGGGTTTCACATTTTGATATTTTGGATGGGGGCCTAAAAGAGACAGACTCTCTTTAACCGTCGGGAAGTAAAAGCAAAAAGTTTTCGCCAACCTTTACTGTTCAACATGAATGAATACAACTCTTGTTTTAGTAAAACATATGGGAAAATCGTTAAACAGTAAGATAAACGTTGATCAGGTATTCACAGGGTGTTTTAAAAAGTTTTTCTGAAGGTGAAGCTCATTCAGAAAACTGAGCAGCTTCTGCATTCTGTAAGCTGGGAGTTATTGCCTCAGGCTGCGCTGTCAAAAACAAAAAAACAGACTGGTTGACTGCAGGCTCATTGGGGTGGAGGAGAAGCAGTAGAACTGGCCAGCGGATTGGGGGTGAGAAAACGTTGAAGCGGCCTGGTCATGTTACCTGGTGGGGTGAGGGCTCCCAGGGCACGTAGTTTAGGCTGATGTACACCTGGAACTTTGTCTCCATCTCGTTCAGGATGCTCCTGCACTCCTTCTCATCTAAAAAGCGCGCCACTCCTGGGACGTTTATGGTGATGGTTCTGGTGCAGACGGATGAGACCACGCCTTGCAGAACCTCCTCTGCCATTTGGCACGCCACCGCCTGACCGTGGATCTGTCAGATGTGTAAAAAAAAAAAAAAACTGATTCATTTTAATTCGGCCATCGAATGAACAAAGAAACACCGTCCCGTTCCCTACGAACCTTTAAGCCGCAATTCTCCTCGGCCTCCAGCGGAAAAATGGACACCTGGTCCATGTCGGCCAGCAGCTGGTGACAGTGAATCTGGACGTACTTCAGCACGCCGGGCTCCATGGCGAGGACCGCCTCCCTCTCGATGGGCGTGGTCAGGAACTGCAGGATGGCGGCCTGCTTGTCGGCCTCCATGCCCTTCAGAGTCAGGACGTCCAGGCTCCCTCCTCGCTCCGACGCCTTGGCCGACGTGAAGCCCAGCGCCCGCAGGAAGTCCGACCACTCCCTGCAGCACAGCAGGCCCTCCTGCTCCGACTCCAGGGGGACGCTGAAATGACACACCTGGGATTTCAAGAGGCTCCCTGCCTGGTCGGCAGCGTTCCGGGTTAACGAGGTTACGGACACGGTTGAGTCGGAAACGGAGTACAGGCTATGCAGACGCCTCTGAGTCATAGCTTGTAGGAGCTGGTTCTTCACATCTTTTCTTTCCAGGAACTGCGCCACCTCCGGGCTGACGGTGAAATGGGTCTCTGCTATACTTCCCAGAAAGCTTGAGATTTTGTCTTTAATCTGCTCTAGTTCGAGTTTGTTCGGTCCTGAGACGTAAACTCCACTATCTTTCATCTGGATGCTGAAAGCTGGATGAGCCTTCTGCACATCCTCCTGAATGCTGCTTCGTTGATACCAGCCAACTTTTACTGGGTCTGTGATCGCGATTTGGCATGATAGTGTTTCGATTTCCTCCGTCTGATCCTCCATGACCACTTCCTCCACCACCGCGCTGGCAGCTGGTGGCGCCGAGGCTGCCTGAGAGGACGACTGACCGCCGTCTGGCGTGGTGGCTGGTGAGGACGGCTCAGCGACTGCCGGAAGCGAACTGGCCTGCATCTCCACGTTGTCCACCTCCCCCGAGCTCTTCTCCGTCACATCCTGGCTCTCGGGGACGGCGTCTTGTGCTGCAGGTTGAAGGAAGTCAAAGTAGGCCTTCACTAGCAGCTCGGAGTCGTTCACCTTGTGAGGACGAGCCAGGACGGCGTCCACAGCTGTCGGGAAAAAAAAACCAACACATTAAAACTTTACATCCACACTAACAAACCATTCCAAACACTTCCGTCTTTTCTCCTTTGGTCTCCAGAAATATTGAACGCACTTTTTAATATTTCTTAGAAACAGGCTTTAATCCTGTTATTCCCACTTCGAAACACAGTAGTGGCAGTATCATGCTCCAGGAATGCATTTCCTTTTCTTTTCTGTCTAAACATGGAGGCTGGTCAGGATTGATGGGGAAAATGGGCGGAGCGTAAAAACAAGGCGAAAAAGGAAAATGTTCACAAAAAATGATCCTTCACTTTTTAAGTCATACTGAAAGTAAGTATTATATTTAAAAGGTAAAAGCAGCAGTCTCAAAAATACGATAAAAAAATGTATACTCCAGTATTTAGTTTTCATATTCATGTTTCATATTTCATATTCGAGCGGTGATGGTCATAAACTCAGTGGGACACGGATTAACAAGAAATGTAACAAAAGGTTCCGCGCAGCGTTCTAGTATCAAGGCGCACATAAAATGGAAACTAACTTCTCTACTTGCTGATGTTCAGTTAAAATGACGTTATGAATTGATGGGCCGACCAAAATCTTAACAAGGATGTATATATTTGTTCATTTTATGCCCTTCTACTGTTAAAAACGTGGTGTCATGAGGGCTTTTAAACACTGAGTTTAGCAGAGGAGCTAACAAGCAGAACAAACTTTCATTAAAAGTTCAATGTGCTGAAAATGGCGACAAACGCCCTTTATATAAGATACAGAACACTAAGACATACAGCATATTAAACTGTTGAAAGATAATATTTATTTCAAAACAGCCGCTGAAGTCCATAAACAGGCAAAAAACATTGCATTGACAGTCAGGGCCTTGGTGGCTGTCATCTATAAGTGATATCTTATCTAAACTTCGTTTGCAATTTGAAGTTATCCATGAGAGATGGAAGATGCTGTGGCCGTGATTGGTCCAACGAGTTCACAAACAAAGATGTAATGGAGATTGAAACCGCTGAAACCGACCGAACCCCCCAAATAAAAAACACTCTTCGGATCGACAAAAGCAACTGTTCTTGGAGTTGACCTGAAATGAATGCATGCTGTAAAACATGCATGCAAAAAGAGATGGAAGGCCATGGGCGGGGGGCTGACATCAATTTTAAACAAACAGATGCATCCGTGAACTTTTTCCTTCTGGTGTTCTCGATATTCTCAAAATTCATCACTGATATATCGCCCAGACCTGTTATAGAGCGTACAACTTACACTCGTAAGATACGAAGGAGACCTTGGCCGTTCCCTCTGAGAGCATGGTGACCTCCTTCACGTTCTGTTTCCCGCCTCGCTCGCCCTCAAAGTACAACGTCAGCAGTTCGGGTGTGGTGCCCGGGTGTAGGTTCTCCACCAAAACGGAGTCCGTTTGATCAATCTGCTCCAGGGTTACCTCCGACCCATCCAGTTTCCTCTTTGAGATTCTGTTGCACAGAGTCTGGAAATCTGTAAAACATGCAACTTATCAGTAGATTTTCAGCACGGGGTTTGGTTTTAATTCATCATCTATGAACCCTAAATGCACTAAGGTAACATGTACGGTTATGTGACCTTTAGATAAGGGTTTGCTGAGGTGAATGAGGATGAAATCGCTTTGTGGGGACGGGATCAGGGTGTAATCCGTGTCGTTCAGGTCCATCATGTTTTCCACGTAGAGCTCTATCATCTCTGTGCTGGTGTAGCGGCTGATCCCCCGCAGCAGGAGCCTGCGTCGGTCCTTTGACGGAGGCTTTCTTACGCTCAGCTCAGAGTTATACACCACATGGCTGCCTTTAGACAGTACTCTGGCTGCAGCTGTCAACGGGATGGAAGCAGAAGCAAGAGAAGTTAGACTGTGGTGAGTCGGTAACAAATATATATCTACACACACTGCCTAAAATAAAAAAATCAAAGCAGGTTAACTGCTGATGCTTCTAAGCTTGTTAGAGAGAAAACGCTGGGTTCTTTTTTGCAAACATTAATAGCGAGCAGCTTGAGGAAGCAAAAAGAAGCAGTTGAAGAAGTTGCATGAGGAAGAAAGTCAATATCAGATTCTCCCAAACTATTTTATTACATTTTAGTTTTAAAGCAGAGATTCTGAAATAGTGGAGGACCCTGGTAGCCGAGGCTTTTATTCCTGCTTTACTGGTAATCAAGCCTCCGGTCACTAGGTGGCAGCAGTGCTCAGACTTATCAACAGGCTGCACGTGTAGCCCAGCAGAACAAATCGCCACAGACAGAGCTGACGCACGGAGTAGAGAGATGGAATCCTGTAACTTAACGAAAAACGGAAGATCCAATTAAACGCTGTTCCTGTGGTGATGTGGCGGCTGCATCTCCTTTAAAGCTACCTGTTACCATAGTTTACTGTTACCAGGTCTTTTTATGAGACTTGATTGGGTGGTGAGAGATTTTATTTTTTAATATGAAAACTATGCGATTCTTCGTTTTGGATTTAGGATTTTTTTAGTTCTTTTAAAATGACGGGGAAATTCTTGAACCACAGTACTGTTAAATTTGTACAAATAGTTGTGAATCATAGTAAATATGGATCCATTTGGTTACTCATTTAAGTAAGTAAATTAAACGTTATTTATTTAGCACTTTTGTCAGACACAAAGCGCTTCATAATAGAACAGCTCGGAGAAACATCTTAAATACAGTAAGGACACTTTAAACAGTAATATTAGGTTAGAAAGGATTTACAAACAGCTGTGTTTTTAGGCGCTTTTTAAAAATGAGTGTAGGTTGGGCTCTGAAGCAGGTATAAGGTTTTAAAGCCTAGTTAATGCTTCTCCGACCGCAAATTGCACTCAGACGCATTGACGGAGACGTTTTCTGTTTATAATGCGCCGCTCTTCCACTCCAGTCTCTATTGTTTTTTTCAGCGTTGCTCGACCAGGACAGCAGGGGGTGCTACGTTTTCATGGCGTCTCTGCCTACGCATTTCTTCCTCAAGAAGCAATGAAGGACAGAAAGTAAGTTCTGATTAGGCTGTAAAGCTTTTTACTAGAGGTGCAGATCATAGAATCCTCTAGAAACGCATAGAAACAAACACAGCAGCCGTTTTTTGTTGTTTTCCTACACCTCCTTGTGTTCAAAACCGCCAAAAGAACAGATTTGATCAATTATCCTTTCAATATAAAGCATATAGTGGCCAAACGCTGCATTAACTACTGATTACAGCGACTATAGAGCACCGTTCTGGAGAAGCGATCTCTGGTTGTTGCTCAAACTGACCAATCAGATGATTACGCTCTCCATTGACGGAGACGGATAGTTAAATTTTGCGTAGATGATGGAGAGCCCTTGGGTTGACGGATAATGGCGTTGCGTCAATCAGTCTCCGTCAAAACGCAGAAGCATAAACTAGACTTAAAAGATTGCTAATGTAGGAGGGAGCTTGGTCCAAGATGGCCAAAAACGTTACAACCAAGATTTTAAATTGGACACAAAATTCTACAGGAAGCCATTAAAGAGTGTCTAAAACAGTGATATGGGCTCTTCTGTTAGAGCTGGTGGAGATACAAATGCATGAGTTTGGTCAATTTTTTTTCAGTCAGCACAATTACACACTTTTTGCTTTAATAAATATGATCAGAATTGAAAAAGTAGAATTCAGTAGAATTTTATGTAATAAAATTCACCCGACACAACCACCCGACACAAAAACAGTTTTTTCCCCCAGGCTGTCGCTCTGACGAACTCTGTCTAGTCACAGTGTGTGAGTGCACTCACATAACAATAAACTATAACTCTGCACTTCTGTACATACTCACTGTAAAATAACCCCGGCTTGGTGTATATATTATCCTTTATTATTTACGATCTGATATTTATTTGTATTTTTACTTATTTTTGTTCTTATTTTTCTTTTTTTTTCTTTTTTTATTTCACTTATTCAAGTTCTGTACTGGAGGAAAAAGTTTGCCGGAGTCAAATTCCTTGTATGTGACATACTTGGCCAATAAACTGATTCTGATTCTGATTCTAAAGCAGAATTTCTAAAATAACTAAATGGATTTCATAGGGCTCTAGAGCTGAAAAGAAGGGTGACATGCAAGTTTTGTAGCCTCCCTTTTTGAAAAGTAATAAGTTAATGAAGCTGACAAGTCACCAATGTTCAAAGTTTCCAAAAGCTTTGAATGTTACACTTTAATCTAAAAATGCACATCCCAGTGAATCATTTGAACTTTTTCTGTTCTCAGTATCACACAGACTGAGCAGTCCTAATTAAATGTTACCAACTGAGTAAATAATAAATATTATAATACAAGTGACTTTAAATAATTAAAATGAGCTGCAACCACTTGAAGTAGTTGCAGGTCAGTATATTTATCTAGTAGTTTGTATTGTTAAATACCTAAATATTTATAGATTTCAATTTTGGGTGTGTGTGGGAAAAAAATAAGTGTTTTTTATAGCAGAAACTAACTGAGAACCATTGTCTTAAAGGAAAAGCCTTTTGGATTTGTTGTGCTAGATTCTATCAAGACTAAAGCCTGAACAATATCAGGAAAATGTCTCATTATGAATACTGTAGCTAAAAATTATGACAATATTTTCTGTCTGTTTTCACCTAATGTCTCCATATGCACCCAGATTTTCAGTCATATTCAGGAAAATGGCCATTAATAAGCTTCCAATCACACACATGTGGGTCACTTGCCTTCTGCTTCCTCAAACACCAGCACAACCCGGTTCTGCTTGATCTGCACAGATTCAAGTGGACCTCCCCCAGAGCGCCGCCTGTTCTCAAAGTAAAGGCATAGCAGCTCCTCATCGACTTTCCCAGGAAGCTCCAACACCTCCACCGTCCTCTCCTCCAGGTTTTCAGCAGACATCCTGAAAAAAAATGTAAAGTAAAAAGGATGAAAACTTAATCTTTAAGGTTCTTCATTGATGACATCTGTAGACACGCTTCTGCTAAACACCTTCATCACAACCAAAATTAGGAGGTTAAAAATGAAAGTTAAACAACCTGAAGCCACTGAGACCAGATGTCCTAGCTACCAGCAATGACCAATGATCCGCCACTAACTGCATCAGAGACGGATTTGTTTTAATGTGGTAAAAAGAAAAAAATTAATTGAATGGGATATAGAGTGTACAAAAATCTAGAAAACTGTTTTTGTTTTTTTACGCATTCTAACTAAGGATGCACCAATACCGATATCAGGGCCGATTCCGTTCTAATGTACTGGTATCGGTTAATGGAACAGATACTTAAAATGTAGAAATTCTGCAATAATTTCACAGAAAATGTTTATTTTTATAGTGATAATTTCTATTGATGCTTTTTTTTTATCTAATTCACTATAATTTATTGTAACAAACAGAAGAAAATAAAACCGGCCTTCCAATTTATTTATTTGTGTGGTAGAAGTATAGGTGTTGGTTCTCGGTATAGGCAAGTACTCAGATCCAAGTTCGGTACGGTATCAGTTCGAATAAAGTGGTATCATTGCATCCCTAACTCTTGCCCATTGGTATGGTAAAAAAATAAAATAATCTAATTGCGTTTTAAGGTGAATGTGTGTCAGATTTAATAGTTGCTTTAGAAAGCAGTTTACAAGAATGAGTCTGTATGTATTACAGTAGTGATCCCCAACCCTGTTCCTCATTGGTCCGTGCTCAGGCCGACCCGTTTCCAACGGCTTCGTTACCTGCTCATTATGCCGTTACGTTTTCCACAACCCTGGTCCCGACTAATTAGCTTAAATCAAGTGTTTGATAACACAGAGACGGCATAGTATTAGCAGTAGGCTTAGAACACCATGAGGACAGTATGAGGAGCCGTTCAGAAAGATCTGAATCATGTGGTAAGGTTCTGATGAGGAGTTCATAAACATAAAACTCTTTAATACTACCAGCCCTGTACTTCGGCTGCTTTCAGTTGCATATATCACCCTGAAATTCAACTTTACAAATTTTAGATACACAACAATTCTCTTACTATTAATTCACTGAGCACACATATAAAAGTAATCATAACTTTGATTTTTTACGCCGTTTTAAGGGTACAGCTGAAAAATGTTTCCATATCAATGTATGGAAAAGTGCAGTTGAAAAATACCTAGTGTTAAAACTAAATGAATATTTTTAGCCACTTCCATTGTCTTTCAGACCCACATGTGATATTGATCTCAGCCACCAAGGACAGGGAAAGCAGGGAGGAAAAACTAGAGAGAGAAAGAGAGAGATTGGGACGGAAAATGGGGGTTAATGATAATCGACTTCTGCGAGATCTAATATTGTGCAGCTATGATTAAAAGGTGGTCTTAGACATGTAACACACTCCTCACAGCACCTGATTCACAATATTAAAGGCACTTGTGATGAAAAAGAAACTTTAGTATCGCTTTAGTGTTCAACTTGAACTTTAGTGTTAATAACGCAGAGTACTTCCATTTATTTTCTAGATTTGGTCAACTATATTTACACATTCAGCAAAGTTAAAAAATATTCGAGATAGTATTGGTCATTATATAATATAAGTTTTCTATTTATGAAGATCACATTTTTTGGAATATGGAAAAGAAAATGTCAGTGATGCATCTTGTGACTTTCAATAGTTCAAAATGATGTCAGCCCGCCCAAGGCCTTCCATCTTGTTTTACAGACTGAATTTACTTGGGATAATTGAAATAAAAGCACATTTACATTTTTTTTTATATATGTCATTTGGAATTTATTTTTAAGAAAATAAAGGGAGATTTTTTAAAATTCATATCAGATTCAAATAATGCTTTGTTTCAGGTTGTGATATACATCGATATCGACTGATATGAACAAATTTATTGCGATAGATTTTTTTTCCTTTTCATATTGCCCAGTTCAAATTCAGGATGTCAATTTCCTCTCCTTCAAAGACAGAGTATTAGGGCCAATGAAAAAAAATATTTTCCCATATCAACTTGACACAGTTAATTGTAATCTCACACATTTACAAGAAAAAAAAGGTGGATAACTTCTAATATTGAAATGTTGTAATTTTGCAAGCGATTTTTCTTTACTTTCAGTGGAAATGAACTCCTCCATGGCCAAATTATTAGATATATTTATGGCATAACCTTTCTGACATAATTCCATTCACAGATTTTGTTTCTCTGTCACTAAAAAATGAACGTGTCTCTGTGAAGAATGCATGAATATTTTAGGGATGTAAATCTGCAACCAGTATAGAAATATGTTTTTTATGCTGAGACTACATTATAATATTTGAACTGATTAATTTGGATATTACTTCCATATCTTACTGTTATTAACTTATTATTCCAATCACCATGGATATATGTATATATATATATATTCCCTGTATATCACATTATACTTTACCAAGTATTAAATATCTACTTTGACCTGAGTCATATCATGGCATTTTAGCCCACGTTTAAAAATACTTTAAACCTTCAGAAAATGTACTGTAATACCACTTTCTACAACAAGCTTTAAGAAGAGGAGTGGGAGATTCTATTTGCCTCCAATATTTCTGTTCTTTTAAAGCATTTTATTTTTTCTTCCCACCGCCAGTAGTAACAAATCCAGATAGGGCCTACATCTATTGCTGCAGGTTTCTCCGCATAGTCTCATCAGGTGTATTGTTTCAGGGCCAAAATGCCATTCTACTGATTTAAGTTGGTATGCCGCGGCTAACAAGTGACAACTTCTAAGTGACGCACTTTTTAAATTCATGTGTAGTTTACCTTAAGTGTATACATTATGGCTTGGCGTCGTCTTGTTACAAGCTAGAAAGTGAAACTTGGAGCTCTGGTAGCTTCGTGTCCAGAAACTAGCTTGAAGACACTATGAGCGGTGTATTTTTTTTTTCATATTACAGCTACAAAATAAGAGAATAACTTTTTAAAGAGGAGGTTAAACGCATTTGAACATTTTGGGAGAATTTCTTACCTGCGAGGAAAACATGGACTTTTATCAGCCAGTGGTGCGCTTCCTTGTTTTGCTGCTTGTTGAACTCGGCTGACGTCATCAAAACGTCGTTGCGTCTTAAAGGGGCGCCGCCAGTTTCTGAACTTCGTCCTTCAAACCCAATATGGTATTTAGCCTCCCTGGATGGACTTCGTGAAGTTTAATTGAATCATGTTTATTCACAGCACCTACTCTAACTATACAAGGTAAAAAGGTCAAATTCAGGCATCACTACACTCATACAAATTTTTTATTTCTTTCTTTCTTTCTTTCTTTCTTTCAGTGGCTGCAGGTCATGAAATATAAGTGCAGGGAAAAAAATATTACACCAGACCAATAAACAAAAAAGTGGTTTTAACAAAAAGGACAGCTTACTAAAAACTGGATCGACTGTTTATGAACTCAGTATTTGCTCAGGCTTTCTTTTGACATTAATTATATCAGTTCAAACGTATCCATGTATTTTCCCATCTCTTTGCTTTTCAAAACCGCTCCTTTTAATTATGTGCCTGTATTTCAATTTAGTAACAGTTTACCACCAAAAACCTGTATTAACACTTTCAGAACTGAACCTAAAAACGACTGTCTGGATTTGTATGTCCTATTTTAGCTGTAAAACTGCACAAATTATGTTAAACTAAACTGATTTTTGAATTTGTGAATTGATTCAATTAAATTCTTAGAATTTTTATAAGAATGGATTTTCTTCAACAGTTCTAGTTTCAAAGTTGTTCTTGATAGATTAAATGCATTAAATTTCATTCCACTAACTGCCTTTATTTGACGGTCATTGGAAAGGCAAGGTAGCAGAAAAGGAGGAGAGATGTAGCCTACTTAATAACCTGGGGTCTCATTCATAGCATTTTGCGTAGAATCCTTACTAAAACCGTACTGTAGCTCAGCAACTTTTTTTTTAAATGATGCCTAGTAAGTTTCTGATCTATCAAACTTGGAGTGCACACAACTGCACGCAATCTACTCTTTATAAATCAGACTCTCTGGCTCTCGGTTGCCATGGTTACCCCCGAAGTGCCACATATTAGTTGTATTATGTTATTCAAAATATTCACTAGATGCTTTACATCTACCGTTTATGGCAGAAATTTGGTGTGCAGGAGTCAGGATATGTTCCAAAAACACCTGAGCACGTTTCTACGAAGAGTCTGATTTATACAGCAGAGATTGCGCCCAGCTGTGCGTAGGCCTACTCCAAGTTTGACAGATCAGAACTAGGCGTAAGTAAAAAAAATTGGCGTAAGGTTTTAGTAAAGATTTATATGATACCCCTGGGCCTGGATTTAAACCCACAACCTTGGGTTGAGGCTGTCAGGATGGAGCCCTGGTATACCCCACATTTGATTTCTGTCTGTTTTGAAGAAAAAAATTGCGTATTGACACAAATAGTTGAACTCATCTATTTCATCCTAATTAAAGATAAATATTACGTATGAGGGTTTCAGAAAATACTTTCACTGTTAGCTCAATCTAAAAATCTTATTTCTATTTGAACACACAGCAATGTAATTGTTTGGGCTAAACGGTGCATGTAAACACAAACACCCGATAAACAGGTTTATTTTGCATTAAAAAAATATTATTTTTTTTATTCAGAAAAGCAATTTTAATCCATTTGAAGTCCCATTTCCTTCATGTGAATGCATACATAACAGGCAAGAGCTTCAGATATAGCTAAAAAAATAGTTAATACCAACGTTTCTAAAGGAAATTCTTATAAAAGCTACAGTTGTTACAGTTGTATAGCAAAAAGCAAAACCCAAAAACATCATCCAAAATTATAGTTTGGGTACAGTAAGAAATAAATTGTGAAAGAGTATGCATGTATAGCCTAAAAAAACATCTTACAATTCAAATTCAAAAATACTTTATTGATCCCAGAGGGAAATTAAGTTTTGTTGTAGCTCATTACAATTTTTTTTTCCAAGGAGTTGTTGTAGATCATGATGGCTGTGGGGAGAAAGGATTTCCTGTAGCAGTCTGTGTTGCAACAAAACTGAAGAAGCCTCCGACTGAAGATACTCCTTTGCTGTAGGATAGTCTCATGAAGAGGATGCTCAGGGTTGTCCTTAATCATTTTAATTTTATGAAGAATCCTTCTTTGAATCATTATCTCCAGTTGTTCAACAGGTGTCCCCAGAGCCGTTTTAAGTCCCTGGCTCTGATGCTGCTACCCCAACAGATGATGGACGAAGAGCTGACACTCTCAACCACAGACTTGTAGAAGATTTGAAGCATCTTGCTGCAAACCTTGAGGGACTTCAGCTTCCTCAAAAAGTACAGTCTGCTCTGTCCGTTTTTGTTGATGGCTTCACTGTTAATTCTCCAGTCCAGTCTGTTGTCCAGATGAACTCTGAGGTACTTGTACTCCTCAACCATTTCCACTTCTTCTCCCTGGATAGAGACATCCTTTGACTTATCCCTGTTTCTTATGAAGTCTACAATCATCCCCTTTGTTTTGTTCACATTCAAGGTAAGATGATTGTTTCCACACCATGCCACAAAGCGCTCCACCAGGTCTCTGTATTCAGCTTCTTCTCCATCTCTGAAACACCCGACAATTGCAGAGTCGTCTGAGTATTTCTGCAGATGACAGGTCTCCGTCTTATACTGGAATTCTGAGGTGTACAGAGTAAAAAGGAATGGTGAGAGTACAGTCCCTTGTGGTGCTCCTGTGCTGCTGACCAGCTGGTTTGACCCACAATCCTTCAGTCTCACAAACTGTGGTCTTTTTATCAGGTAGTCATTGATCCAGCTGATTGTTGAGGCCTCCACCTTTGTCTTCAGGAGTTTCTGACAAAGCAAATCCGGATGAATTGTGTTAAATGCACTGGAGAAATCAAAGAACATGATTTCTAACAGTGCTGTCTGCTTTGTCCAGATGACAGTGAGTTGGATGAAGGAGGTTGATGATGGCATCTTCAACACCAACTCCATAGTGATAAACAAACTGCAGGGGGTCCTGATATGTTCTAGTTTGCTTACTCAGGTGGGGCAACAGGAGTCTCTCCAGGACCTTCATGATGTGGGATGTCAGGGTAACAGGTCTACAGTCAACGATGACTGATGGGTGAGTTTTCTTTGGTACTGGAACAAGGCAGGATGTCTTCCACAACACCAGAACCTTCTCCAGGGTCAGGCTAACATCAAAGAGGTGCTGCAGAATCCCACAGAGCTGCTGTGCACAGGTTTTCAGGACTCTGGGGCTGACACCATCTGGACCTGCAACCTTGTTCCAGTTCGGTTTCTCCAACTGCCTTTTCACCTGACTTTTAGAGACAGACAGGTGGGAGAGTGAGATAAATGGGGTAGCAGCATCTCCTGACTTGGTTGAAGATAAAGTTGTGGAAGTAGAAGAGTTCATGACTGAGGTGTGACAGGACAGGTGTTGGTCTGAGGAGAGTGGGATGTCTCTTTGGCTGGAAACAGGAGAGGAGGATGCTGAGCTTGTTCCTAAACTGAACCTATTGAAGAATGTGTTCAGTTCATTGGGTCTATCAAGACTTCCATCTATCCAGTCATTCCTGTGCTTAAAGTCTGTGATCTTTTTCGTGCCAGACCCGACATCTCTTATATTGTTCCTCTGTAGTTTGTTGTCCAGCTCCTCCTGTAAGCCTCTTTGCTGTCTCTGATCTTGACTTTTAGTTGCTTCTGTATACTCCTTAATAACTCCCCATCTCCCTCCTTGAAGGCTCTTTTTTTCTTGTTCAGCAGTTCCTTCAGCTCACTGGTGAGCCAGGGTTTGTTATTAGGGAAGCATCTCACTGTTCTGGAGGGGGATGATATTGTCCACACAGAAGTTACAGCTTAGAAACAACTTTTCTAGCATTTTAAGTAGAACGTATTTGGTGGCAAAATGATTCATTGAAAACAGAAAGCTTAGTACCAATGTGAATGTTCCATACTCTACAGGGCTGTAACAGGGCATGTGAAATGCCTATCAGGGCCATTATAATTGGACAGAGAGAGACTCTAACACTTGCATTGCACCATGCATTTAACAACCTTTGTAAAAGTTCATTGCACCAAAGGGGGATACTGAATTTTTGAACGCTATCCTGTTTTGTTCAGGAGACTTGATTGCATATAACTGTTAATCTACGAAAAAATCAGCAAAGACCTTTCTGACTTCAATGCCTCGGCACAGGAAACACTTCATACCGAATTTGTAACTTTGGTTTCATACAAAAAGTTCTCCTTTTTAAGTGTTAAATAACCACTCATACTACAGGAAATTATTTTCTGACAACAGCAATTTTCTAGTCTCCAGCTAAAGTGGCAATGCTTTCAGTATCACCGTTCGTGCAGGTAGCTTTTAAAAGAAGCTGCGTGGGCTGCATGTAGGACACAGCTCTTCGGCTTGAATGGAACTATACACACTGCAGTTATGAGATGTGATTCTACAGAGACCAGGACACCCGTTTAAAGCCTCTTAATCAATATGCTGCTGTGCGGATGAACCTGTCTGATTGTCTCTTTCTCCTCTGTGACTTCAATCTGCTGAGATCAAAGCTCTGTGGAAGCTTTGATACCACATGCTTTAAGGCTGATTATTCCTTCTACAGATGGATATGGCTGTTTTTTTGTTCAAGTGAGTTGCTGAAGCTCCTCCATGATTTGCTTATGTCCCCTTGACAAAAACTTGTGTACTAGATCCTTGATAAAATTCCCACAACGTTCCATTTCTGAACTTAACTCTATGGTGAGATTATGTATAATTATGATAATCACTTGGCTAGATGGGGAATTTTAAAACTTTTATGCTAGAGGTATTTTGCATAAAGGGTGAAACCTACCTTACATACTTACGAAATAGACTGAGTTAAGATGGACTCTACACTACACACACAAGGGTATTCCACATTTAGTTTATTTTTTAATATACATATATCTCAAGTTCAGTCAACTTTAATGAAGGGGGTTCCAATTGGATTTAGGCCTGTACTTTGACTGGGCCAATTTGAAATGTGAATATGATGTAATACCTTCAACATATCCTACACACAAGCTTAATAAATATACGGACAATATCTGGGTTGTTAATTATACCATACAAAAAAAGACCATTGCAAATTTTTTAATTTTTTTTAGAAACAGACTTACTCTGCCAAAGCATAACTCAAAAGAGAAGATCATTTTATTTCACTTGTAGCTGTGGTAGAAGGCAGCATTGTTAATAATTCCGATACCTGTCAAGGTTCCTCAAGTGATTTTTTTTTTTTGCAAGGTCACTGGTTCAACCAAGGTAGTTTTCTTTTGTATTCCCTGCAGCAAAAAGAAGAAAAAAGAGCTCTATAGGCCAGAGGTTGGTTGAGTAGCCAAACATCGTATTCAAATAAGAGTAGCACTACCTCAATATATATTTTACTCAAGCAGATATAAAAATGAGTCAACCAACATTTCCATTACGTGTAACTCATACACCCATAAGGACAATTTCACATACTCAATTAACCTAACAGTCAGGTTTTCCGAGTGTGGAAGGTAGCCAGAGAATCTGTAGAAAATCCATACATGCACCAGGAGTTCAGGAAAGACCACAGGCGAGGATTCCAACCCATTTTGAGTTGAATGAAAATGGTTGTACTGGAATTCATTTAGGGGTATCAAAAAAAAAAGGAGGGAGGCAGGGATTCATGCCATTCTTTTAGTATTTTTATATGTAGGAAGATAAAACAGCCTCTACTTTATGTTGTCCTGGCACATAAAGTCAGAAAATGTGTCAAAATGACTTCAAATCAAGTTTATGAAATAAAAAAACAAGTTTAACACAAATTGGAATTCAAACATTTTTTATTAACCCTCTAACTGCAGCGTACACTGATGGCAACAACACAGAATTAATGTCTCCGGCTATGCTCGACGAACTTATCTCAGAAAAGTAGACGCAAATAATGAGGGACATGTTGAGTTTAAAGCATTGCAGAACGAAAGGACACCCAGTCAAAGGTCTCACCATGAGATCGAAAATATAGATTTTTATTCATAGGCAATTATTTCTCTTTAGATTCACTTGTGAATAATTTACATCCTACTCTTTTTCACACCTTTCAGCCAAAAGCCATATATAGAGCGGCTCCCCTGTGGGTTTCTACAGATGGCTGAATAACTAAATTATTTACATTTTAATCATGTGTCTGTCTCACACAAGTCAATATCACAGAAACTTCTCAGATGAATAAAGCTGACATACATTCAAAAATATTATTTAAACGTTAGAAAATGAAAGGAGTTTGTAAAGAAGTGCTGTTAAAAATAATTTCACACCTATTAGGATTAGTATTAATGAAAAGAAAAATGCTTGTCCACTAGGTGACAGT
Source organism: Apricaphanius iberus (assembly GCA_028564705.1). Taxonomy (NCBI): domain Eukaryota; kingdom Metazoa; phylum Chordata; class Actinopteri; order Cyprinodontiformes; family Aphaniidae; genus Apricaphanius; species Apricaphanius iberus. The sequence goes on along the minus strand of JAPXFQ010001872.1, from coordinate 628,729 downwards.
GTTTCCTTAGAACAAATAAACAACAGTCGAGGGACAACTGTACAGATTTTGGAAAACAAATATAAAGCAGGTCATATCATGAAGCGTGTTTCCACTTTCTTAGCCTGTTAAGAGATCATGGCTGCTGTTTCAAGGCACACAGAGAAAATCTTAACCTATTAGGGGGTCAGCACCCGACCTTAACACCTGAAAGGTTTGGAAACAAACAGGAATATGAATGGATATGCTTTTTCCAACCAGACAGTATTGAGCATTAAAATATCTACAAAAGCTTAGCAAGTAGATGTGATGTCAAACCTGACACTGATATAAAACCGACAAACTTAACATGTTGACATCCTACGAAAACACTTATACAGCATATACCTTAGAAAGATTCTTTTAAATGTAAATGTTGGCCAAACATATGCATTACAAATGGGTAAATATCAGAAATAGCTATGATTAGAGTTAGAATGCAGCCGAATTTAATGGTAAAAATAAATATAAAAACATGAAGGCACTTCATTCTGCTTTTCAACCCCAATATATGCCACTATGGAGATAAAAATTGCACACTAGGTAATTAGCATTTTAAAATAAGGCAAACGTTTGCAGGCTGTATCATGTGAAAGCTGATTATGATGATTCTCATCATTAAGGCCCAAAATCTAAGTAGGTATGTCAATTACAAAAAGCCTTCTGTATGAGTAATTGAGTTGTTTCAGAATAACCGCTAAATTGCAAGACTACAAATGAGATTTGCTATCCGTGTGCTTAGTGACCAAGCAAGCTAGTTTTAGCATTACAAGTCAATAACAAATTTAGTTACTTTCATTTCGTACATTTAAGTATAGAAAACATCTTGGGAAACACAGGTAAACCAAAAAATTATTCATAGCCCCAGTAATTTTAGATTGATAATTCTTTCATAATAATTGTCTTATGAGACATGTATCAGCGGAAGGTAGAGAAAAAAAAAAACTAAAAGGAGGGTATCAATTAAAAAATTAGTCTATTTTAATAAATATTTCATAAAAACTAGCATGCCAGAAAGGATTTACATTTTTCTCAATATTCCATTTTAAAATCCATCTTAATTGGCTTAACCCTCCCTATAATTGCAGACTAGCTTTTCAAATGTAAACCACAGGTTTTATGACAATTGAAATATGGTGATGAACTCTGCGTCTTTGAGGTTGGAAAACTTCCTCTCCATCATTCTAATCTTTAGGGTCTCCACAAATTCTCTATAAGATTTAAGTTGGGACACAAGTTCGCTAACTCCAACATATTGAGAAACATTCTTTTCAGTTTTATTTTGCTAGATTCTGTCAGAAGAAGGTAAAATAAAGAATGGCTTATAACTAAATCTGCCAGCTGGAGTGAACACTTCTGGGCTTGATTGTCAATACTGCACAATGTACTTTACAAACACAATGCAAATGTAGCGTCAGAAGTACCCAAAAAACAGTTTATTACTGTTCTTGTTACTTCAGTTAAAATTGTGGAAGCCATTTCATGTTTTTTCTTGTCGAGTCTCTTAACTTTGAAATTCAAACTTCCAACCGGTTAAAATTCTCACTCATTTAAATGCTTTCTTAGTTGCCTACTATCTCTGTTTAACATGTTAGCGCGCTAACTTTTGTTAGTTATTCCTACTCAGTTTTGACTTCAAGAAATGTTCTGTTAGATTTTTTTTTTCCAACTTGGAAATTCGGACATTTGAGAATCGTTACTCGATTTGGTACACTTAGATTTGTTCTTGACCGCTGTTTAGCATGTTAGCATGCTATCATTTGTTAGCTGCTTTTATTAGACGGAATTTTGAGTACAAGAAAACTTCCAGTTGATTTTTTTTTTTTTACTTGGAAATTCAGAGATCTCAGAATCATCACTGGGTTCGTGGCATTTAGATTTGTTCTTTATTTGATCTTTAGCATGTTAGCATGCTAACATTTGTAAATTGTTATTCTTAGTTTGACTTTGTTCTTAGTTTGACTTCAGCATATCCAGGTAATTTTCTTTTCAAACTGGAAATTCAGAGATCCGAGAGTCATTGTTTTTGTAGAATGGCACATATTCTTCGGAAAATTCAAATTTCCTGATACATGTGTTTTTGTGGGGGAAACGTGGTGTTTAGTTCAAGTATTTGAGGGCTGGTGTCAGAGAGTCGGCCTTCGTTGCAAGGACAGGATGACCCGTCAAGCTTTGTTGACAAAAACATTCAGTAGATAAATGATTTCTCAGCATATTTTCAACACAGAAAAACATGTAATTCCTAACATATTTCATGTGTAAATTAGGGAGAAAAAAACTATACTGAATAAGGGTGCGGGAAATGTAAGGGAGTAAGAGTTTTAAGCTCAAATCTTCACGGAAGTAGGCTACTACTCACAAAAAAAAGTAATAATAAAAAAAATGTTATCAGCCAAATAACTAAAAAGATTGGTTTTTAATGCGTGTTTTTATGTTTTAATAATGATCGATTCAATGATTCCAGAATTGAAAACATTTTGTGGAAAAAAGACAAAAAACATTCTTTGGCTGCAGCCCAGTAATCATTTTATTTTCATACATATATATATGCATATATATGTATATATATAAAATTGTATACATTTTACACGGTTCTAAAATGTGTTCCTTGGGGAGAGGTTTTAGAATGATCTTCGATCATCAAACATCTGGAAGGACAAGCAAGGAGCAACGTGATGGAAATAGGTAATGTGCAAATTGATCAGTACAACAAAAACAGCCGATCCTTTGTCATCATGGCCATTAAACCAAGACACATTAGCTCTCACATTGTGATGATTTATGAATATTGATAGATTTACGAATAAGATTTACACTAGTCAATAGGTCTTTGGACACTAGTTTTTTTGGTCATAAATGCAGAGTTTAACAGCTTCAGATGTAGGCTTTTTTTTATTTTTATTGAGCTCTAAATCCTGCTCTCCATTCGCATAGATCAGGAGTATAATGTAACATTTTGTCTTTTAGTTGCTGACAGAACAGCTTTGTCATTTTCTTCATTAACCTTTGACACAGGACCTTAAGATGTCGACAGTGTTGTACAAAACAAATTTGATTAGGGGGAAAAAGAAAACAGAAGGGAAACATAATCGTGTGATATTGGCATTTTAATATGGCATGCATCTTTATTTTCCTCCTGGCTGCTCAGTCTGAGGTGGTTGGAACATAGCATCTGGAAAGCAGCAATGTTCCTTTTTGTCATGTCAATGAAACGTGTCTTTGACAGAAAAGCTTTATTGGTTTCTCATTACCATGACAGCTGCTTCAGCTAATAAGAAACAACAGGCCTGTGTAAAACAGGTCAAGCAGAGATGTTCGCAGACACCATGAAATGAGCATTTTTCCTAAACATTTAAAGATTGATGACGTTCATTCGGCTGTCATCCCACACTCGGCATCATCTGCCAGTAAACATTCGGATTTTGTGCTTGTCTGCCAGGAGCAAGGTGACGTTATATTCGTAATCCCCATCATGGACTCCAGTGTGTCTGAAAGCCCCAGCCAAATGGTTGTCCTCCCAGTAGTGGTGCCAGTTTCCGTACTGGTCTGCTCCGAATCCGAATACGCTGACCTGAAACAGACAAGCCGTGTTAAAAACCTGAAGTTTTCACCCTAAATGTTTGAATAATGTATACCCAAATTACAATTAAAGCTGTTCTTAAAATGTTTCAAGGAGAGACATGGCCCAGGTCTCTTTTGAAAGAAAACATTCTGAAATTTCAACAGTGACAAAATGTCATAGTGCTGTTATTACTTACTAATATGATTTTGAATACGCTAGAAATAATGAACTTTTATGTATGCCTAATTATTTCCTAAAAATATGTGCTCTAAATGTGACTTTTGATCAGAGTGGGGAACTGAAACACAATAAATCCTCAATTATCACCTTTATTCATAATACATTATACGACAAAACAAAATAAAATGATTTTGCACATATTTAAAGGACATATTTAAAGGGGTGCCAAAAGTGGGGCTGGAGATGCACCCTCTCGATGGTGAACACATAACAAATCATTGTTCCCCTATGATTAAAAAAAAAAAGTAAATATATAATTTGAGTTAGAAGTGTGATCCACTTGTTGCCCAAAGCACCTCTCACTGATGTGTAACTGCGTCCAAACTATGACATCCGTGTTGGGATGAGCCCTTTAACAGTCGCCGTTTCCAAGTCCAGTGATAAAGCCCATCCTGTCATGTGAGATATCTGCGTTTACAGCATTACATTGGCTATTTGATGAGTCAGTCATTAGAATTCTGCCCTAAGACTGGTTTTGATCACGCACGGAAGAATGACAAACTGACTTTTCAATCAGTTTTTAGGTGTAGAAGTGGGTAAACTGTCTCCTATTGGTTCAAGGAAGGTGTCAGATGAAAGTTAACCCTACCAGGCATTCATGGTTAAATTTGCAGGCCTTTGTTAACATTTGCAGATGTGATGACAATGGGAAGAAGAAGCAAAAGAATACCGTACAGAAAAAGTTTTTCTGGACCTCAGTATAGAGGATATCAGAGTATATCAGGCACCCCTGTGTAAAATTAAGTTGCAACCATGCAATATATTGACCCACGTCAACCAGCAGAGGGTGCTGTAGCCTATTAACTGGGACTTTCAGAATCTATAGGCACATTTCTACCAAAATAACTTCTGGGTAATTTGGCTGGAATGTCCCGGTACACGCGTGTTTCCACTTTTACGGGCCAGACCAACAGGACCATTTTCGGGGCCATTTCACGAACCAGTGGAGTACCTGAAATGGGGTAGCCTATCTACTCAGAAATGGCCTGATGAAGTCAGATCAAACACAAACGTAGCATCAAACCCCGCTTCTTACAAGTCGAATAAGTTGTTATTTCTGCAACTCACGGTGTCTTTGTGCTGATCATTTTTAGTACTTACTGTTGAAACAGTGTGGTTTGCGGGTGTCTGCAGCTGATTTCTTAAGAGGGCCGAATATGTATGGAGACACAGCGGAAGAGAGGAGCAAGCTAAGAGATTAGCCCGCCATATTATCCCTGCTTTTGCTAACTTCGCTCCTTTTTTTAGCTCTAATATCCATTTCCGCATAGAACCATGTCAAGTAACTTCTTTACAGACTCCAAAAGTCCTAATTAATAGCCCACAGCACCCCCTGCTAGTTGTGTAGGGTCAATTCCACGAAACAATTCAGACAGGTGTTGAAATCTGTTTTTGGGCAGAGCAACACCGAAATGGGTGCACCTGATCCACCCTGGCTGACCCATTGGCGCCGGGCCTGTTCAGGATGAAGCTGACTTGATTACAAATGCCTGCTACAGATTTTTTTCCTCCCTGCATTTTCCTAGTGTTTCACAACTGATGCAGTACTTTGTCCCAATCCCCCCCAAAAAATCTCACTAAAGTAAACCGTAGTTTCTAGTTGTAATCAAGCAGATTGATTGAATATTTAAATACCACGATGATTACTTTTGGAAAGCAATGTAGCTCCGTCGACTTCCGTAATATTTTAGCTACCTTTGTTGCAAAGGTAGCTAAAATGTGAGAACCGGACTGGGCAAGTTTGGCTTACCTCGTCGCATATGTGGAGAGCAAGCAGCAAGCTGAGGAAGCCAGTGGAAGGATATCGTCCATGTCCATCGAGCCAGGACTCGTGGACGTATTTGAAAAACGTTGGACTGTAAATCAACACCTGAAATAAGCCAAAAATTAATAAATTGTAAGATTCACAGTTAAATGCGTTTTTATTTAAAGAGAAAACATACTTCATAAGACTATCTAAACTCACCTTATCTTTATTTGCCCTTATCCTGGTCATAACTGGTAAATATGTGCTGCAACACACAGAAAAAATTACATTTCTCTTAAAAAAAAAAAAAAAAAATCCTGTAGGACAGTAACACATCTAAATGGTTTCATTCAAAAGTAACAGATGGTGAATGAAATGAAAGTCCAGTGTCTTTCTTCATTAAGTCAATGTGAATGGAGTTAATTAAACCTAGACACCGAGGCAAATACTCATTCGTTTGTCTTTTTCTTTGCACTTTCCACCATTCATCACACTAGAGCATCTGGTTTTGAAGCTGCGCGTGAAGACTCTAGATATTTAAATAGAGGTGTGTGAAACACCTGCTGGGAGCCCGTGTTTAGTTAGTGGGAAAAATCTCTTCTCAGTATGCAAATGTGGACATACAGTCCCTTGTCCTTTCGCACAAGGAGCCCGGCTTCATTTTAAAATGAAGCAAAATTCACAGCTTTGAGTCCGGTTCGATGGCTGCTGGGCTAAAGCTGACAATCCCTGCCAGTGGAGTCCAAATTTAATGATGCAGGCGGATTACTTTGGCAACGGGACAACTCTACTTTTATGAGCAACAAAATTCCCTTGGAAACTCCCGCCAGCTAACATAATGGCATGATGGATTTATTAGCTGTGGCTCTGCTTGGGCAGCAGCTCTGTTTTGTTACTGTAAGTCCAGCAGTTACGCTAATGATTATGGGTAACTGAGAAAGAAGTGGCTACAGGTGAAATGTACTGAAAATAAATAAATAATTCAAAGTGATTACCCTTGTTATGGCAAAGTGACAGATAGAAAAACTGGCAGTGTGTGACCGGATGGCAATCTGGTGTTGGAAGAGTGGAAATGAATTTGGGAGTGTGATACATGCAATATGCATGGCAATATCTCTTCAGCCTGACAATGAAAAAGTGGGTATAAAGAGAGAAAAAAAAGGGAAAAAGGAAACAAAAGGGTTGTTTTATCAAATGGCCATCTCTACAACATACAGAACTCAAACATATATTATAAGCTTGATATAAATCTACTGAATATATGCTGAGTATTTTACAAAAATCCTTCAACAGATTATTGCCGTGTGGCCTCATGACTTCTTTCAGGTGATTGAGGCCAGTGATGCATCCACTGATGCCAAGAAACTGATTGGAGTATCCATCCATCCGCGGAGACACGAAGGACAAACGACCATGCACACGCACTTACATCTAGGTTAACATCTGGTTTACATCTAGTTAACTGTGGATGGAGGATGCCAGAGTACCCAGAGAGGGACAAAATGCAAACTCCAGGATCTGCTTGCTGCAACTCCGCCACAAAAAACAAAAAAAGGATTGAAATATGATTCCTGATTTCCAATCGCTAGATTCTGTAAAGCTTTGAGCTGTTGATGCTGATTCTACCTGAAACGAATTTCTTTTTAAGGACTACAACATAAGGAATATAAGGAAAGCATTTACAATCTCCTGCCATTTACAGTTAATGATTATTAGGGATCTACGATATATCGGCAAAAACACACGTATCGGCCCAATAGTAATTTTATACATATTGGTACTAGTTTAATGTGTAAAATGATGCTTATTTCCATCCTGTTGTCGCTTTGTGCTGGTTTTTTCTTTATTATTTTCTCTGATGGTCCGGGGTTGATGCATGAAAATTTGGTATTTGTTGACGGTGAAAGCCATGCGGGATGGCGGTATGAAGCAGAGACGCAAAGTCAGGGGTTCTGGTCGTTTTCTGTGTTAATCGGGTAGATAATTTTCTATCTGTCTGTCTATCTTAGAAGTGGGAAATAGAAAAGGTATTTTAGAAGGAAAATATGGGATTTGAACACATATATTACAGTTATATTACTGCTTACATAACCGTTTATATAACTTATTTTTCACACAAGAGCTATGGGCACATTTCCTCCCCTCATCAGGAAAGTTCTAGAATTGGCAAGAGATCTATTGTGGTGTCCAGGAGAAACATCTGGTTCCTTAGATAAAGGTAGAAACTATATACATTTAGCTAAATGTAGAGATGTTGACGGTTATATCGTCATACTGCAGTTATGCATTTTGATGATGTCATCAAGCTGTGCCTACATACTTTCGCCAGACTTTACCAGATATGCAAGGATACTGATGTTTGTCTTCACACTAGATACGAAACGTTTTAATTTATTCTTTTTCAGTTAACAGAAAAGAAACCAGTTCAACTTGAAGTATTTTTAATTAAAATATATTAAGGTTTCTTTTTGTGCGATAATAACTGTATAAATAAGTAACCAGGAAAGCAGCCAATCTGAACAAAGTTTTCATAATATTTAGCTTTTATTTAAAGTTAAATAAATCAATTAAATCTATTGAACATATTTGTGTTGCTTTTTATTTTTTTAAAAAAAGTACCTTTTTGAAGTAGTTCTGTTGCAATGTAAGAATGTTCATAAGCAGTAATGTTAACAAAGAAAAGAAAAAAGAATATAAAGCAATACATATCGTTATCGCACACGCTTTAGATTATATCGCAATATAGATTGGAGGCCATATCACCCAGCCTTTTTGATACAACAGTATTATCTATTTTAAAACAGGGGGTTTACTTTTTACACCACACTTTATCTTTCGTTTCTATTTGGAAAAAAAAAAGAGCTTAGTGCAGCTTTAACTTTTCCCACAGCACTCACTGTTTTATAGTGCCGGTGGTCAGAGCACTGATGATCCACTGCAGGTCCAGAGTCTTGAAAGGGATTAGCACCAGACTGGTGGTGTTGTCCAAGTCTATGGCGCTCTCTGGGTACATGACATGATGAGTCGTTCGTGTTCCAACATCTTCCTCAAATCCACTAGTAGGAGCCTGGTTCATTCTGGAGGGACAGACAAAAGCAGCCTTAATTCAGGAGTTATTTCTCTAACATTCCTGCTTTTTCCATTTGTGCAGAGAGTTTGTCATCTTGCTGTCTCCCTTGACAATTCAGTGTTTCTTTAACTGTCAAAGATGGAAAAATAAATAGTTCCCAGCAAACAAGCAGCCTTCAGAGATAGTGATTGTGCTTTACTTCAGAAGATTCCTCTCAACTTACCCAAACTACTTAGGGAGATATGATACCGATTTTTGCAAAAGCACGTTTGCCTCTAGCATATTTACACTTTGCTGCATTATAAGACCACTATTTAATCTTGTTTGCAATTTCATGTGGAAGACCAATGTAAATTATATTTTCTTTGCATCTTTTTACCCTGTAAAATCTAAGAACATAGCCACACATTTGTGTTCCAGACCCTGAGTCTATGCTTTGCAGAACCACCTTTCTCTGGTCTTTTGTCTTATGCCTCTGCAAGTTTTGGAATTCTTGACGAATTCCTTTCCGTAGAACAAATTGGTTTGAGAGGATTCTAAAGTCCTGACACAACTCTTCAACGAGATTTACCTCTGACCATGATTGCAAAAACTCAAACAACAGACAAATTACCAAGTCCAGTTGCGTTTGATTGAAATTTCCTTGAGATAACCATGACCTGGATGAATGAGAATATTCACAGGCTCAAACAACAGACTTTATCCAAAATAAGTATTTTTTAACTTCAGTCCTCAGGAGCTATTATCTTGCAGCCAATCGGGCTTTAGGCCAGTGTTAGAAACACACCCCTTATTAGAATACACTTCTGTAAATAAAAATGAAAATGTGATGAAATGTGGGCATAGATAAATAAATATGGAAATAAATAAAGTAATGTATGAATAGATTAATAAATAAATGTGGAGATACATAAAGAAACGGGAAATTAAGTCATTCATTACGCAATGAAATAAAAAACAATAAATTTGGAAATAAATAAATGAGGAAATAAATAACTAATTAATTTAATAAATGTGTAAATAAATACAAACAGAAATAAAATTGTAAATAAATAAATGTCAAATGTATAACTAGAGCTTTCATGTATTCCCATATATATTTATCTAATTATATATTCATTGATTTTCTATGGTATTTAAATATTTATTTATTTATTTACAAATGTATTTTCATACTTATTTATTTCCATATTTAATTTTCCTTCATTACAAATGTATTTTACATTTTACTTATTTGTACCCGCACTTATGTGGTTTTTCTGTTTCTCTTTATTTACCAATGCATTTTCTCACATCCATCCATCCATCCATTTTCTGAACTGCTTAGTCCTCCAGGGGTTGTGGGGGGGCTGGTGCCTATCTCCAGCTGTCAAGGGGAAAGAGGCAGGGTACACCCTGGACAGGTCGCCAGTCCATCAAAGAGCCACAGAGAGACAGACAGAACAAACAACCATGCACGCACACACCCACACCTAAGGACAATTCAGAGTGATCAATTAACCTGACAGTCATGTTTTTGGACTGTGGGAGGAAGCCGGAGTACCCGGAGGGAACCCACGCATGCACGGGTAGAACAGGCAAACTTTTTTTTTGGCCTTGATTAGAAGAAACTCAGTGTTTCAGCAGTTCTGCAGTTTTCTCGACATTGGTTCCAGATTAGAGGGGCATAAAAACAAAATTTTGCTTCTCCGTGTTTGGTTCCGGGGATGATAAGTAGACTTGAACCAGAAACTCAATGCAGTAAGGCCCTGAGCCCTGAGCCGGGATACAAACCCACAAACTTCTTGCTGTAAGGCAACCGTGCTAACCACTGTGCCACCATGGCCATTTCTGTGAACAAGTGAAATTTAAGAGAGGAGTGTATAGATTTTAAGAATAATGGCAACCATACATTGTTTATTTTTTTTAATTTGAACTCAATGCCCTCACGCTATCACCAAGCTAAAAACAGTAGCATGTCCAAAATGATAAAATATGCTTAAAATAAAATGGAAAACAACAGATAATCAACATGTCACCCAAACACTTACAATAACTTTGTTAGTTATTACAGGCCGAGTCCTGGATTCTTGGCTAATATCAAGCTAACATTAGCAGTGGCTACATGCTAATTCCAACAATAGCACTTGAGTACACGATTCCTGCTGACCACAGCAACTTCTTCTACGTGACCATTCAATCGGCTGCCTTATAAAACCCTTCCATACAGACTAGTTTTTCGGGGTACACAAATAATAGCTGTCCTGTGGATAGCTTACGTCACTCTAGCAGTTAGCATGTTTTGGTACTCAGTGAGATGGATCAGCTTCTTTTATAGAAAGATTTAATTAGATACAGGTGGACTATTTTTAATCCCTTAGTGGTTTGTCGTTAAGGGTGTGAATACATATACAATGCCACATTGTTCTTTAAAAAAACACCATTTGAAAGCAATGTATAATTTCCCTTCCAATACACAATTATGCAGGACTTTGTGTTGGTCTGTCACATAAAATCCCCTCAAAAATCTGTGATTGTAACATGGCAATAAAAAAAAAATAAAAAAAAGTTGTATGAATGCTTTTTTATATTTACAAAGCCACAGCAGAACTTCAGTTAAAAGGTGACAGGAAATAGAATTTTTAAAAACATTTTCTTCGCCTAGTTTTACCACCCCAAAAGCAACTCTGTACAATCCAGTGTCCGTATGGAGCCTGGCTATTACCTCTTGGCAGACGAGCCGAGACATCCCCATTATTGTGCAACAATTTTCTCTCAAACTGAGACAGTAATTGGACGGAATACAGTTTGACAATCGGCAGCTGGCTCCGGTAAGAAGCAGGAAGTGACACAGAAAACCTGAAACATTAATCTGACCCCCTGTTACTAGCAATACCTATTTGAGAGGTCTGGCCTGTCTAAACTGGGTGGTACAATCTCCCTCATTACTGAGTCTGAGATGACAGCTATATAACAACCTGACATTTTTAGCCCAGGCCTGTAAGAACAACAGCTTGCGAGAAGCATCATTGGCCAAGGCTATTTATTGTTGATGACAAGGTTCAATATGTCATGTTCCTCAAACCATTCTTGCGCTGAAAGGATATGGCTGTATCTGTAAAACAGTTTGGTGTTATCAGAGGTGGTTCAAAGCCATACCTGAAGAATTATTACAACAAACGTTAAGGTAACAAAAAGATAATAAGTTGGATTGCAAACATGGAACATAGAGTTTTAAGAAACTTTATTAAAAAGGAACACAATCCACATTGAAAGAATCTATATAAATAATAAATAAATGTTTTGAATGTGACATAAACCTGGCTGTTTTCCTATATTATAGGTATAGATATGTAGATATACTGTATGTACCTACAATGATACATGATAAAAACATTCAAAAACATAACAGAACAAAAACAAAGTGACACCATACATTACAGTGGCAAAATAAAGAAAAAAGGCAGCTCTAAACAGATGGATTTTTTTTTTGGCCATGATTTGAAGAAACTCAGTGTTTCAGCAGTTTTGCAGTTTTCTCGATATTGGTTCCAGATTAGAGGAGCATAAAAACTGAATTCTGCTTCTCCATGTTTGGTTCTGGGGATGATAAGTAGACTTGAACCAGAAGATCTGATTGGTCTGGAAGGTTTATGCAATGAAAAAAATATCTTAATGTATTGTGGTGCTAAGCCATCGAGTGATTTACAAACTAACAGAAACATTTAAAGCCTATTGTCTGAGCTACAGGGAGTCAGTGTAAGGAACTGGGGTGATGTGTTCTACTTTCCTGGTTCTAGTGAGTATGCGAGCATCAGCACTCTGGATCAGCTTCAGCTTTCTAATTGACTTTTTAGGTAGACTTGTGAGGACGCTGTTGCAGTAATCAATCCAACTAAAGATAAACGCATGGTTGAGTTTCTCAAGGTTCCGTCACTCTCATCATCTTCTTAAAGATGTAGTTATTTATGATCATCCGCCAGTAGGGGCTCTTGCCAGTCCGCCATGTTTTTCCGCATGGGATCGTCCGTGTGATTAGAAAATTTCCTAGTGCGGTGCGGAAACTTGGGGCTCCCCAGAAGTCGCGTGGAGGGGTGTGTTAGCTGAAATGACGTAATTTGGCCTCTTGAAGCCGTGTGAACCTCGAGGATGCGTCAAACATAAACCAAGCTTTACTCTTTAGAAGCTACAATATGTTCCAAAGGAGCTTCAACAACCAGAAACTACCTAGTATAGAAGTGAAATGATAAAAAGCAAAGTAGCAGACAAACAGGACTGAGCTTTTTCAGAGAACTTCAGATTTGTCACCTCTTCTGAGGGAGTAAGTTAAGATATAGGAATTTATGTTGTATAATTGCAGACCTCTGATGTTAATAAAAAATAATCAGCTGTACTTTCCTTTCAGGAAACGTCACGGAAAGGTGGTGTCAAACCAATTTGTTTAATCGTTCTATTATTGTCTTATCAAAACCACGGAAATGTTATTCATTTGAAGCTGAAAGATGGACATTACCAATACATTTTCTCCACTTTCTTGCTCTTTTAAGCTCTGTTGAAAAATGCATTAATCATTCTCTTTCCTGCCAGGGGGGTCAATGCAAGAATAACTTCCATCTCCGAGGGCACTAAAAGAAGCAGACTTGCGTTGATAAGTGGACTCTGTGAAATGCTTATTCACTTAATCATGTGTGTGTTAACTGCTTTAAGGAGGAAGATATTTCAAATTGGTTCAGTCAATATTCAACTACATCGCCTCAGCCCTCCGCTTTTTTGTGTGTGCCCTGGCTTGAGAAAATGTCTCCAGAGGATGGACTTGAAACAAAATAAACGGATGTAAGGGGCCTTTGGAAGTAATTAATTGGATTGCTTGTGCACTAGAAATAGAGGTTAACCTAAAAACAGCCAAATATTCAGGAAACATAACCGCCTTGTGAAATAGAGATATTTGATTTGGAAGTGTTCTCTCTTTGAGAATCCAACAACAACCGATGTGAAAGCTTTGATGTAGCTCTTTGTTCAGCAGATTTATGGGATCATGAAGCTCAGAGGGGCTGAAGGAGGAAAGCCAGCACAGAAGCAGGACGGATGATTTGATTTTTCCTCAGAGGAGAAATGGGTTCAGAAAAATGTTTTTTATTTTACTGATGATTTGCTGAAAAAATATATGGCAGTTGTGAAGGATCTAGAGCAGGGGTTTGCAACTTTTAACAATCCACTGACATCTTTGCCCTCTGTCCCGCTAAAACAAAAGTCCTTTAGAGACTCAAATGTTACATGATCTTTTGAAAAAGGTTACTTATAATTTTTGATAAACATTTCGTAAGAGAAATATGTTATTTTAAAAAAACAACATATTTCCGTTTTCAGGATTTGTGAAAAGAGGATGGATACATCTTTTACTGGATGTTGATATTTGTGGAAAAGAAGATATAAATTAAAAACAAACAAAAATAAATCTAAAAACATTTCTAGTAGCGTCATTTTGTTGTGGAAATTTGATGGGATTATTCAATGTGAAAAACAGCTAGAAACCTACGTCTGGTATCACATCTATCTTTATAAATGCTCCATTCAGGTCTTCTGGTTTAGAGTCTAGTCTTCATCCCCAGAATCAGAGCCAAACATGAAGAAAGAGCATTCAGGTTCGAGGCTCCTCTGATCTGGAAGAACTTCCAAAAAACTGCGGAGCCACTGAGTTCCTTTAATTTAATGCTAAAACTACATCTGTTTAGAACTGCATTCGATTAACAATCACTGACGCATAGATAAATTCTAGTTTGGATTGCAGTTTTTTTTTAATGACCTCTCTTTAGTTTGCCCCCATTATGTCCTTTTTCTGTTTGTTTAATTATTGCGTTATATTTTTACCATATCAAGCACATAGAGCTGCCTTGTTGCTAAAATGTGCTAAACAACTAAACTTGACCTTTCAGTTTTTTCCCTAAAATCACAGAGAGCCGCTGTGGATGGTCCAAAGAGGCATTTACGGCTCTGGGGCAGAAGGTTGTTGACCCCTGGTCTATTGCTTTCAGGGTGGGAGATGCAAAATAAAAACAATGAAGCTGAGCATTCGGTTAACGGAAAACTTTATTTATATAGGTCTATAGAAGAAACGCGTTGCATCTTTTCTTATCTAACCTGGCTAATCTGTATTCTGCATTATATAAATGGGAACATGTTAAACTTGTGTGTGTCTATATGGGGTGGGGTATATGTGAGGTACATTTTTATTCTGTAAAGCACTTTGAACTGCATTTCCTTGCAGGAAAGGTGCTTTATAAATAAAATGTATTATTATTATCATCATCATCATACTTGTTAGGAGTAGTTGAAAATATACCACAAAAGAAATTAGTACAAACATTTGTTGAAAATGTAAAAGGTTAAGGTGTCAAACGGTGTTTAATAATGCCTAAAGTCAAAAGGTAGAGGTGAGTCTTTTAAAGCAGCTTAAATGGTTATTCCACAATTTTTGGGGTTGGAGCAGAAAAGGCATGATCAGCAATTCAGCTCAAGTGGTTGTTTCCCCTTAGTATTCTTGCTGATGTACGCGGTTATAGAAAAATACTTTAAATATGACGGGGCATGACCGCAAAGACCCTACTAAACTACTAGCAAAATTTTAAAATCAATCTTGTAACGAACAGGAAGCCAGTTGAGAGAAGCCCCACCTGGAGTTGAACCCAGAAAGATGCTTACACCAAAGAAAACGTTTTTTTCCTTGTTTTTTTTCTCCCCGTCTGAAGTTAGATCGGAGCAAACATCTCTTGCCTTAGGTCAGTTTGATTTACCAACATCATTTCCATTTGCTAAAGTCAATGACAACGCAAGCGACTGCCGGAGGAATGAATGCTGCAAGTCAATGACTCGATGTAATCTGCTGGGTTTCCTTCGATAGGAAACTTTTAAACTGTTTGGAATAATGAACTGAACGGATTATTTGGAATGTATATACTTCTGTATTGTAATTGGCTCCCTGTATGTTTTAGATTCGATTTTAAGATACTGTTAATGGATTTTAAGTGTCTTCATGTTTTCTTGGGCCTTCTTATCTTTATGAAATGCTTTTACCATATGACCCTTTGCTGTCTCCTCTGGCAGCCGTCTCCCTGTCATTCTTAAAGTAAGGACACAGACTCACAGTGAGCCGTCTTTCTGGCATCATGGCCCTCACCACTGGAACGGGCGCCAGAGGACTTCAGGGACGCAGAGATTTTTTCTAAATATGTCTTTTTTTACTGATGCTTTTAAGTTCGTCAAGGAAGTTTGGTTGGGGGGGGGGGGGTATAACTGTGGCAATGTTTTTTAATTTTGTGCGGGGCGGATGGAAGTGTGGTTTATGTGACACCACCATTACACTCATCACAAACAGTAGCGAACCCTATTATCGTGAACAGGTCGCCCAAGCAGTCACCTGGTGCCCAAACAACAACCTACAGCTTAACACATTAAAAGCACAGGAACTTATAACTGACTTTTCTCGTTCCCCCACTGACAAAACACCCATCTCCAACCCAGTCCATCACCGAGTCATTCAAAATCTTAGGTACAGTACATTCACCAGTAACAGCCTTAAATGGAAACAGCACTCAGACCAAATTTACAAAAAAAACAATAAACGATTATTCTTTCTTAGACAACTAAAAAAAATTCAGAGTCCGGTACAGTATCCTGCTTGAGTTTTACACTGCCATCATCCAAAGCATACTAACCTCATCCATAATAGTCTGGAATGGTAATTTGGACTCACAATCACGCAAAAAAAAAAAAAAAAACTACAATGTATAATCGACAAATAATCTAAAATCACAGGCCCACCTGAGTCACAGTGGTGGCAGTATTGTGATCTGGGTAAAGCTGTTCAAAAGTACAGTATATGAAGGTTTTTGTTGACAAAGATGAAATTATGAGCAGTCAGTTTTGACCCAAACCTTTCAGATGTTTGCTAGAAAACGCTTGACTCATTCATCAGTGAGTCCAAGGAAATTACATTTTTTAATGGTCTACCCACAGTTCAGAATCAAACTTGACTAAAACGTCTGTGGTACAATCAGAAAAGGGCTGTTGACAAGAACCAGCATCCCACTGTATACTCACATAATTTAAACAAGGTAAAGTGGGGGGAAAATACCAACATCACAAAACCTTGCATTTTAATAACGCTATGTAAACTTTTAGGAGCCACTATATTTACTTTTCAAGGTTGCCCCAAGAGGGCTACGCATACTTAAATCGGATGAAAAGAACAGCACTAGAAATTATTTATGTGCTCATTTTAGATAAAATAAGAATGGACATCAGTGCTACAAGTCTGAGGTACAAACATTGATTACATTATTGATAATTTCTTTAATGTCATGCTGGTCCAAACAGCTGATGCGTGTATGTAACCGCATGCTCACCGCTCATTCATTCAGCCGTCACCCACACAAATGATGCGCATGTCTTGTTTAGAGTAAGTAGCACATTGTGTTTTTTGCCAGTTCTTGTTAATGAATATTCCCGTGAGAGAAGGGTCACGCTAACAATTAAACATAAAATTGAAGTTTGATTAAATGATTAGTCGATTGTGCAGTATGACAGCGCAGTAGGCCGTTTGAATCTAAAAAGGCAAAGGAACATGAACAAACTTCAGTGGTGTGGAAGTCAAAAATAGTACTACGGTGAGATCTGACCATTTTTGAAGAGTTAGAGAAGAATGCTGTTGTTGAAAGGCAGCAATGAAGTAATTGCCATAAGTTTCCCACATTTGATGTGGAAGAAAACGGTGCTCTGGAAAGATGAGGCCAAGATTAAAATTTGTGTGCGCACACAGCACATCGCCCTAAACACAGCACAGCATGCTTCTCAGCAGGAACGGGGAAGCTGTAGCGAATTGATGGGAAAAGGGATAGAGCTAAATAGAGGACAATCACCTTCAAGCAGGATAACAACCTTCAACATAAAGTTAGAGCTACAATGGAAAGGCTCAGAACAAAGCTTATTAGTTAATTGGAAAATCCAACTGAACCTCTTTTCTCACAGGATTGTTTTTTTTCTTTTGACTGTTCCTGGCTGGGTAGAGAAACCTTGTAACCTTGGCTTGTAATTGGAGGATTGTAGGTTTGATTCCAACTTCCATTTGTCAGATATGTGTGCCCCCGGGCAAGGCACTTAACCCCAAGTGGCCTACCAAGCTCTGCATTGGTGTATTAATGAGTGTGAATGTGACTCCAGTCTAAAGTGCTTTGAGTGGTCATTATAACTAGAAAAGACCTAGGCTATATGAGATCAGTCCAGTAACCAATTGGGTTGTTGGTTTAAAAAAAAAAAACACCTGCTTCCACATGCCCACATAGAAAGACTCTATTTAAACATATAGGTTTTAATATATGTTTTGAAATAGGTTTTGAATATATGATATATATAAAATTGGCTCTTTTCCTACATATACTGTATATGTACGTATATTTACCTATAATATAGGAAAATGACCAATTATATATATGTAACTATCTATGTCACATATATTCAAAACCCATATTATAATGTATGCAATTATATAGGGTCTTTCTATGTGTGACAAGGCACACATAGAAAGATATGTGGGAAGCATATATGCTGACTATGTGTCTATAGGCAGCATATAAGTTTCATATAAACTGCATATAAGTTTCATATAGGCACATATATCCTGATATAGATTATTTCCATATTGGTGGGAGCATTTCCAACCACACAGAAAGACTGAGAATGGCTCAGAACAATTTTTTTTATTTAATAAAAAAAATTGTACACCCCCAGACCTGTAAGTGGCACTTAACATAGAATATCCATTTAAAGCCTCCACTTAGCTTACTGCTAACAAGAAGAAAGAAAGAGTTGGCAAATAACCAAGCCCCATTCATCACCTTTCTCTTTGGAGTCAAATAATACGGCGTACAACTGATTCCTTGAAATTGATTAAAGAGGTTCTACATCACAACCACAAACATACTTGATCTACAACCTCCATGTGCTTGGGGTTGTAGGTCAAATTGTAGGTTGGGCTTAAAGCGGCACTTTCCCAAAAAAGGTGAGTCCACACGAATACGGTAGGGAAACATTTTCACTCTGCCCGCCCCTCAAAAGAAAGGCGTTTAGGGTCCCCTGAAACTCAGTTTTTG
The DNA here is from genome assembly GCA_028564705.1 of Apricaphanius iberus. Taxonomy (NCBI): domain Eukaryota; kingdom Metazoa; phylum Chordata; class Actinopteri; order Cyprinodontiformes; family Aphaniidae; genus Apricaphanius; species Apricaphanius iberus. Next base: position 609,968 of record JAPXFQ010001872.1, on the reverse strand, counting down.
TGGAGTCCATACATGAATACATTAGGAACTTTCCTGTTTCAGAAAAAAACATAAGAGTTGCTGTTTATAGATGCTCTCTATTTAATCTGGCTGAGGTCAAGTTATTTTACGCAATGGACAAAAATGGCTATTTCTAGATGTGCGAAGCTGGCAGAGATATACTGCCAAAAAACTTACATCTGTAACTGCAACATTGGGCATTCGTCCTCTATTGTCTATAAGAAAAACTAGAAGGCTTGTATGTTTAGACTTATATTTGAGGAACTTTTTCTGTCATTATTTTTGCTTTTAGATTTATTTTCATCTCGAAAGGTACTCAATGGATCAGTGTCAACGTTCAGATTTTTACTTGCAATACTTCTCAAAGCCAAGTATAACTTCATAAACATGTGTTTCTTTGCCACAGTCTGTCACATACAAGCTTGTGAAAAAGTTCAATGGGTGGGTATCCCTCAGTTCACTGATGATCAACAGCACTTGTCTGCTAACAGATTGTGTTGTGTTGGTCATCATCCATCATTGCTATGTGAACATGGTGAACCATTCCCACTAATGGTCAGCAACTGCACAGATAGTCTTGGTGTGTTGAAAAACTACTGTCTGGAAGCTCTAAAGGGGCAGGTGGGATAAATTAGCACCAGAAAAGCGCTGATGCGGTTCTTTTTCAGGCTAACTTTGTTGCAGAAGAGAAAAGATTGCTCTGATCCTTGTTCTCTAGGTTGGGATTTCCATGAAAGACCTTGACAGAGCTCAATGACTGCTAAACTAATTACTCTGGAGGGAATCCAAGACTTCCTGTTTTAATAATGTTCACTACAAGGGTAAAGTGCCTAGAATGGCTAATGATGTTAGAAAGAATGCTTTTATACAACCTAGATGGCTTTTTAAAACTCAAAGTATGTCATGGGGATTTCTGTCTCTAGGGGAAGAAATGAGAAAGAAACACGAAGGACATATAACAGAAGATGCGTGTTAACACTAAAAGCAGGTTGTAGAAAAAAATAGTTCTAGACTAAATTTACCCGGGCAGGGCGGGAAAAGTGTTTCTCTTTTTTATGGGACCACATAATAAAATAATTAAACAATAAAAAAAAATAAACTAAATGAAAGCTCCAAGTAGCTTCGAACGGCCCTCGCAGCTTAGCACCGCTCCAGCCAGTAGAGATTCATGCATCGCCGCCTCAATCCCGTCTCAACACTCCAGTGAGCCTGATGATAAAATCCGCATATTAGGCCAGGACCACCAAATGTTAGCATACATGTGTTTAGGTCTGCATTAACATCCTTGATGTTGAATTTGGAGCAAATCAGATGATGTGTATTAGAGCCAAACGTATATCCATATGATGATTCACCATGCTCCTACAGCCATATCCTCTTTCTAAACAATTCTGTCCTGGACACTCAATTATACCAGTTTCTTTTCAGTCACTGTCCACAGGCTGATGTTTATTAGATCTATATTAAGGAAACAGGCTTTATGGTGCATTCACACTGCACAGTTGGTCTGCGTCAGGCAACGCATTCAATGGATGAAGTTTGACGAATGTACTTTTTGGCTTCCATAGGCCACTGGCCCCTGTTGGGCCCCATCTAGAAATAATTATTATATATATATGCCAACCCCTAAATTAATTGAGGGTTTTGGTGGACTTGAGTTACAATTTTATGACATGGATTAAGACGGTAAAAAAGAGAAAAAAGAGATTTTAAAGTAAAGGCATCCCAACAGAAGTTTAGGATAACATAATCTTAAACCTTGCCTGGGAATTGATTGTTTAAATAGGGGTTTGGGATTACGCTTTGCATTCTGGGATGTTGGGGCCATGTTGGTCATGGGTGGAACAAACCATAGATTCACTATAGAAGCAAACAGTATTGCAGTATCGAGGTATGGGCGACCTGTCAATAATGACGGGTTTCTGATATCGTGCATTCTCTGTGGCCTTAATCTCAGTTTGGCCAAAATGTACAGATGGTGCCTAATCCAGATGTAAGGTATACATTTAATTTTCTGGTTTTGCTAGTAACAATCAAAACTGTCATCCAGCAGAAGTTGTTGTATTTCATTGCGTCCAAATTAGCCTACCAGTATCTATGTGTTGGTAAGCATGTCGCTGTTTAAGGAATGAAATTATGTATAAATATAAGTATACCCTCTGTCATTTAACAGGATGAAAATGCGGAGAACACGCTCTTATCGACACCGGGACACCCTGGAAGGTTCTGTTTCATTGCCTTAAAGTTGAGATCCAAGCGAGCTGACGACACTTTATTTCGTATACTCCATGGTGGAAAATGGTGAGAAATGTTCCCGTTTTCCACCTTTTTTCCCCCTGGCGATCCTGTGTTGCTCTGATGCACCCCACAACACAGCAACGATTTACTATGGTTAAGTAATAATAGTAGATCAAATGAATAACAGATTAAGTTAAGCTGCAAGTCCAAGAGTGAGTATGTCTGTAAACAGGACGCTGTTGTTGTGAGGACGCTAACAACATGACAGCCTCGTCAGGTGATGACGACACGATCCCAAGCCCTATTGGTTAATCCAGACCTATGCATTAAAGTTATAGACACCCACTTCTTGGTCATACACATGCTAAGGGCCAATGCAGGTGTGCTGTCCTTGCTGTATTCCATGTGACTTGGTAAAAAGAAGAAACACCCTCTGTCAGTTCGAGGATTTTAACCTATATGTTACATGAGTCGTAAACATGTCATTGAAATACCCCACATGAGCAGACAAACTTGCTCACTCTCTTTCTACACGGAAGCAAATGGTTTATTATAATATTTTTAGCTTTTTCCACTCTATAACCTGTTTTTCTGAGATGCTGTTCCTGTGCAAATTGGAAATTAATGTAATTTAAAAATATATATTTTTATGTTCACATTGTTACATTGTTCCTATGTGGATTTAACTGATATGATTGGCTTTTTATCACATTCCGGAGTTTTGTATTTTGTGGTAACTTATCATATTTGCAGTTTGAATGTGTTTTTGTTCATTTTAGCTATTTTGTTCGGTTTACTGGTTGCTTTATTTCCTCTCTGCCCTCCTTGCTTCCTTTCTGTGCTCCACACACAGCGTGTCTTATTTAGTTGAATCGATTTACCTCGTCCATTTCAGGTTTTCTCTCTGCATTAGCCAGATTTCTTACATCTGCCAAAAAGGTTATATTTTCACCGGGGTTTGTCAGTTAGAAACATAACTTGAAAAGTTTAAGATGGATTTTAATGAAACTGTCAGGAAATGTCTGTTGGGGGGCGAAGAACCAGTGATTAGAATTTGGGGCTGATCTGTATCACCGTCTGGGTGGGGGTGAGGGGAGCTGCCTTGTTAGAAGTCATTTTCTAGTTCACCAATCCATTCAATAAAAGTAACGTACAATTTGATCTCCGTGTGGTGGTTGGTATTGGGTTCGCAACAACCATAAATCATGACAGCCGTAAAAATTAAGGAATAAAATGGGGCATAGTCAGAAACAGGGACTAGGGTAGGAAATTGGATTTTTCCTGAAATTAAATCATGACATCCCAATTCTTTGGTAGAAAAGCATACAACAAAAAGTTATTGCAATGTCTTGTTTGAAGTAAATGGCAAATTGTGAATCATCTGTGGTGTACAATGTTATACTTTGCTGTTCATCTAAGGTGCCATTATGTATAAGACCCAGAAAGGACAGGATATTTGCCAAATAAAAGATTAGCATGCCGTATTTATCTGTCAAAACACCACAACACATTGTACAGTTCTTAAAATCTAGATGAAATTTCAGGGTGTTATATTTTTTTGGTGGTCCACTTACCACTACCATTTCGGGAATACTGAGGTAACAGGACGAGCAAAGTGACCCAAACCTTTCCCACAGGTCGGTACAGGAAGCCACACCCAATTTATTGCACCTAATAGGCAAGGGTAAAAGGATTCAACCTTAAACTGTTGAAAAAAATGTTTCGATCACATTGAGTGGGGGAGACTGTCTGCAATCAGAATTGAACTGGGTTGTTTTTGCAATTAAAAAAAATTAAACGCAGTGGTGTTCAATGATCGACGGCAGCTTTAATGTCACGGCTGTTTGTTATCCAGCAGCCTCTTGGATGTTAGTTGTCTAATTAATATTCATTTCTATTATAAAATGCCCAATGTCAAAAATCTCTCTTTTCTACAGTATGGTTAAACAACTGAAGGCGCAGCTGGATCACACAGGTTATAATAGGTAGCACTTTAAAGGTCAGCAATATTTCAGTTCTCTCTGCCCTATACATCCTGCCCAGTCTGCTGCTGTTCTCAACGTTGGCCTTTATAATCCTGTGTGGGGTAGCATTCAACTAAACCATATTTACTCATTTTTTCACAGATGAACATTGTGATATCTATTAAGGATGAGACTTAAGCTTATTACATATTTAATCTTATTCATTTTGGAACAACCATTAAACCTTAAAATCCATCCTCTGGTAAACATCTAGTGCCGGTTTGTTGCAGTCTTCTTGACAAAAGGTGATGATGTGATGTGATCGCCACTTTTTGAAAATGACACATTTGCCATAAAAACAAAACACTTGTTTCCTTTTTGACATCCAAAACATTTGGGACACAAACTACAACGTACGACGGAGAACTTCTACAATTAACACAAACACATTACCCATAAGTCTTTGAGGCATACAACTGTCCCCAAACTGTTCTTTCATTTTTTTAGTAGATTTTTGAATTTATACCATATTCATTGGTAAATTCTTTATTCATTTTAATAAATTTTTAATCTTTACAACCTGAAAAGAGATCATATGAAAAAACTTGAATCAAATAATTGGACTTAAAATACAAATAGTTCAAATGCTGTGGCCTGAACACATAGTCTCAAGTTCCTCCTGCGCCACATACAGTAGAACTAAAACGCTGACAACTTGTGCAAAATCAAATAGTGATATTGCTGCAGAGGTATTTGTACTGAGGTTTTGGATTCAGACAGATGGCTTCTTATGGAGGCTTAGCTGTTGGTCTGGAGGCTGAATCCTTGCTCTTTTGAGACTCTGGTGACTGGAATTAAGTGCCACTTCAGCCAAAATGTTGAAATGTGGGACAATTTCTCCAACTAAAGTGATTGGAAAGCTGAACGTTTCCTTGAACAAGTAATTTCCTGACTCACAAACTAAAGCTTCAGAGGGAGGTAATTCCACAGCATGTACCTGTGGCTGGTATAACACCGGGGCTCTTGGGAGCGATGTGCTCCACAAGCAAAAACAGAAAAAAGAAAAAACAGCTCAGTGCAGTGTGACAAATATTTTTTTCAAGTTGGCCTCCTGGACCTCATCATAGGTGAACAGTAAACATGCATATCCCCCCACATTTGAAGCTCTCCTCTTTGGGGTCACGGTAAATAATGAGTGAATGGGGAGGAGGGCAAAAACACGTGGAGCCACACCAACAAAAACAAGTAGCCAAGCAGCTACGGCTGCACCCTGATGAAGAACAGATAAAGTTTTCCCTTTGAGTAGACCGGACAGGGGTTCATAGGACAGTCTCCGTTGAGATCCATCTTGGTCACGACGTCTTTTGAATCTGACCACTTAAACAGGAATAAATAAAGCAAATTAACATTTTTGATTCATGTGTTGATTATTTTCCAACAACGACAACGAATGAGTGAAAGTTATTATAATCACCTGAATATTCATATCACCTTTAGTCAGCTTTCCTGTTTTGCTCATGACAATCGCCACAGAACTGGAGTCCTTTTTAGATGTCCGTTTCTCTGCGAACGCGAACAAGAGTTTGTTCTCACTGTCAAATATTAGCAGGAATCTTGTAGATCTCCCCGGCCTTCGAGACCAAAATTGTTTCTTTTTCTCTCTTAGCACTTAAATTGCTCTTGCCCATGGTTTAAAGGTTTTAAGAAAAAGAAAAATGCAGCGTATGATAAAGAGCGTGTTTCCTCCTGTGGGACGAGGCGTCTGATCGCTACCTTACTTATGCTGAGTGGTATTGTGGGCGGTGGGAGGAAACTGCCCTTATCATTTGTGTCTTCAAAAAAGCTGGGATCTGTCAATGAAACTTTAGTATGTCGAACTTTTCAACCTGCAGGGAGTTTACGGACTAAATCACTATCCAAACCCCTAATTGATTAAACATCCACACTGTTTTTTTCTTTTCTTGTATTAACTACATGTAAATCATACCGAGCAGTAAGCGGTTTCTAAACGTTGACTTTCTATTGGAAAAAACTGGACCATGTGACCTTTCTAAAGATACCATTCTTCATTAGCTGTCACTGAAGCTGCAGAATCTTCCCTCTAGAGAAGAACAGGAAACTATTACAACAGCTGTTCACAGGTACATTTAAAAAAATTGGAGATGAACAGGAACATTTTCCAAAACATTTTCATCTGCCTTTTTCTAGGCTCACTGTACACATCTTAGGGGGACAACACTATACAATTCAATTCAAATTCAATTCAGATTCAAAGATACTTTATTGATCACCAAAGGGGAAATTCAGTTTACAGTACACCAAGATCATTACAAACACCAAACAAAACAAACAGATCCAGGTCACTGAAGGGCTTGTAGCCGCAAGAGCAGCGCCCCCATGTATGCAGACAGAGAGATACATGTAAGGAAGGGAGGGTTCCACGGTGAGGGGAAAAGGCGCTCAACTGTGTTTTGATTCCGTACTAAGACTCACAACACAGGTAAAGGAAAAAACCACACCTAAACATTGAAGCACATATTCATACATTCATACAGAGACAAGACACTGTCCCATCTTCTGGCTTGTTAATAAAAGTTTAATGAAAAATGATCAAATGAAGCCTTGATTAAATTGTGATTAAGTACTCTATAAGATTAAATTAAGACACAAAGGTGTTTTTCTCACGTCGGAACAAGAAGTGTTAAAACGGTATTGGCAAATGTTGAAAACTAACAAATTTAGCTGAAAATAAAAATATATATAAAGGCAGATTAAAATTTGAAGACAGTCAAGCCTAAGAATTCACATGAATACCAAAAACTAATTGATTTCTTTTACTAATTGAAATTGAAAACACCTGCACGTTACAATAGTTCCTTAAACTTTTTCTTGATTTTCAAGAACTCATTTCATGAATTTAATATGCATGCTAATACAAATATCATATGTAACATTACCTATAATATGCATGCAAGCAAGAACAAATAATTTTGACATGTAATGCTGCAAACCGTATCACAATGGCTGAAGCAGAGATGCGCATATGGTGTACGATTAAAGCGATTATAAGATTTGTTTCAACTTTCATCTCAATTTCTGGCTGTGCATCATTGCATGCAACTCCCTCTAAAACCAGAAATACTCCTCCAAAGCTAAAACTAAAAGTATCAAACAGGCTTCTTCAGTGCACCGCTTACATGAAATTGTACTGTTGCATCAAACGGCACACAATTCTTGCAGCAAATCATATTTGCTGCTTTTCTAAAGAATATGTGTTTGCTGTTTTTCCAGTTAGACAGGAAACGTGCAAGCGGCAAGAGGCTGGGGGAGAAAGTGCAGGGGTGGTTTGTAAGAAATCCTTGAACAGCTGCATCGCTAACTTTTACACCCGGCCTTTTTGTGAGTGCTTCAAATATATCTTTAACTGATGCTCTGATGGCACCAACACTGACCATATAGTTCAAATAGCAAAGGTTGGACAAGCTAGCCATTCTAATAGCTTACTGGGCTTGCAACCATGTGGTAAAGTATTGATTTTAGGATATATCACAGTTTTTATTATGATACTTTATCCTCTGTTAACAATACATTATATGATTGAAATGATTGGTCATTTTGGAACCTACATCTGATGGTGAATTCGAGTCTTAAAACGGTAAACAATTTGAGTTGTCAGTATGACTAGAAAAGTCCTATATAACTTCAGTCCATTAACCACATTAGCTCATTGCTTGTATTGCTTTAAAGGTCTCCTTCACTGAATATCGTGACAAACGCTTTTTTTCCGTTTTTGAATAAGCATGCTGCATTTGAATATTTTCTCAAAACTCAATTCACTGCATCAGTTAGAGAAACAAAATTGACCAGAAAACGACTGATTCTAAAAAAAGCCATTCATTCTCATTTTGAATGGGACCGCCCACAGGAAGGATGCATTGTTTTGGCCAGGTAGTTGTAGCTCTGTGAAGCTAACAGTTAGCAAGTCTACAACACAGCAGAACAGCCTGTTCAGCCTGGTGAGTCTGCCGCGGTAAAACCAAAGGGCAAACTCCGCCCGCAAAGTGTGAAGCCAACCAGGAAGTGGCAACAATTGCAGTTCCTCCCTCATCCACTGGGGGCTGGCTCCAAAAAGGAGCAAATTCCCATCGACTTCCATGTTAAAAAGGCCAACTTTACAGCAAAAATAAACATGTTTACAGCCTGTTTAAAAGAACAAAAAAACATTTTAGGCTAGATAGTTCAGGTTTACCATCATGAGAACTCTGAGGGCGGTGAATTTTTTTCTAATTTCCAACTTTATTTGTAATTTAATCCTGAAATTATGAATGATTAGGGGCGTGTCCTTTTGAATGACAGATCCGTCTAAGCTAACTCTGGTGGCTAATGGTAACTAATAGATACACCATAGTCTGCTTGTCCCCCCTGCTTTCTCGGGGAAACTCTTTGCAGCCTGGAATTAACGTAAAGACTTTAGCCATTATACGTTTCTGAACTCCACTATCAGTTGACTCTGCTGTTTTTTTGGGTTTTGGATGTTAATCGTGGACTTATTGGAAAAAGATGGCTTCCTGTGGTAATGAATAAAGTAACAGACCATCCAAGAAGTCTCTGCTTGGGGGAGGCTTTATACGGGCTGATGCTTCACCAGCTGAAGGGGGAGAATTTCTGTCAGGTGGCCAAGAGGAACGCTGTTCTGATGGGAGCTTTTATGTCTTTCTACACGCAAATTTGAGCAGGCGGCTGGTCAGGTAGCAGAGCAGCTACATCAGGCTGGACGATTACAGCGTCTACAGGCCATATCCACACTAAGCTGATAAGGTAATACGGGAAGTTATACGCTGTTGTCTTTGTCTGTAGTGTCGCGTTGTCGTCGTCAACATTGAATGCAGCATTTCATTGACGTCAATTCCTTTCATTATCCGGGAAGCTGTCCAGACCTGGGGTGTCATTAATAAAGCTTGCTTACGCACAAAACGGGGTCTGAAAACTACATAAGCAACTTTATACGCAAAGTTTGGGATTTATAGATAAAAACAGTGGCGGAAAAACTTGCGCAACTTTAAGAACACTAAGGATCTTGCTTACGTACTTTTTTGGACACGGAGGGCACTGACAGCGCAGCAGGACGGATACCATAATTGTGAATTTCAGCCACATTTTCAGACTTGTAGAGCACTGCACACACAGACGAACACAACCAACACACAAACTCCTCCCCTGTCTCGTCTATAGGAACTGAGAATAAAAATGATTGATTAAAAATATGTTGCATTTAAGAACTGTGTTCATATGTATGTCTTCAGATTGTATAGCAATTGCACGTATTTGTACCTGTGTGGAGAACAAATATGCTGCAGCCTCCCAGCGTAATGCTGCATGGATGCGCTGGAACTCATTGAAGATTATTTTTTTAATGTCAGGCACATTGCTGCATCAATCATGCCGTGTCACCTGCAGCTCTTCAGTTTATTTTTATGACCCAAAATGAATATTTTGCATGAATGACACTTTTTAATAGTAGTTTTGAAGCAACAAAAGAAAATCATAGCCTATAAATCAAAACATTATATTTAATATTTAGATCCACATTAATTGATTCATTGAAATAAAACGGTTCTCTCTGCCTACGCATGCCTGCAGCTGTGTATTTCTCCGCCTCTCGGTTGCCATGGTTACCTGTGAAACGCCCCATAGTTGCTGAGGTTAAGTACGGTTTTAGTGAGGATTAAACACAACGTTTTATTAATGATATCCCTGCTCATTTAG